>JAOCZO010000002.1:0-565033 GCA_026413255.1 Fereydounia khargensis | reverse complement strand
CCCCCCCCCCCCCCCCCCCCCCCCCCCCCCCCCCCCCCCCCCCCCCCCCCCCCCCCCCCCCCCCCCCCCCCCCCACGTACCTCGAGGGTGCCCTGGACCTTGCGGATCTCAGTGAGTGTGCGTGTGCCGCCGTTGCGTACGTCCGTGTACACGGGCAGACTGTCGCCCGTCTTGCCGACCCGTGGCACAAAGTATGCATGTCGCACCACCTGCGCCTCCGCCCCCTCGGCGTTGAGCAGACGCACAGTGCGGCGCAGTAATGTGGTCCCTGTCGCCCTCATCGTGTGATACCGTGGTGGTCGTCGACCAAGTCCTGTCGTGGCCAAGTTGAAACCGCACGGTGGAAAATTCATCTGCGTCCGTCACGTGCGAGAGAACCCCCCCCCCCCCCTCCCCCCACAGCGCCGAGGCGAGGCGAGCCTCGACCGCCGCGCCACGTAGGCTGGCTGGTCCGAACACACCACGCCCCACAGCACCAGCACCAGCACCAGCACCAGCACCAGCACCAGCACCAGCACTACACCTGCAATCTGAACTGGAGCTTCCAACCGACCTACCACCCCCCCCCCCCGCGCCACCATGTCAGACAAGATCCGCGAGGTCGTCGACATCCCCCAGTCCTTCCTCCGCGAGGGCACCCAGTTCCTCAACCGCTGCACCAAGCCCAACAAGAAAGGTACAGTACCCCGACCCCGACCCCCAACCCCGGGCCACGGCCACGGCCACACATACTGATACTGATACCGACACGAACGTGTGCAGAGTACATCCAGATCTGCCGTGCGGTCGGCATGGGCTTTGTCGTCATGGGCTTTATCGGGTACTTTGTCAAGCTCGTAAGTCGAGGCCGAGACTGACTCGTGATGGCGACAGCAGCTGACCCCCCCCCCCCTGGTATGGTATGCCAGATCCACATTCCTATCCACTCAATCGTAAGTCGCACCGCCTCCGTATCTGCAGCGTCGCATACTCACCGTCGACATGTCCAACCCTCTCGGCACGCGACAACCCACAGCTTGTGTAAGTACCGCACAACCACCCGTCTGCTGTGCTGCACGTACAGTTCTGACCTGGAACGCCATTCTCTCACCACAGCGGCGGAGCGTAAGGAAGAATACGCTCTCATTCATTCATCCAGCGTTACTCCGTAGCTACCATACAGTACTGTACAGCACAGAATGCCACCCGCAATCCACCACCCAATGTTACCCTTCTTCCAACCACACCCTGCCTGCACGCGCGTGCGGCTCCGAATGGGGTCCAGTGCACGCCGCATGCGCGCCCAATCAATGCACACCGCCACGCCATGCCACGCCCGCCTGCCTCACACCACATTCAGACCAACGAGACCGCGAGAGATTAGTAAAGGCAGAAGAAAGAATCATGCATCTTCAGAGTACATTTTTGGGGGGGATGGATGGCATGGGAGTGAGTGCGTTCATGCCTTGAGCACAAACTTGCGGCCGCCAAAGTGCACGTTCTTCTTGTGCTGGCGCTCGGTGACCTTCGAGGCCTCACCCTGTTTGTTACGAGAAGAAAAGAAAAAAAAAGTGGTGTCAGAAGCTCATCCTCGATCAGACTGTGCGAGCGAACATCCATTGGGACATAGTGACGGTCTCTGGGCTTGGGCTCATCTCCGAGTCAGCGGCGACGGTCATGTCGACAAAGACGCAGTTCACCCCACCCTGATACCGATACCCCCTTCTGTCTCCACCGTCCACCAGGGCTGCAACGTCAGCGCCTTGTGGAGCACTCTCCTCGTCCCACCGCATCCCCAAGCGTACCCACCACGATCCACCTCTCCAGTCCCAATCCAACCCATGTCCATGTCGGACCTCCATTCGAAACCTTCCGCATTTCCCCTCCTCCTTGGCCCCCGTCCTATCCCGTAGTCCTCCTTCCCTTGCCATTGCCCACTACGCCCTGATGCACGCTCTCCTCGTCGGTTGGTGGTTGGTGGTGCCAGTATTTACCTTGGTGAGACGCCTTCGGATAGCGCGGGTCTTCTTGGCACGCAGGTCGAGGGGCTGGTACTTCTTGCCCTTGTAGAACTCGCGCAGGTTGGCACGCTGCTTCTGGTTGATGACGGTGAGAACGCGAGCAATGTTCTTTCGGACCGTGTTGCTGTACGGTGCACGGCGCCCAATTTGATTCCCGATCCGTCTCCTCGTCAGTCCTACCGTCCCGCATCAAGTCGCAGAAGAACAACTTACATCTTGGTCAGCTTGCTGGAAGCACCACCGGCGACCTTCTGGACACGGAGCTGGAGGAGCTCAGACTTGAGCTCCTCGAGCTGGCTCGTAAGGTCCGCCTTGGACTTGGACTGAAGCTCGTATGCCTTGACCTTGGCCTGTACATCATAGTGTCAGTGTCTGTGGGGCTTCGTGCCAGATATGCTGCGCTGCTCACCATCTTGGTAATGTTGCTTGAGGTGGTGGGAGTGGTAGAGAGCAGCCACCTCACTCCACCGCTTGGGTCACCCACCCACCCACCGCCAGCCTCGCTGCCTGGCTGGCTGCCTGGGCTAGCTGGCACCCGCCGCTCGGCCTGTACAGAATTCCAAGCAGCCCAGCCCAGCCCACCAGCCAGCTCGAATGATCGGCCCACCTGCCCGCGTCCAGGCCATCCCCCAACCCATCGCATCTCAAATTTTCGCGCTGACCCAAATCCACCTTCGGCCGAACTTTTCACCCATCACGTGACAATATTCCAGTTTGTGTAGCCGCCTTAGCCGGCCGAAAGAACTCACAACACTACATCGGCCACGATGGTCTCGACTCACTACAGCACTATCAGGCGCTGGATCCAATGTTGCAAGATGTGTGGTGGCTCGCTCTGAGGGCCGGGCACTTTCCAGATTGATTGAGGATACAGGGTGTCGGACTAGTTTACAGTAGAGGGGAGCCCGCGCCACTCTCTCGGTGGGGGCCTCAAGACAGAAAAGACAGTGTACAGTGGCACAGTGCAATGTGGCAGGCAGAAGGAGCGTGGGCGTGGTGTGATAGGCACAGTGAAAGACAGTAGATTAGGTCGGCAGAATCAGATGCCAATGGCGCTGGCCAGGTCGACGCATTTGGTCACGTCGGTGATCAACTCGTTCTGCTGCGGCGCCAAGCTGTGGCTCGACAAGGACGGTCGTACCGAGCTGCCGCCACTGCGAGAGAAGGAGGCGAACGACGTCGACGACGAGCTGAGCGTATCTCTACTGCTTGAGCTCGACATGCCCACGTGGCCAACAGAGCCGGTCGCCAGTGCGCCGGAAGAGTTGATGGTCGGCAGCACACCGCCCTGGCTGCGCGAGAGACGGCGCGCCGCTCCGGCTGGGTTGGGCGAGGTGAATGCGGGCGAAAACTTGCTTCCGAATCGTCGTGGCGTCGGTGTATCGCCAGCCCGCACGGTGGACGAGTTGGCAAGACTCAGCGGTCGCAGTCCCGGGGCGGGAGACGAGCCACCAGCAGGTGCTGGTGCTGTTGCTGTCGGGGGCGACGGTGCCGTCCGCAAGTGTCGGAGCCCGTTCGGCGTGTTGCTGCGAGAGCGCTCGCTACTCGACGATGAAGTGAAGCCTGCCTTGCGAGCCGCCATGGCTGCCTGGTAGCGCCGACGAGCTTCGTTCGGAGGCGAGTTGGTCAACTCGCTCGTGCTCGGCAGTGGGAATTCGTCGTCGATCGGCGTGTAGGGAGGAGTGAGAAGCTCCTCCTCATAGCTTTCCTCACCCTCCTTGCGAGGAACAAGGGACAGCGCCTTGGGCTTGTTCAGGGACACGTTCGAGTCTTGCGACTGCTGCATTGCCCCGGCACCGTTACCATCTTCAACCTGGTAAAGGCCGAGGCCGAGGTTCTCAGACTCGGACTCAGACTTGTGAGACTGGAGCAGCTTTTTGATATCCTTCTGGTCCCGCTCCAGATCGCGGGCGAGGTTATCGTGAATGCTGGCCAGCAGCCTGGTGCGACGATCCGCGGCGAGGTCAGAATTGTCACCCATCAGGTCGGTCGCACAGCTGCTCGAGATGCTGATCGTGTCAGCGCCACCGTCTGAGCGGGGCGATACAAGAGCGTTGCTGCTAAAGCTCGTCGGCCTGTCTGGACTCTGCACGTACGCCAGCGACGTCGGAGGCGAAGCGACGCCGGACAGCTTCTGCTCGACCTGCACTGAGCGTCCAGTGTTCATGCCAAACAGACGGGGCACAGCGCGACTGAGTGACGCACCGCGCTCGACCTCGTATGAAAAGCTGACGCCGACCTCCTCCAGCGGCGATACGGCGCGAGAGGTTGCCAGTGAGTTGGCCTGGTAGTTGGCAAAGTCGATCTGGTCCTGCGTGGGTGTCTCGGAAGGGAGTTCGAGCACCTCCGTGTGCTCTACGGCCTGGCTCTTGTGGTCAGCTTCGGAAGAGGCCCAGTGACTTGCTTGCATGATTGGAGAAGGTGCGGTCTCGCGCATCTGTTCGGTAGACGCATGGTCGTCGATTGTTGGTGTCAAGCTGCCAGAGGGAGAGGAAAGGCCCAGGCCGACCACCTGCTTTGGAGATGAGGCTGGGGAAGGGGAATGGCCCTGGCGACTGATAGGGATTTCCTCATCCGGCTGGTGGTCCTGAGTCTTTGCCTCGGTCGAAACACGCCACTCCTCGATTGTCGGTACGTCAAGGCCCATCGGCTGAACGACGGGCGAAGGAGTCCTGGCGCTAGGTGCGTCTCTCGAGCCAGGTTTGGGGAACTTGTCGAGAGTGCTGAGAGCTGGTGTGCTGCCGTGAGAGCCACCGTTGCCAGCGGAAGAGGGGGCAGGGGATCCGGATTTGAGCACAACGCTGAGACGCGCCTTGATGCTCTCGTGGAAGCGGGACGACTTTTCCTTTGAGGCAACCGGAGAGCCGCAGTTGTTGATAAAGCTGCTGCCGAGCTCTGCCAGAAGGGGGCTCTGCAGCCTCGACTTTGGTGAAGACTCTGCACCCTCCAGCGGAGGGTCAGGGAAGACAGCCTTGTGGTATGGGGTCATGAAGGCCATCTGAGTGCCTGACTTGACCATTGCACCGCCGGGAATTTTGTTCGGATCCGGCTTGTGGGACATGGTTGCCGGCAGTGAAACGGAGCTGGATGTTGGAAGTGAGGTGTACACGCGCACTTGGGTATTGGCGTCCTCTGGCAGGATCAAGGTTGGTGTTTGCCTCTGCTCGTGTGGGAAGCCCTTTGTCATTGTCTTTGGCGAGGGGGAGCGGGAGTGGGACAGCTGGTTTGCCAGCTTGAAGGGCCTCGGTGGAGCAGTTGTCGAGCCAAATGTTGATGCTCGCGGACGATTGACGCTGGGGGCTTGATCTTGCGTAGGCGTCGGCGGAACTGCGCGTTGCGGAGGAGCAGTGGCGGGCGAGTGGCGGGCGAGGTTCGGAGGCAACGGTGGCAGTGGCGGATAGACGGGGGCAGCGACAAGGGTAGCCTTGTTGATGCTCGCCTCGGATTCGGTGGCGAAGCTCGTGTTTGAAGACGAAGCAGAGACCTCGTCGCTCGTCCAGTCTTGGCTACCCGGTTGGGTGCTTGAGCCACGAGACTCGCCGTCAGAAAGGTTTGGGTCGCTGGGAGACTCGCCCCACCGCACGGCGGCAGTGTTGAACACGGCAGCACCGAGCGAGGCGTGGGAGCCCGAGGCAAGGCTGAAGCCAAGACTGAGGGGACGGAAGGGCGTACTAGAGCCACTTGGAGGCAGGACGTCGTCGGCTTGGGAAGGCTGACCCATGGATGAACCACTCAGATTGTCGTTGCGGTCTGGCATGTTGATCGCCGTAAAGGGGCTAGGTGTGTCACGCATCCTGAAGGATGAAGCCTGAGAAGTCTGAGCGGGAGAGACGCTACGCATCGAGTAGGCCGGTGTCAAGCGGCCGAACGTAGCGGTATCTGACGGTCTGCGCGGAGCTTGGAACGGTGAAACTCGGCCTTGAGGCGCGCCAGGGATAGGATGAGCCCTGGCGGGGCGGACAGGGGCCTTGTTCTTGATCGCCTGTGCACGGTCACGGGCGTGTGGATCCTCGAGCTGGCCAGAGACCCACATGGACCGTTCAAACTCGAGCTCCATCTCATGGGTGAGCTGGCCGGCGCCAAAGCCTGGAGTGAAGCCAAGCTGGAGATCAAGGATTGGCGTGAGAGATTCATCGTCGTCGTCGTCTTGATCAGCGGCCGCGCTGGTGGAAGCTTGCCTGGGACGTTGTTGATGTGTGATGGAATATGGGCTGGCAGCGCGCGGCGGTGTTCTCGGGTGTTCAAACTCGAGCGAGTCTGGAGAGATGGGGAGATCGCCCAGACTGCGGATGAGGGTCGAGGGGATGTTTGGCCTTGGTGGGCGTTTGGGAATGGTATCATTTGCAAGGGTAGGTTTCGGGCGATCGAGGTGGAGACGTGGTGGTGAATACTGGCCGCCGTGCGCCCGGTGAGTGGCTGATGCTGCGGCGACTGTTGTGAAGGGGGAGTGAGATGGCGCCGAGACGGGGAGAGGAGTGGTGTCGTGCAAGGGGGGGGATGGTTTGAGGATCGATTTGGGCACGAAGGAGGTCTCTGGGTCGGACATGATGGCCTTGACCTTTGCTGATGAGGTATTCTTGCGTCTTAACCGGCGAACGACGACGAAAGCTATGCCGATAGCGAGGAGGAGGGCGACACCACCAGCGGCGCAGAGGGCGGCGGATAGGGTGGACAAGCCACTTGAGGCGGCGGTGGTGATGCCATTGGTGGATGATGTGGAGGGTGATGATGCAGGCGACTCCATCTCGCTTGGTCAAGAAGTGCAAAGGGGCGTTGGAGTGTCCCGATAAGCACGTTGGGATGGCCAAGACGATATAGATGGATAGGGCGGTGGGAGTCTAGGTGGCGCAGACTTGAAGAGGAAGGAATGGTGGAAAGAAAGAAGGAGATTGAGCGTGCATTGGTTGTCAGGAGATTGACTGACCGATGGAGGTGAGGTCAGTTCAGGTCCGGAAAGGAACCGTGACGATCGGCATTGAGGGAGAGGCAGCGGCAGACGATGGCAGCATGGCGAGAAAGGGCGTCAGTAGCTCTCTTGTTGCTGGACTGGACTGGGCCGGGACGGACATGCAGGCCAAGCCGAGGCAAGGCAAGGCACGGCAAGGTGAGGCAGGGCGAGGTGAGCAGGGCCCAAGTCACCGAGGAGGGACTGCAGAGCAACGGGGGCCGGGTGTGCGGCAACAGCAGGACAGGGAGGTGATACTTGACATTCTCGGGGCGTATGCTGCGGGGGCGAGTTAGGAATGCAAGGCGAGGCGGCTGTCAAACTGTTGCGCAGCAGATGAAAGGACCCTGAATGACAGAGTCAAAGGCCGAGTGAGTGTCGCGTCTGACATGAAAAGTAGACCGAGGCGCATCGGCATGGCATCGGCGCTACACGCAGCAAAGCACAGCGTCCACCGAGCTAGGTTGCGGAAGGGCTTTGGGCTTGCCTTGCATTGTCTTGCGGTCGGTTGGCAGGCAGGGAATTTACTGTAGCTTGTGTAGGTGGGCGGTTGGGTTGTCATAGCCGCCTGTGCTTGGCTGAGCTGGCTTGCATTTCATCTTGTGATTCTCATTTGCGGGCTGAGGCTGAATGGGGCCTTGTTGCCTACGCCGGCCTGTCTGTTGGAGGTGACCGTACCGTACAAAGCCAAGCCAAGCCGCAAGGGTCGGGCGCGATCATGTTCGTTCCCTGTTACAGTAACTAACAATAACTACTGTAATGGTTGGGTTGGCACAGTTTGGCACGCACATGAGACAGACGGTCAGCCGAGACAGCCACGGTGCAGGTGCAGGTGCAGGTGCAGGTGCAGGTGCAGGTCAAGGTGCTTCTGCTGCTGTTGCGCGTCGCGTGTTGCTGCTCATCTGCTCAGCGCAAGGAGTTGGCGCCTCCCTTGCTCGACAAATTTCCTCGACCGAGCCCAACAGCGAGGGGCAGTTACGCGCAGCAGCACCAGCAGCAGCACCAGACTGGGTCCCCCGGGGGGGGGGGGGGAGGGGGGGATGCTTCTTCCGGCCGAATCGATCACAACACCCGCCCGCACTTGCTCTTTTTAATTGCGCCCGTGACGCTTTTTTTTCTTCTCTTCCCTTTCTCTGCCTGCCAACAAACAGAGAATGAGAGGGCGCTCGTCGACCAGACAACCAACCGTCTAGCGCTCTTGCTCTCCTCTCCCTCTCCACCACCCACGACACGACACTGTTCCATCCTATCCCATGTCTGACCTTCACTACACGGCTGCCACGCAGCTCGAGCACCTGCACAGCCGCTACACCGGCACCATCAATGCGGATACCGAAAAACAGTGAGTGGGCACTAAAGTTGTCCCAAATCACATGGGACACGGCTGACCGGGGAGCTTCGCATCGCATCGCATCGAATGACCCGTAGCGATTGGATCACACACCAGCTCCGAGACACGAGCGCCTCCATTGTCGGACACCCGCCCCTTCTTGCCTACCAGGCCCTTGCCAACGGCGAGTCCAAGGCGCGAGCCAAGTTTGAGCTCACCGAGGTACGTTGCAACGCTGTCTTGTTCCCACCCTCCAGACTGTCCACTTACTCGACTTGTCTGCAGCGAATGCTTCAGCCATGTGGGCCGCCGCCGCACAAGGAAGACGACTAGACTGATCCAAGGCACCCACCCGCAACCGCAAGGCTAACCACAACCACATTCACTCGATCATACCCGTATTCACCGTCTCGCCTCGCACAACTGTACTCTAAACTCACCTGTATTCCTTCTCACCTTCGCATTGTCACATTGCATTGCATTGCACCGTACCATTCCCTGCCTCTCGCTGTGGACTTGATCTCCCTCCCCCCTCCCTTTTCCCCCTTCCCCCTCCCACACACGGTCCCGACTTTAGAGTCACCCGCTGCCTACTATAGATAGGTTGATGAGGCGCTCGTTGGGACCAAGATTACGATCCCTCCCATCCCTGTTGGTGGTTGGGAAGACTCCTTCTGCTTCCTGCGCAACTTGAACCTGGCGGCGCCTGCATTGCCCAAGTAATGTGGGGTTATTCCATCTAGCTTGAATATTCAAGCGGCCGGACGTCGAAGGGAGGCGGCAGTTGGTACATTCCCCCTTCTCCTTGCCTGCGTGTGTGTGTGACTAGAACGCACGAAATAACTAAACCACAAGTCACCTTGGTCTCGAATGGATTTTGTGTGTGCGTCGGTTCGTGGCTGAGTTCCGCGGGATGCCAACCATGCGCCGCGGCGATTCGGCTGGCGTCGCAGGCAGGATGACGAAGCGATCTGCATGGGCAATCGTGTTTCGGCAGCGCCCCAAGAAGACAAAGTGGCATGATCTGTCTGCTCTGCCCATTCTTAATTCCGAGGCCGGGTCGGTCAGGAACACCCTTTTCCTGTGCCAGCCAGACATAAGTTACTTGGAAAAGAACAGCTCCCTCGCCAAGGGTACATATATATATATATTGCCTTTCGTAACGTCTCGTCTTGGGGAGAAACGGTATACAAGCACACCGAACAAGCCGGGGGGGTAACGAGATATGGCGATAGAGCTGAGCGACGCCACGAGCAGCGGGGAGGCGCAGGCACAGGCGCAGGCGCAGCCTCTGCCGCCGCTGGTGATTGTCGAGGGGTTTCTGAGTCGCGGCGAGTCGGTGGTATGGGGCACGCAGTTTCCCGTGTACCTTGGGCGCGGGGCGGATGCGTACCATGCCGGAACAGGAGCGCGGCCGGGGCCGGGGCCGGGGCCGGGGGCGGGGGCGGGGGATAGGCAGGTGGTGTTTGCGCCCATCGGGCCCGTGTCGAGTCTGCACGACCGGGCGTGCGAGCTCTACTACGCCCTGCGTGGCGGGACGGTGGACTATGGCGAGCAGCATGCCGCGCAGCATGGCCACGCCCGCTTTGGGCGGCACTATGCCACGCCCCTCATCGACCGCAGCACCACGCGTATCCACTTGCTCGGCCACAGCCTCGGCGGTCCCACCATCATGAAGCTGCAGCAGCTTCTTCGCGACCGCTTCTTCCCCGCCCCCGCCCGCGACACGGAGCTCCTCGTGCTCTCCATCACCGCCGTATCCGCCCCCTTCCTCGGCACGCCGATCGTCTACTCCCTCGGCTCAGAGCCCCTGCCCTACCCAAAAGTCAGACCCCTCTCCATAGGCAACTTGATCACCAAACTCGTCCACATCGCAACATACCTCGACCTCCCCTTCTTTGACACCCACGCCGACGCCTGGCACTTCAGCCCCAGGTTCAAGCACACCCATGGCGACGAGCAGAAAGCTCTATCCACACCCCCCCTCCCAGGACTACGTGGCCTCCTCAAACAGCTCTGGCACAGCGACTGGGCCGTCGGTCGTGACTGCGCCGCGTGGGACGCTGCGGTGCTCAATCGCGACGAAAGCGAGTGGCCCCTCCCCTCCCCCTCCTCCGGTGGCGTCACCGCAACATGGTACCGCTCCTACGCAGGCCACCTATCCTCCTCCTTCTCCCTCTACGCCCTTGCATCCTACCTCGTCTCGCGCTTCGACTACGCCCCGCACTTTCCCGACCGCGTCCAGCATCCAGACTGGATCGCCAATGACGGCGTCATACCCCTCGCCAGCCAGTTCCACCCGGGCAAGTGCGATCCCAACGTGACGTGCATACACTCCCACGCCATGCCCCCATCCGCCGCAGGAGCAAAATCGACACCGTCACCAAACATCTGGCACACCCACGTCCTTGAAAACACAGACCACTCCGCCCTCTGCCCCTTCTGGACAGGCTCAGAGCGCCAGAAAGAGTTCTGGACGGGCGTGGGCGCCTGGCTGGCAAGCATCGACCATGCCGCTGGCTACTACGCCTAGGCATAGGCCGTGCTGTGCCCTAGTCATTCACATACTGTACTGTATACCCACCTCATCAAACACGTTCAGCCTTGTCAAACACGGTATGCTATAGTGACGCAAGAGTGTATTGAAAAAAAAAAAAGAAACAGAAGGAGACACGGACAATGTATAGGGAAAAAGAGGGGGGAAAGATACTATCTGAACACCGTTACATATTCCAAGCACGACAAGAGATGAGGAGCACAAATAAATGGGGGGATGGAGGTATTGTTGCGAGTCCGCAGGGGCGGGGAAAGATCAAGCAAGACCAAGCGAGCTGGGAAGATCCTTGTCGGGGCGGCCTGCGAGGCCAGGAGGCGCCGCGACCTGCTGGTAGGGAGCGAGGTCTATGCGTGGAGTAAAGCCTGCCGACGGCCTTGATCGCGGATCCTCGTCAGCGTGAAAGTAGGGCGAGCGCTGTGGCGAAGGGTCGCGCTTGTTGTACGCGCGCTGCTGGAGCACTTTGGGCATCTTGAGCGGGAAGGGGCGTGCGGCTTCCTGCGACTGATGGCCGAGGAACGCGCTAGAGGCGGTGGGGACCGTGGGTTGCGGTGGCACGTAGCCCTTTGGAGGCGACATGAGCGTGTAGTCTGACCCGGACCCAGGCCCGCCGAGTGGCGTGCGGGGACTGAGGCTCACCGTTGGCACGCTACTGTCGCTGTGCAGACGGTGGTGTGCCGAGGCCGAGGGCGTGAGGAAGCTGCTGTTGCTAGAGGCGGGAGAAAGGCGTCCCGATCCACCCATCATGTTGAGCCCGCTGTTGGTGGCTGGAAACCGACTCGACGTGCCGACAGGAGAGAGCACGAGCGACCCAGGCCCGGGGATGGGCGCCGACGAACTTCGGTCGTATGGCGACGGCCCACCACCCTCCTGCCCGTCATAGCTGGCGTAGAAGGATCCAGGCGCACCATACCGCCCAGCACCGGCGCGCGCGTCGCGCTCATCGTCGATACTGCGCATGGTGGGCGACGACCCGCTGTGCCAGGACGACGTGACTGGCATGTTGAGCGGCATGGGAGGACGAGGCCCAAGCTGCTGACTGCCGAACCCGGGGCTCGATAGACTCGTCTCCGGCGGTGCGCTGCTGATACCATCAATGTTCCTTCCGCCCGGAGTCATGTGCCCATCGCGCGGATAGCCGAGAGGGCCAGTAGACATACCAAGAGCGTTGGGCGTGTTGGGCTGCGAGCCTGTGGTTGCACGTCGCTTGTACGGACCACGCTTGATGCCGCGACGACGTTCCTTGCGTGCACTGTCCTGGCAGGTGTCGGTGAGACCGTACTTGATGCAACGCGAGCAGGGGCGTCCCTCGTCACACTTCTTGCATGCCTTCTGGCAGTTGACACAAGCATTCTTGACCTGCTTGCGCTTGGGCCGGATGCCTACTTGCGGAAGGTCACCGTACCCGGACGAGCCGACCATACCGACTTCACCGTGGTGGTATGAACCTTGAGACCCGAGCAGGTCGGCGCCCATTGGCGCAGAGGCACCATACATGCCCTGGTGGCTGTTCGGGTCGATCGAGCCAGCATGCTGCGCGCCGTAGTAGTGAGAGGCCTGCTGCTGCGTCAAGCCTTCGTGGGCAGCCTGAGGGCTGCCGTAGAATCCCTGCTGCTGCTGCTGCTGCTGCTGTTGCTGTTGCTGTTGCTGTTGCTGCTGCTGAGAGCCGTAGCCAAAGTTACCGCCAGCGACACCAGAGCCGTAGTGGTTCATGGGCTGCTGGGCCATGTACCCCGACGAGTTGGTCGAGTGTTGAGGCTGAGGGGCATCCATAGAAGGTGGGCCCATACCGTAGCTCATGCCGCCCGCAGTCGGAGCCTGCCTAGCGTGCATGTAGCTCTGGTTGCTCGAGTGCATGTATCCCTGGCCGTGGTCACGCCCGTAGCCGCTTTGCTGCTGGGGCAGGTGTCGGCCCTGCTGGGCTGAAGGAATGGCGTGCTGCATCATGGACGAATCTTGGTTGTGTCCCCAGCTGTTGTAGGAGTCGGAACCTCCTTGGCGGCCGGCCATTGCAGCGCTCTCTTTGGTGAGGAGGTGCGGTGAGGATGGACTGCGTGGAAACAAAGGAGCGTTTCTCTGTCGAGTCAGAGGAAGCGTTCCAGTGAAGAGTAGCCGATGACAGCTTCCAGATAGCTGGCTACACCGGATGACGACAATGCCGACTCACAAAGGAAAGATGAAAGCGGAACAATTCACAGCGCGGCTAGCTGTAAGACTTGGGCGCTAAGGCTCGTGTCTCTGAAGGAGCAGTTCCGAATGTATTCCACCGAAAGATCGCAGAAGAGAGAAGAGAGTGGAGAGATGCTGGCAGCAATGCTGGTGCGGGCGGTCGATAGGAGTGAATCGAGCTCTTGTGTTTGTCCAAGTCTAGCTGTCGAAGGCGGGCTGGATGGGGAGACGGATACGGTGTAAGGAGGGGGGACAGGGTAGGTAGGGAAGGATTTACGAAGGGGGAGGAGCAACAAGCGGCGACGGTGGACGGAGCTGGAAACGAGGAGGGATATATGGTTGCTCGAGGAACGAGCCCGGCCAGGGACGAATCAGGCACGGAAGACGGGGGCCAGCCAGAGCGGAGCAGGAGCAGATCCGGGTCGGGGGAGGGGGAGGGGCAGCAGTGACTGACTGGCTGGCTGGCTGGCTGGCCGGCTGACCGACCAAAGTGGGGATGAGGATGAGGATGAGGTTGGAGGATACAAAGGTCTCGAGCCCCTGCCTAGACTTGGGAAGAGGGAAGGGGAGGGAAGGGAAAGAAAAGGGAAAGGAACGAGAATTCTGGGGCGGAAGAGGACGCTACGAGAGGCAGCTTCTGGCGCTGGAGGAGGAGGGCCTGCAAGTCAACATGGTGCGTTGATTGATTGAATGATTCAGAGAGGAAGGGTTTCAGTGGGAACCCGAGGCCGAGTTCGAGTTCAGGGTCTGAGCACTGAGCACTGAGCACTTGGAGCTTTGCTGCCAGTCAAGAAGTGTGTAGTTCCTGGGGGAGGGGGAGGAGGAAGGGACGGGGAACGACCGGAAACTGGTTTGGAGATCAAGGCCGAAAGGGAGAATCACCTTGCAGTAGCAGTCTTGCAGGGCTCCAACGCAGCGGCGAACCCGGATCGAGGAAACATCGAACCCTCAATCAAGCATGCAGCAAAGCAGGGACAGCAAAGTTCAGTCACAACCCACAGCCAGAGAAGAGGAGAGGAGGGGGGAAATGCTGTAACAGCACAGTTCTGTTGGCCGTGTGTGATGTGCAGAGAGTGCACTTGACTGCATAGGACTAGACACTCTGTATCCACGCTCATGTCGAGGGGATGAGGGCGAGACAGGTCCGAAATAGAGCAACCCAAGGCAAAGGGCTGTGGAGAGAAGAGTGCTCACGTTTGGCTAGACCTGGCATCCCAGCGCGACGGGGCAGCCCGCAGGGTTGCAGTGGGTTGTGGCTGTAGTGCATCGGACAACGGGCACAGGGACGGGCAGAGCAGGGCAGGGCAGGGCAGGGCAGGGCATTCTCACACACACCTCTGTGGCTTGCGAGGGAGGGATAAAGGGCAGGGCGGCCAGCCAGCGAAGGAGCACTGTCGCTGCTGTTTGCTCGGTCGGCCAGTCGGTCTGAGCGCGAGGTGACAATAGAGGGCATTGGGCTAAAAGCGGGAAGAGTCCAGCTGTTGGTTAGTCACAGTTCGAAAAAAGTGGCAAGGGGCTGGACTCGGACGTGGGCGAAAATCGAAACCCTTTTGCCTGCCTCCGCAAAGAGGGGAAAAAAAAAAAAAAAAAAATGAAAGAAGGGCAGCAAAGAACAGGACAGGACAGGGACAGGGCACGCGCCAGCTCCCTTCGTTTGTTGTTGCGCGCGTGGGCCTCTCGTGGCTCTCGGTCTCGGGTCCAGATCGCGTCCGGCGGCGGGTCCAGCGCAGCGCCTGCGGGGCAGGCCTTTCTCCAGCACATTACAGCATGTAGCAGTTGCTGCTGCTGCTGATGCTCCCCTTTTGCAGCAGCACCGGCGATGACTGCATGGAGATAGGCCTAGGGCGACAGGCAATAATTACCAGCCAGCCGCCTCTACAGAGCACCCACACAATTGTGCAATCAGTACAGTACAATGGCGGTCAGGAACCGACTCTGCACACAGAGACCCCAAATGGACAACGAGTGACGACCGGCCTGCTCGCGCTTCGTATTGCTCAGTGGTCCCCCCTCTGCGGACGTTTTCTTTCCCGTCTGAGAATCTGTGGCTGCCACGCGATGACGATGACGATGGGGCGTGATGAAGATGATGAAGCCGCCTAGCCCTGCGGATGGACCGACGAGAACAAGGTTTGCGCGTGTGTGAGTAAATAAGCAGCAGCCGCTGGAGAGAGTGTGAACTCGACGAAATCAGGAACAGAGCGTGCTGCATGCATGGCCTGCTTGCATGCAAAGGGAAACCGGCTGCAGCTGCAGAGACGCGAAGCAAAGAAAGCACGACCACGACTCGACTCGCCGGTTGCCAGCTGATGCGCGCAGCACGCAGCCACGCAGCCTGGGGGCCTATTCCCAGGGCCCAGGCCGGCCAGCGCGAGCAGTAGCATCAGCAGCAGCAGCAGCAGCAGCAGCAGCAGCAGCAGCAACGGCCGCGCACATGGCAATTTATTACTGTACAGTAGTAACCAGTAGAGCAGTGAGGCGCGGTCATCGAATCCCCTCCCACGAAAGGCAGGGCGCGGGCCTTGACCGATCCCGTTCTCCCCACCGCCCCCTCCCTGCCTTCCTCTCAACGAAGCGGGCAGATCCGCCAGTTTTTCCCACCCATCCAGATCTATGCTTGGCGAATGGTATGGCCTGCAACCGGAAACTGATCCGCCCCGTTCTGTGATGCTTTCGCTTTCTCTCCCCTCGCGATTGGATCCTCCGGTCAGCGCCTTGTGACCGACCTGATGACATGGCTGCATCTACATTACCGGACTGCACTGTTCTGTACGGTTTAGTATCTCGCTGTTCCTCCCCTTACCACTGACATCAGAGCAAGTCTCAGAAGAAAAGCGACGCAAGCAGCCTCGTCTTGTATCGTGAGAGAAAACGTGAGACCAAGTTTACTGAGCTGCTCTACATGTTGAAATCACAAATGCAGCGCATCTGAACAACAGACACTTTGATTCTGAATGCACTCATAGAGAAAGTTCGATCCAGACAATGCTGCACTGTACAGCAGCCAAAGCTTACCGTGGGTTACAGCACAGCGCTGCAGGTGCGGTCAATGCCGGATTGCAGTGCAGGCACGGCAGTCGGGTTGGGTGGGTTCCTGAGCTTGGAATACCACACCTGCTCAATGCGGACTCTCGTTCGCTGATACTCCGACCTCCAGCGAGTCCCATGAATGGATGATGAGAGCCCTCTTTTTCCTTCGGCTGCGGGTGACATCCAGGAACACTGCATGGTCGACAGACAGCCTGAGATCCGACTCTCAACCCAACCCGCGCTACAGAGGGTCCACCCACGCCGCAACGTGGCAAGTTGCCCTCAAACGGCAGCAGCAGAAGAAGGAGGTCATTCAGCACCCCTTCCCGAGCGCAGCCATAGCAACAAATAGCCTTACTCCTTACAGTACTGTATCTGTACTGTACAGAACTGCACTTGACACTTCCGTACATTACAGCCTACTCTCCCCCTAGTTTACCCGCCTGCTTCACGGATCCGATCACCCAACCAGAGTGTGTTGCGACAGTGCGGCGAACCAAGAATAGAGCCTCGGTAGGGGGTTTTATTGGGCTTTCGACTCCGATTTCAATGTCAGGTCCCACGCGTGTCAACCCGAGCTCCAAGCCCAAGGCCCCGAAATCAGGCAGTTACGGCTCTGCCCCGCTACTCGACGGAAACACGGGGAGCCATCCGCTCGGCGACCACCACGCACTTCCCGCCTCGGCGCCTCAAGCCCAGACCTCGCCCCTCCCTCCTCCAATCCCATCGTGAGCACTTACTGCTTCGCCGCCTGGCAAAGGTCACGTTGCATCCAACACAGTTCCATGGGCGGTGGGCGACACTGGGAAGATGATGCTTGTTTTGTTTGTCATGCTGCGAATTATCACTAGCTCGTACAACCATACCTGAAAGCAACGAATCGATGCGGTCCGCTCTCGGTCCTCTCCTAGATGCCGGCCAGCTCGTCCATCGTCTTTTTGCGATCTATTTGTCGTGCAAACCAAGAATACAGTAGGTCAGATCCGCTGCCCAAGCATGCACGACAACCCGCAACTCCGTCCAGACAACCAACATGCAGTCGTCGTTTTCTACAGTACTGGGACTTGCTACTCACGACTCTTGGACTTGCGCCTCGAGACCGACGTATCGCCACCTTCACTATCAAGAGGCGTGAAGCGGTCGGACGCCTCGCTGACCCTCGCCTTCTTGGATCCTCGCTTCTTGGACGGCGGCTGCGGAGTTGTCTCTGCAGTATCGGTGTCGGCCTTGGTAGGTGGCCGGGCTCCGAAGCTGCGAGGCAAACAAGTGGTGCCAAACACCGCAAATGTCAGAGCCGCACGTTCCAGAGAGACACGTTGGTTACTTACAAGTCATCTTCATCGTCCTCGAGTGACCAGTCTAGACCGGACGGTGCAGGCGACTGAGCGGCCGCTGCCTTGTCCTTGTTGAGCCGGCGACGCGCGTGCATAGCCCGTGCCGAGTCGGCCTTTTCCTGCGCCGTCTGTGCTTCTTCAGCCTGCTTGCGTCTAAGCATCGACTCTGCCAGCTCGTCATCGTCCAGCAGCAGCGAGACAATCTCCTGCGGCTTGGCCATGCCAGTCTCGCTGTATGCTTTCGTGCCAACTACAATGTCCTGGACCTCCTTCTTGTTCCTCGCCAGTCGAACGATTCGCTCGTCGATCGTGCCCTTCGTGATCAGACGGTACACCGTGACCTGCTTGGTCTGACCCAGACGATGCGCTCGGTCCATCGCCTGCGAGTCGTTCGATGGATTCCAGTCATGGTCGTAAAATATGACCGTATCGGCCGCCGTCAGGTTGATACCGAGACCACCTGCACGCGTAGACAGCAGGAAGATGAACAGCTCCGGCTTGGTCTGCCAGTCCGTCACCATATCTCTTCGATCCGAGATCTTCGAGGCACCGTCCAGGCGCAAGTACTTGTACTGGCGGTAGATCAGGTACTCCTCCATCAGGTCGATCATCTTGGTCATCTGGAAGTAGATCAGCACACGGTGACCGCCTGCCTTGAGCTCTCGTAGCAGACTGTCAAGGCGTGCCAGCTTGCTCGAGTCGACGATCAGCTTGTTCATTTGCGGAACCTGCATCGCGTTGTGCGGCAGCTGGTCGAGTGACGAGTTGGGCATCAGACCTTGTGGCGGCACGCCCGGGAGAACCCTCTGCATTGCTTCGACTCGTTCCTCTGACTCGCGAGCCTCAGGCGAAAGGCCGAAGAGCGCCGCAGAGACCCGCGGGTCGCGACGCAGCTCCTCTTGCGATTGCATGAATGGCCCATCGTTGCAATACAGCCGAATCGGTGGTGCAACTGCCGGCGCTAATGAAGCCCGCGTTGAGTCCTTCGCAAGAATCGAGTGGTGGCAGTAGTCGGTCACAATCTCGCCGAGCGGCATCAGCAGCGACGGAGCCAGTCCTGAGTTGGCCGGTAGCGGCGTAAGCAGCTTGCCCAGCGGACGGAGCTGCGCCGCCGCAAAGTCGTCGTCGCAAGCGAACCGCTCCACCTGTCCGATGCGGCGTTCAGCCTCGGCAACGGTGAGCAGTCGCGTAGTTCCATCGCTGTGGAACGCCTTCTCAACATCGTTCGGAGTGAGACCAAGGAGCGGAAGGAAGGCGAACGCAGATTGTGACAGTTCCAGAGACTTTGCAACGTGAGGGGAACGCCAGATGTTGAGCAAGTTGTCCAAATAGCCCGTGTCAAAGCCCTTGCGACTCTTCTCCCCAGGGATGTTCACTAGACCACCTTCGCGAACAAGCAGCTTTGGAATCCTGTATTCGATCAGCGAGCTGGTCGAGTCGGGCAGGTTGAGAGAGTCGCCCTCACGAGCCAATGATCCCGACTGGGCAAAGCTAGCGAAAGCAAATGGTGCTCGCACGTCAGCACGCTCGAATAGCTCTGGATGGTTGCAGACCTTGCGGAACTGCATCACAAGGTTCATCAGGCTCTTGAGTCCTGCTTCATCGTTGGATGTGGCCTTGTCCATCAGTTCGGCAACGGAGATGTGCGAACGGAGACCTTTGTAGAGCATCTTTTGACGAGCGCTCATATCGCAGAAGACGTCGATCTCAATCTTTTCACCGAGCTCGTTCTGTACGTTCTTCTTGATACGTCGAAGCATGAAAGGCTTTAGAATCATGTGCAGACGTCGAAGCTGGTGCTCGTTGAGGGTGCCCTTGTTCTCGGCGTGACTCTCAATGTCCTTAGAGAACCATTCGCTAAACTCGTCGTGAGAATCGAATAGACTTGGCATGATGAAATGCAGCAGCGCCCAGAGTTCCTGCATCGAGTTCTGGACTGGTGTTCCGGTCAACAGCAAACGGTTTCGGCAGTTGAACCCAAGCAGCGTCTTCCATCGGATACTGGACGATGACTTGATCGCCTGCGCCTCATCCAGAATCATGTACTGCCACTTGACGCGCTGGAAATACTTTTCGTCCGATACGACGAGCTGGTACGATGTGACCAACACGTGGAAGGGCGCATCACGATTGTAAGAGATCTGCTTGCGGTTCCAGAACTTGCGCAGCACTGCACGGTCCTTGACGTTGCCCCAGTATGGAAGTGCCTTGAGAGAAGGAACGAACTTGGTGATCTCTTGCTGCCAGTTGTGGAGCGTGGAGGCTGGCGCAATGACAAGGAATGGGCCCCAGATGTCGTGCACTTCGGCCAGATAAGCCATGAGTGAAATGCTCTGTACCGTCTTACCGAGACCCATCTCGTCAGCCAGAATACCATTGATACCCTGCTCGTAGAGGTTTGCCAGCCAATTGAGACCCTTCAGCTGGTATTCCTTGAGTTGGCACGTCAGCATCTTGGGCTGCTTGACCTGCATCTGGCCCATCGATGTCGGGTTGAGGAAGTTCATGTCATCCGAGTCAAACGCCTTGCCAAGATCCTTCTCCAGGATTCTGGCTCCACCAGCAGGAGGCTCTTCGCCTTTCTCGGCGGCGAGCTCGGCGGCAGCAGCTTCGTTGCGCCTTCGCTCCTCGGCAGCAGCTGCATCGAAAGCGGCAGCCTTCTCCTTGGCCATACGCACCGCCTCCTGGGCGTTACGTGCCGCATGGGCACGCAGGTTGCTCTCGTCCTCGTCGTCAAAGTCGATCTCGTCAAGCTCAGCCAGCTTGGCCTCGGCCTCGGTGACGGCCAGGTGCGGGTCTACCTCGGGTCCAGCGCCTGGCTTGGAGCCTCCGGCAGTCTCTTCCGACTCTTCCGCTTCAGCAGTCTTGAGTTTGCTACCGACGAAATGGCTGTACAGCTCAGTCTGAGAGATAAGGAAGTTGAGTTTGCGGGCCTGACGCTTGGCTTCACGCATCTCCTCCTCCTTCTTGGCCTTTTCGAGTGCTTCCTTCTCTGCCTTCTTACGCAGCTCGCGTTCTTCCTTCTCGTTGCGCTTCCAGAAGACAAGCACTTCTCGCATTACCTTACGAGCTCGTGCCTGGACGTCCTTGACAGTCTTGTTGTTGCGAGCAGCACCACGTTTAGCCTCGCGCTGAACGACGCTAGAGAGACGTCGCCAGTACATTGCTTTGCTAGATGCACTGGACAGCATGGTTCGGTAGACTTTGGGAACGTCACGCTTAGCAATGGTGGTCCAGATGCGTTTGTGCGCATCCTCGAGCTGCTGAGCGCGCCTGGCGTCAATCGGCACCTTGCCCTTTGCGTCGAGCGCCATCGGCTCGGCTGAGTCGTCGGCAAGGGAGGGCGACACCTGCCTCGAGCCAAAGACTGAGTCGTCGAGATCCGCAAAGCGGCTCACAGTGGATGCATCCATTTGGTCGTCAAGCTCTGCAAGCGGCACATCCGTATCAGAGCCAGCAGGAGAGGATTCAGGCTGGCCTTCATCAAGCCTGCGCTTCTTGCTCCCAGAGATGGCAGCCGCACCGGGCTTGGTCTTGCTCCGCTTGACCTTGATTCCGCGACTGGCCTTGCTTGGAATGGAAAGGTCATCGTCGTCCTCAAGCTCATCCCCCTCATTGGCCGAGTCATCAGCGCGCTGGTTCCGGCTGCGGCCACCTTTGCGGCCCTTGCTGCCGTCGTTGAGGGTTCCAAGCAGCTCTGCCTCAATTTCGCGTTCACGCATCTTACGGACGCTATCCTCCCTCTCACGGCGACGGAGTTCAGCCTGGGCAGCTTCTTGCTGCTCGCGAATCTTGACCCTTCGCATCATGGCGAAGTGACGACCTTCGTATGCACTTGCAAGACGGGCGCCGACCTCGGCCTGCTTCTCGTCGAGGCTGTCGTAGAACGACTGCTCGATCATGCGCTTGCGATCGGCCATGTCGACCAGATAAACGTCCAGTTCAGCTTGCCAGACGGGGCGATTCTCTTCAGTAGAAAGGTCGCTCTCCCAGCCATCGGCATCTCTGCTTCGCTTAGAAGGGGGAGGTGGCGCATAGAACGAGGGCTTGTCCTTGCTGGGCGGAAGCGGATTGTTGCGCAGCTTGAGCGAATGCTTGCCACTTGCCTGCTTGGCGCCATTTCCATTGACTGATAGAGGTTCGTCGTTGGGCGGCAAGCTGGCCATCCCTTCGCCGTTGGATCCATTGGCTGTTGGTGCCCGCGCATCAAGGTCGTCAGCTTGCTGATTGCCTAAACGCTCGAGAGTTCGAGCAGCCTCAAGGCGAGAGCTTGAGCGGCGTCGCGGCGGAGGCGGCAGCGTTGCAAGTTCCTGACCGCGCAATGGACGATCGACATTACCGCCATCGAGCAAGTTTGCGATCGAGGGGACACCTCGCGTCGGACCTTCTTCCTTGATGGGGCGAGCATCATCCTCGTCCGGTGAGTAGTCACGATAGTTGGCAGAGCGGCCCTTGCTCGAGCCATATTGTGATCGGTCTGCCAGCGGACCCGCGGGGGCTCTTTCGTCAGCATCGGTGCGAGACGAATAGTCTCGAGTAGGATCGTAAGCCGACCTGGACTCGCGACCTGCATGGATTGGCCTGGATGGAGAGATGTGCGTCTCTTCCAAGGACCGCCTTGCGGGAGGAGGCGGGCTTCCATTCGCTGCCCCCTCATTGAGCATGTTGGAGATGGACATGGAAGGTCGAGGCGGGCTCGAGGGCTGCGGCGGCTCGTCTGCAAAGCGCCTGGAGGCAGCAGGGAGAGGAGGTTCATCAGCCACGTATTCGCGTGAATGGAAGGATGCACGCTCGTGGCTTGGATGCATGTACTCGGGAGATCGGGCACTGCGGCGGTATGATGGTTGGATGCCGCGATCCCAGGAACGCTCCCATTCAGGTTCATGTGCGCCGCCCCTTGGGTAGTGTCGAGCAGCTTCTTCTCGACGGTAGTAGGCTTCCTCTTCTTGACGAGTAGCAGGGAGGTAAGGACGGCGTCGTTCTTCGTCATCGTCGTAGGCCATTCGACTGCGCATGGGGGCGGGGGCAGGGGCAGGGGCAGGGGCAGCATCAGGATAGTCGTCGCGGTAGTCCATCGCGGGCCTGGAGCGATCGTAAGCAGAGTGACGAGAGCTCGAGGCATAGCCATGCGATCTCGAGTATGCGGGATGTGTCTCTTCTTCGTATCTGCGATACGCGATTTCGTCGCGATCCACAGGGTAGCCCGCAGTTGGCGGCTTGACGGGCCGGCCGTAGCGATCCGACATTGCCGGCTGCGGCGGCGAGTATTGGTAGGAGGGATATCTGCGATCCGCCATGCTCACGTACGCAAAGCTCGGTGCTTCTCTTACAGAAAGCGGTAGGAAGTCAGATCTGACGTGAGACGATGCTGCTTAGTGATGCACCAAATTTTCAGATTTGAACCGACCTGAGCGCAGGAGGTGTCCAGGTTGGAAAACGGGGTTTGTGAAGCGTAGTCGGTGCAGTTACTCGACAGTCGCACGACTCGCGCGCTGTCCGTCAATTGGGTACCTCTTGTGGCTGAGTTTCTCCTCCAGCGAGGCTATAGAGCGCTGCTTTGGGAAGACCAGCGCGGCGCGCTTATAGCCAGGATTGTGCTAGAGACGCAAAAGAAAGAAACTGCAGGGTCCTTGGCGATGCCGAAGTGGTGGACAGGTGGTCAGTCGCACCGCGGCGTGTGGGAGAGAGAGAGAATGCGAAGAGTGTCCGCAAGATCAGAGAAGGGCAGGGAACGAGCCGAAAGTGGGTTGGCTCAGAGGCCAAGGGAGTGACCTGATTTGCACCTATGAAGGGTGATTGCGGAGGTTGATGGATTGATGATCAAGGACGGATGAGGGACGGGTGCGGCGGAGGAATAGTGATGGTGGCGGTAATGGTGGTGATGGTGATGGTGGTGATGACGGGGGCGACTGCGCACACACGTCTGCGCCCGAAGGTCGGGAGAGGAGTTGGTTGCGAGGCAAAGCTAGGCTAGCCACCGGACTCGACTTGGCTCGCGGGAGGGTTGGAGCGAGGCGAGCCGTGGTGCTGCTGGTTGCTGCGAGCTCAAGCTGGAGCTGGAGCTGGATCTGGCCGGGTGTGTGATGCGTGCGTGCTGCCTTGCGTGGGCGAAGCGGAGCAGACGTGGTTTTGGTTTTTCTCAGCTTCTCAGCCTTGCGCTTGTCTGCTCTGCCTGCTCGCCGCGTGCTGTGCTGTGTTGGGCTGGGCTCTGCTTGTTTGTCCTCACGCCGACCGGCTTGCTTGCCTGTCTACCTGCCTGCTTGCTTCCTTTTGGGGCTGCCCGTGCTGTCAGCCGTGTCCACTCCCGGATACGATACGGTTCTGGCCCACCGATTCTGCTGAGCACTCTGCTGTGCGGTGCTGTGTGGTGCTGTGCTGTGCTGTGGTGCTGCAGACGGGCTCAGTTTATTGCGTATGCTAGCGCCAGCAACTCGTCTGCCATCTCGGGAGGCCCTTGCTTGGATTCATCTCACTTGCCCCCTCTCTGTGCCTCTGCTGTTGCTGCTGCTGCTTTTCTCGCCTCTGCCTTTTTCGTACCGACGTCAGGACGATCCGACGAATGAATTCAACTTCGCCTTGGCTGCCAGCCTGTCTGCTGCACGCTGGAACGCGCTCACGCCCCCCTCTTTTACTGTAAAAATCTGCCCGAGCTTGGACGCGGTCGCGGAGGACCCCAACCGTCTCCCCTTTCTCTCCGCTGCCTCGGCTGCCAGGCTAGTCAATCATTTCCAAAACGCCAGCCAGACAAGACACGTCTCTACAGTTCAGTCAGCCAGCAGCAGCAGACGTACGCGGAAACGCCCTGGTAATCGTAGCTCAGCTTACTCTGTCCTTTTTTTCGGCGACCCTTTTTTTTCTCGTCATACTTTTTTTCCTGTCCAGCACGCTCTCGGGGCGGATCAGGTGTGTGCGCGCGCTTGATGCTGGCTGGCCCTGGCCTAACCTAACCAGGTTAAGCTTGGCAGAAAGGAGGCTGGCTGGCTGAGTGTGCGTGTATCCCAGGCGTTCCAGTCGTTCCAGCGGCAGCGTCTATACTGCGCATCACGACAACAGGGAGAGAAGGCCGGGCATCCCCAGGCCCAGAGCTCGCTGGGACTCTATCGATAACTCGCCCGCGCATCCATCGTCTTGACCGAGCCAGAGCGTAGCACATCAAACATGGTCTTCATTTCTCGTTCCAGTGATGGTACCCTTCAGATCTGATAACAGCCCCCTAGTCCCAAATGTCAGTGTTGCTCTCCTCTCAGCCACGTGACGGGCCAGCGGTCAACCCATCTGTCTGTCTGTCAATCGGCAAGTGAGAGGGGATCCACCCACAGTGTCGCCTTCTTGGCACCGTTGTTAGCCCTGCTTTCATCTCATGCTGGAACGAGGGGCCGGAGCAACGACGGATTTCCCCCATTCCTCCCACAAGCCAGCTGGTGCTGAGTCGTCGGCAGACTGTGCCGGGCGCGGACGAGCGGGCGGGGCGGGCGGGCAAGACAAAGCATTCCTCTTTCCCCCTGATCGATCGCTCTCCCTTGCGGTGGGCTCGGAATACGAGTGTGTGATACGCGCCCTTCGAAAAAAGGGCCCTGTTGCTAGAAGCATGCAGTGGGTGACGCGCTCTGCCAATGCCGCTCTCTCCGTGGCATCCCTACCAGCCACGATTAACTCACCACTTTTCCACTGAGCAGCCGAAGCACCACTAGATTTGAGTTAATGCGATCGAATGGCCTGGGGCACTCGCGCCGTCTGCCTGAAGCTAAGCACAGAGAATGCGGTATCGATCCGAACATGCTACGCCTTCGCTCTCAGGGCCGATTGTGTGTCGTCCGCTATTGTGCGGGTCACACGGCTGCACTGTCAACGCAGCTTCGGGCCAGCCCCGAGTATTGATAGGCACAGTCGTATCGCAATATTGCTGCTGCGCAGCTCGATTCCAGGCCTGGTTTCCTACATACTCGATGGTCGTGACGTGTAGTGCCACTATTAGTGACCAATCCAGCACCACGGCAGCTCAGCAGGTGACCCGATATGACCCGATGGGATGTATCGGGCCGTTCCGATGCAACACGGCCGATTTGCCGTCTTGAACCGTCATCCTTGGTATCAATGGCAGAGCTGCCTCCCGAATGGCCTCGTCTACAACATGAGTGAAAAGCTGCCTGCCACCGATTGTTCCATCATTTTTTTCTTTTTTTTTGGTGCTGTCGATGGGCTTTTCTGATCCAAAGGAAGACAAGCTTGTCCGGGCCAAGACGCTGCTGGTGCTGAGGCCAGTAGAACGCGCCGTGGTCGCATAGTGGAAGCAGCCTGCTGCTGCCACGAAAGACACAGCCAACAAGCTTCTCTTCTGGATCAGATGCAACTGTGATAAGCAGGCTCTAGTCGCCTGAATGCACTGGCATGGCCATGGCTACAGTGACTGCCTGAGGCGAAAATAGACCCACTGGATGAGCTGCCAGTCATGAGGAAAGATTGAGACAGGTACGAGATGCGCCCTTCGGAACCCGGGCTCCACGAACTGGCCGGGGCCGAGAATGCGCTCCATCGCAGTCTGAGCAAGGGAGTCTTCGCCCAAGCAATGACGCTCGCTGCCCTCACCATGTCAATGCCTTACCGTCCCTCTCTCTCTCCACGACTCACCCAAAGTATCACATGCAATCCAAGCTTGACGGCATTCGTGATTGCCACAGCCACGACCGACTTATCGCCGTCGGGAGAAACGATCACCGTTAAAGGGAGACGTGGATCGCCGGGTGAACCCCGTATGCAGAAACCTTGCTCTCTCGCCCCGCAGCAAGCCAACTGATCATCATCCTTACGAAGGCGGCCGAGGGCGGTGCAACATGTTTCTCATTGACCGCCCGAGAAGAGAACCGGCCGCCCAATAGAAGGCCGTAGAAGGTCACTTATAGAGGATGAGATGGGTGGGCCCTGACGTCCATGGAGCGGCGGCCCAGCTGGTCGGGATTTTCCTCTGGTTTGTGACCTGTCATTTGGGCTCTTGACGGGGGCACGCGCCGACACGCGGACAGGCGGGATCCACTGCACTGTCACGTACTCGTCACCCACAAATTGATGTCAAATCAGGGCGGCAGCGCGGATCCACAGCTCAACCTGCCTGGCTGCAGCCGCTTCAAGTCTAAAATCACATCTGGAGGCCCGAGCGCGGCGGGCGCGCACAGGAGCCCAATCCAGCCAGCTCAGCCCGTCAGAGGCCAGCCCCGCTCCATGCCTTCTCTGGCTTTCCCCCCTTCCACCCCTCCTTCCTAAACTGGACCGATCTAGACCAGCCAGCCAGCACAGGCACTGCCACCATGTACAGTATCTTCCGTTGACCCAACAGATTCCCATACGCCAGATCAGACGTGGTAAGGCGGGAACAGGCGCCCCTACCCAGCGGCTGCCTGCCTGCCGGAGACACAATACTGTAGTGTATCGAGAAGGGTGATGCCTGACTACGGCTCGACATTGGTTGCTTGTGCTAGCGAGATTAACTGCCGGCCCGCACGTCCTGACCATGGAATATTCGAAGGTGCTCTGCAATCAGGTCGAGGGTGGGACAGGCAACGCTGGCTATGATAACGAGGCAAGATTGACTGGCGTCATGCATTACAAGTATGACCAGCCTGAGGCAGGAAAAAAGAGGGTCAGTGCAACGCGCCACTGATGTTAGTGGTACATCATATGACATGCTCAGAGACAGACAGTTGCATGGTCTGGCACCCCTTTTCACAGTGGGTGAGTTCTGTGTCTGCAGGATCACTGGGCTCGTTCCAGGCATCAGTGACATTCCCATGTTGGGTGTTTTCCCATATTTTTCCAATTGTTCTTCTTGGGGGTGGCCCAACCGCAACCGCGGGCGCGGCGACGTCGACAGACAGACAGACAGGTGAGCAAAGCGAGAGCTGAGGTCGAGTGGAGAGAGGGCCGAGCGAGAGGTCAGCGAGTCCAGCCGCGTTCCGGCAAAGGCTGCAGAAGTGGGTCGCCGCCCGTCCAGAAGGTGGGTCTAGAGCGCTCTTCTCTCACACAGAACGCACATCGCGCATGTGCCCCATATGACACTATGGCTCGGCTCGGCTGAGCCATCTCACAGCGAACAAGGAGCATCTTCTCACCCTCTCGCTCGTCCCTCTGACATGATGCAGCGGCCACATGCACGGTTGGCAAGCCGGCTCACCTTAATCTCGCAATCCAGCTCGCTGGCCCGAGCGAGCGCGAGCGCGAGCGCGAGGCGAGCCTGCCAACCTGTGTGCTTTGCTTTGCTTCCTTCTCCACCTGGAAGCTGGGATCCACCACACTGGTGGAGTGCGAATGTTGCCTGCACGGAGGCTCCTTCTGTCAACGTGCACGCTCCTTGAGCCGCCTTGCGTCCCCGCTGCCCACAGGTGCTTGCACTCACGTCGTCTGTCTACCTGATGCCGTCAACGTAGGAGGCTCTGGGGCAGTGTTGCTGCGCTCGGTCGGTCTCAGTGTTGCTCTCAAGGTTAGGCTGTGCTGCCATTCCTGCCTTCCCGTTCCGGAGACTGTGAGGGTTGCGAAGCGCCACGGTCTCGAGACGTCAGGGCTATAAAGAGGCGAGCTGAGCTTGTCCCATTTCTTACATCGCATCCCAACGAACTTTCTCTCTCTCAGTCAGCCACTCGGATAGACATCTAGAATAATCATCATGGACGGATTCATCAACAAGGCCAAGGAGTTCGCCTCCAGCGAGGACGGCAAGAACCTGATCAACTCTGCGCTCGGCCGCCAGGGTGGTAACAACAACAACAGCAGCAGCAGCAACAATAATGACTCGTATGGCAGCTCGAACAACGACTCGTACGGTTCATCGAACAACGACAACAACTCGTCGTCCTACGGCTCGGGTAACAACAACTCGTCGTCGTATGGTAGCTCGAACAACGACTCGTATGGCTCGTCGAACAACGACAACAACTCGTCGTCCTATGGCTCGTCTGGCCGCAATGACAATGACAGCTACGGCTCGTCTGGTCGCAATGACAACGACAGCTACGGCTCCTCGGGCAACAACAACTCGAGCAGCTACGGCTCGTCTGGTCGAAACGACAACGACAACTCTTACGGCTCGTCTGGTCGCAACGACAACGACAACTCTTACGGATCGTCCGGTCGCAATGACAACGACAACTCTTACGGATCGTCCGGTCGCAATGACAACGACAGCTATGGATCCTCTGGCCGTAACGACAACAACTCGAGCAGCTACGGCTCGTCCGGCCGTGACAATGACAACTCGTACGGCTCATCTGGCCGTAACGACAACGACAGCTACGGCTCCTCGGGCAACAACTCGTCCAGCTATGGTTCGAGCGGCCGCGACAACGACAACTCGTACGGCTCGTCCGGTCGCAACGACAACGACAGCTACGGCTCGAGCAACAACGACAGCTATGGCTCGTCCGGTGGCCGCGGTGGCGACAGCTACGGCAGCAACGACCGCTCCGACTACTAAACTGCTCTGTGTCATGTGTCCCTCCCTGACTTGATGAAGATATATTATTGGAAAAATTTCGATGACATGTATCTGTCCGAAAATCGTGTGTGCGGAGTGGTGAGGGGGATGGATCCATGTCGGAGTGGGCATGGGCCAGTTGCTAGCTGGACACGGTGCGGCTTGGTCGCGCGGTGGGGGAACACAGAAACCTCTCTCTCGCACGGAGCACGCGGCCTCCTTGCCTCATGACCACTAGGACTGCTGCCAGCTATGATGGTGAGATTGGGACCTGTCCCTCTTTTTCTGTTGTGTGGGATACAGTGCGATGGCTGATACAGGGTATATTCTGTTGCCGGCAGCGAAAGACGTCACCCACCAAGCCGTTCCAGCAGCCACAGCCGATCCGGACGGGTCCGGCTCAGTCACTTGATGAGTTGCGGGCGCAAGTAGCTCAGCTCGAGTCTCGGATTGGGTGAGTGAATCGAGTGTGCGTTGCTTTGCGGCTGGGCTAACACGGTACTGTGGAGGGGGTTAGGGCGAGGGATCCGGACGAGGTGGTGGCTAAGCATGTCAAGCAGCTCACCGAGTACAATGAGGTCAAGGATGCGACGCAGATGCTTCTCGGTCGAGTGAGTACAGTGCAGTCGAGTCCGAGTCGAGCGCGTCCGTGCGGAGCGTCCGTTTAATCCGCTGACACGGGGAAAAAATATAACCGGTACGGGTACGGACAGCTTGCGGAGCTCGAGCAGACGACGGTAGGCGCCATGTATTCTCGATACGGCCTCACTTGTCACGACTAGGACCATGAGCGCGCCACTTCGAACAGGACTGCGGAGTCTGTCTCGCCTCGCGAGTCAGGGCGAGCTCGATGCCGCCGTCAAGCACCTCACGGCTCAAGGGTACGACGCCAACTCGATCTGGGAACAGCGCGTAGTCTGGGGCGACCACGACCAGTTCCAGCATGTCAATAATGTCCACTACGTCCGCTGGTTCGAGAGCGCACGCATGTACTTTGCTGAACGCCTCATCCACGACGCACCAGACGGCCTCTTCACCCCACTGAGAACAGAGGAAATCATGCGCGGAACAGGAAAGAGCTTCATCCTCGCTAGCATCAACGTCAGGTACCGCAGACCCGTAACGTAAGTCGCACACCCCAGACCACGCCACGCGCACGCAGTGCACACTTTGATCGCGCTCCTCACACGACGTACTCCCCGACGCCACAGGTATCCAGACACAGTACTCATCGGCCAGGCGTGCGAACTGCCCCTCGGAAAAGACAGGTTCATGCTCCGTGGCGTGGCATACTCACTCGCACAGAAAACCATCGTCGCCGTATCCCACCAAGACTGCGTCACGTACGACTACCAGGCCCTCAAGAAGTGCGATATCCCACACGACATTCGCACAGCCCTACAGGCAAAGGGCATCCCTGCTTCGCAAAATCCGTAAATCAAGAAAGAAAAAACCAACGCTCATCAAGTCTAATCGTCTTGCCTGCCACTGTTTGTCAAAGAGCTGCTCTACAGCTCTGTATAGCTAAAGCTACAGCTTGCGTGTGCCCGTGCCCGTGCCCGAGCCCGTGCCAATGTGTTTCACGTCTTCCCAGAGCCAGGGCATCTCGTCCTGCACGCGCGTGCGCACCAGGTGCCAGGTGGACGAGGTCCTGCCGTGCCGCCGCGCGAGGTCGCGATCGCGCGCGGCAAACTTGAGCAGCGTCTGAAGCGTCTTGCTGTCCGGGCCGATGATGCGGCCACATTGGTCGCGGATCGGCTCGCCCGGTGCGCTGCTAAGACTCGGTGGATCCGGCGCATTGTTTTCGATAGCATCGCGGACGAGCTGCTTGGTCATGGTGCCAAACACCACCTCGACTGCCTCCTCGAGCCTGTCGCAACGCGCCAGACACTCGACCCACGCGTCCCACGCCGACTTGTTCATCGCGCTCCTCTGCTGCCGCTGGATAGCTGCGACCGCCTTGCGCGCCAGACCGAGCATGCCGTGTCGACCCGCCGTATCCAGCAGGATCGCCATCGTCCCCCCGTCCACCTCCTGCCGGTGCACCATGAGACTCTCCCAGATTGAAAACACGGGACCCGGCGCACCAGCCCGGTTGTACGCATTCATCAGCGCATTGATCAGCGGCAGGTCGGGCTCGAGCTCCGTGTCCTGCTTGATCAGCTCGTGCGTCGACCACACCCCTGCAAACGAGGGCATGTGCGACTTGCCGTAGTAGTCGAGCAGAGACGTGTACAGCGCCGCGGTAGGCTGGTGCCCAGCTTCCTGCATGTCGTGCAGGATTGACAGCAGGTACTCGGGAGGCGCTGTCCCCGTACCGTGACCTTGTGCCCCCTTGTCTCCGCTCAGCATGTCGTCGGACGCACCGTCCGGCAACTCGAGTTTGCGGAACACGTCCAGGAGCGAGACATATGCTTTGGCATCGTAGCCCGTCTCGGAAACCCTCGCATCTGCTGGCGCTCCAAACGCGCCCGTCTCGAGTTTGCCCACCTCTCGGTAGACGCTGAATGCCTCTTCCCAGCTGCTGCTGATACGCATCAGGATTGAGGCAGCGTTCACTTTGCTCTGCTGGTCGATACGGACCCCGCGGGCGGTCATTTGCTTGAGTAGTGCACGAGCAGTGCCCACATCCTTGATTTTGGCGCAGCCGCGCAGAAGCATGCTGAACAGACCCGGGTCAATCATGACCCTGCTACTTGGATGTCGTTTGGATCTGTACGAGAAGCGCTTGCCCCTAACCAGGCTGTCCTTCCAGTCCTGCCTTTCAGACTCAAGGGCGCGGATAAGGTCATCCATCAGCTTGATTGCCGATGCCAGTGATGGAAGGAAGGAGGCATCGCAGTAGGCCCAGATCAGAGGTCCGACCATAGAAGCGTCCGGTTCGACACCATGCTCAATCGCGGCGTCGTAGAGTAACTGTGCCTCTCGGATCTGGTTGGGTGTCGGCGTTTTGTTGATGCCAGAGACCATACCGATGTCGTCCAGGGCGGCTGCAGCTCTGACAGCGTCCTCTGCCTGCTCGCTACTGGTCGCCGCTGCCCACATCTTTTGCGTTGGAGGCCGACCCAGCAATGCGAGGATAAGGATCGAGTACGGCACTTGGCTGGCCTTGAGCCTCTTGCTGCGGTCGATGCTCTCGATCCGGCGCAGAAGCCCAAGAGCCTCGTCGCTGGTTTGGAGCTCGACAAGCTCCTGTTCGTGCAAGAGTAGCAGATTGGTGACAATTCTGTCCTTGAAAATGTCGGGTCTGTAAGCCTTGCGGGCAGATTCGAGGGCCATCTGAGGGCCCATCAGAAGAGCCTCATATCGAAAGACAGAAAACCAAGCTGCTCGATCCAGGCGACGCCCAGAGGTCAACTCAGATGGCTCGGCTCCTTCTCGGAGGACCTGCGCGTAACGGCGAGCCATCTTGACAAAATGCGCACGGAGCGTCTCATCAGAGCAGGAGCGGATCGCGGTTGTGTAGCCATCGAGTGCGATCGTGAGGGTATCTAGCCACATTTCGTCGCGTGGCCCAAGGGCTCTAAGCTCTTTTTCAGCCTCCTCTATCATGCCGCTCGCAAAATAGAGCGAGATCATTGTGTTTCTTGCTGTCCTTTCGGGATTGATACCATCGCTTTCCATGGATCTCCATAGCGCCTGTGCTCTCTGGGACTCACCGCGCTTGGACAGGGCCGTGAGAACAAGATTCCAGTCGACCGAGCTCGTAGCCCAAGTAGGGTTGGCGGCGCGGATCTCCTCAAAGGCGAGCACGGGATCCTTACAGAAGCGGGACTTTGGATCCTCGCGGCAATAAGTCCACAAAAGATGGTAAAAGTCGGTGGGACCTCTTTCTAGTCCAAAGACGTCCTTGAGATCGTCGTAGATCCTGCGCAGGAATTGAGCGTCCTCTTCACAGAGCGGGCGCCGAGGCTGGCCGGGGACACGCGCGCGCAGGACCACACGCATTGCCTCTTGGAGATCGGCTTTGCGAATCTTGAAGCTGTGTTCGCTGGTGCGCGCCGGAAAGTCGACCTGCCAGCGCTTTACAACATCGTGTAGATAGTGCTGATGGGCCTGATGGGCAGCAACGAGCTCGTTGTACGTCGCGTATATTGTGGGAACGTATTTGGTGCTGATCGCTTCGCGAAAGCTGGCGATTGCGTCCAACGATCGCTGAGGCTGAGAGAATACAGAAGGCGGGCGCGCAATGCTCGACTTGCGATCAAAGAAGGAGGAAAGCGAAGATGTAGCACGTGATGAGGAAGGGATACTGGATGAGGGTACCGGGGCGGAAGAGGATGCAAAGTTAGAGGATGGATGCGATTGCTGCCAGGATGAGGAGCTGCTGGTCCAAGCCGGCACGAGAAATGGCGGGAGGGTACTGTAGGCGGCGGCTGTTGACTGGTGAGGGCTGCGCTGACTTTGGACCAGGCGTGCTGCACGACGCTTGGATGGCCTGCCGAGAGCCAACACCGACGACGAGGCCGACAAATTGGGGGTTCGCCTCATGGTGACGAGCACCAACAGGCAAGCGAGTGACCTTGAAGACTGTTGCCTCTCCCGAATGAGGGTGGAGCGACACTCAGGCGGTCCGTGGGGCCTTCGCTGTCAGTTAGCGTCGCAGTCGCAGTCTCCTTGCGTGATGGCCAACCATACTCCACCCTGAATCGGCCTGGTTCCGATCCAGTCTGACGGTCGACGTTGTGTGATGGTGATGTGGGTAATGTGGTCTAGTGCCAGTCACCCATCGTATTTGGATGTGTGGCTCGTTCGCCCTAAAGTTGCCAACAGCCTCTTTTTTTCTCGGTGCAAGAGTGTGTAATTTCTTCGCGCGGGTCTTCACTAAATTGCTGTCGAGGGTGATTCACATCGGGCCGATCCGATGTGCAGTTAAGTGGATGTGGACCCCGATCACGTTGCGGTCACTCCCTTGCAACTCTGCCTCCACCTCAAGCCGGCCGGCCACACATCATTGTTCCAGCACCGTTCAACATCACGTGCGACGTCTGGAAGAAGATGCTCGCGTGCCTCTATCCGAGTCTCTTGCAGCCCTGCCAGAGGCGATGAGCAAGGACGTGTGGGGAAAGAGGGGGTGACCACAGTACAGTACAGTGGTAAGGAGGTTGCCCCGCTGCGAGACAGGACCAGCAGCCTCACGCGCTTTTGCGTACAGGCAGATCGGATGGCGCTGGGCTGGTTAGACAGACGCCCAAGGGTCGCGGCGCATGAGCCAGCCAGCCCAGCCCAGCCCTGCCTGCGTTGCTGTAACCGAGAATGCCCCGTACGGGTCGAGCTGTTTTCGTGTCGAAACAGGGTCAGGCCGGGTCAGACCAGCCGACGACGCCCTTGATACCGTCACAGCGACAGTGACAGTCTCAGTCATTCGGGAGTTATGGTCATGATGTGCTGGGTGCACTTGAGCCAGCAGCACGTCGGAGATGCGGGTTCGGACGGTGCATGCTTGCTTGGCTTGGTTAGGGCCAGAGAGTATCAAAAAGGCATCGGGGTTGCAATCTCGCACGTTTTGCTCAATTGCTGCCATACCGGCAATCTCATCTTACGATCCCACCGGTGGCGCTGGCTGTTCTGCTGCTGCTCATGATGATGAGCATGATGATGAAAAAGGGTAGCGCGGCACAGGAGGGCAGCAAGAAGAATAAAACAAGGCAAGACAGCGTCACTGTGCCGTGTAGCGGCAGCAGCAGGGTCAAGCGTGGACCGGGAAGATCGCGCCTTGCTCCCTCCGAGGCCGCGCCAACCAACAGAGAAGCAGAAAAAGGGACCGGCCCGCTCACGCTCACGCTGAACCTCAGCCTCAGCCTCAGCCTCAGCCTCACAAACCCTTCACTCAACTGATAAACCGGGCGGCGGGCGGCGGAGAGATACCGTGCTGCATTGCACGCAGGCAAGCAAGCACGCGTCTTTTGCTCACTCCCTCTCGGCCCAGCCCGCTCGTTGCTGCTGCTGCTGCTTTGCCTGTCTGCCCGAACCGAGTCTGAACACGTACAGTATCTTCCTGAGCCCAAGCTCGACGCAAGCCAGCCCACGCCAACCCAGCGCGCCCTGCTCTGACGCCCCACTGCGTCTGCTTGGGTGCTTGCTTGGGTGCTTGCTTTGCCTTCCTATTCGGTCATTCTCCTCACTCAGTCATTCTTCCAGCGCTCGACCCGCCCCGTCCCCCACCCTCTTTGCCCTCTGCTCCTGCAATTGGCCGCCAAGTCAGGATTCCACTTTCCCCATTCTATCTTCTGTATCTGCCCCAGCCCCTGCTCCAGCTCCGGCTACGCAACAACCCAGCTCAGCTGCCTCTGACCACAGCTGCGGCCTTCTACCGAGTGCACCTTCACTTTCCCCACCACTACCGCCATCATCATCATCATCGTCATCAACCCTCCTTTTCTCTCTTTACTTTCTTCCCGGCATCCATATCCTTCCGTCTGCGTCCATCTCACAGCAGCAAGCGCATCGATTCGGATCTTTTCCTGCCCGGCAATTCGCACGCCATTGTTAGCGACAACAAACGCACCAACGACCATACCACCTTACATCCGCTCGCCCGCCCTATCTCAAGGCCAGGTGCGACTGTCTGCCTAGCGCTCTTCTCCACCAACCCACCTCTCTCGAGACAGTCAACGGCACAGAACCCTCCTGATGGGCCAACATTAGAGTCGGCATTGTGCCTCCTTCTCGTCACCTTCAAAGCCCTTCCCTTCGCTGAACCCACTTGCGGCTGCTTCCGTTGTTCGCTCACCTTTGCCTGAAACGTGGGTATCCTTCAGTCGAGGCCTTCTATCCATGACCTCATCTTCTACGAGTGCAAGTCTCTGACCATCTGCGCTTCTCTTCTTCACCTTCTTTCCATCTTTAGCGAGCAAGGCGAAGCGATTAAGAACGGCTTGTGCGGCTGTATACGACCCGAAACATGAGCATAGCGCCTGGGTCAGAAAATGAATCTGACGCCCAGAGCAGCCGCCCAGAGCAGCCCGCGCCGCCAGCTACTGCCACGCAGCCCGATGCCACAAAGCCTCTGAACAGCACAGCCCCGACTGAGCCCCAACAGCCAGAACAACAGCAAACCCCGCCATCTGCGCCAGCCTCCTCCTCCACCGCACTTGCCGCCGACCAAACCCCAGCGCCAGTCGACAGCAATGTTGCTAGCTCTGACGCTGCGAAATCCACAGCGTTAAGCTCGGGCCTCGCTGCCGCGCCGTTGTCTGAGTCCTTGGAGACATGCGCTCCAGCAAACCCGGCGGCGCCCGAGCCAGCGCCATCCTCAACCTCAGCTGACCAGACCAATGCCCCGACAAAAGCGTCAAAGCCCAAGACGCCACGTCAACCAGGCAGCGCCTCCAAGCCCAAGCAGAAGCGCCGCTCCAACCAGGCCGGGGCCAAAGACTCCGCTCCGATCCATACCGGACCCAGCACAGCTGGTGGCACTATTGGTGCTGCCTCAGACCATGCCGTAACCGCCATGCTCAGTTCCGGCGGTGGTGGTAGAAAGGCCCTGCCCGAGCTTGTTCTTCCCTTCAAGCTGCCTTGCTCAGCGGACAAGCCTCCCTATCCTCTGCTTGACAACGCTAGTAGCGAGGAGAAGGAGGCATACCGCAAGGCCGCCAAGATGAACGATGGAAGCAAGAAGGCCGTTCAGAGCGGCACACCAACCCCAGCCAAGGGGATCAAGTCGCGCTCAAGGCAGATCAAAACCACTGGCGAGAATGCCTCTGACTATTCGGATGACGCAGGCTCGGGTTCCGATTCGGACAGCGACACCAGCAGTGACGACGACGAAAACGACGACGAGGATGACGAAGAGAGGGAGCTCCGACGAGCCGAGCGCAAGCGCAAGCGTGAGCCTGCAAGTATCGAAGACAGCCTGGTCATGCTGCAGTCCTTGCGCCAATCACGCCTGTCTCATCTGTCCTCGCTCTTACCGCCATTCAGCCAGCGAGTCCGATCTGGCATGGTCTACCCCAACGTCCTACCCTCAAGCCTCCTCCATGGCCTCAATCCGCGAGAGCCTCACGTACTGATTCAACTCGGACGTGCCGATATCCACATTGGCCCTCATGTCTTTGTCAAAACCAAGTTCTGGGAGGTTCGACCAGACGTGGAGATCAACAGCTCGTCGAGCACATCTAAGACCTCTTCAGGCGGCGCCACAGGGCCATTCGGGGAAAGCCTGCTTCTGAAAGCGGCTGACTCAAAGGCAGACGCAAGGAATGCGACTTCGACCAAGAAAGAGCAACCAACGGCCAAGCCGACTGGTGACAAGCCCCGTACACCATCAAAGAATGGCTCTGATACCCAGTCCAATGCCCCCAGTAAGACAGGAACAGAATCCACGAAGGCACCTGCTACTCCGGCTCCCCGTCCAGCGAATCCTTCTACAGTCGCTGTCTCCACTCCGCGACCGATAGCTCCAAAGCCCTCTGCTGCGCCTGCGGCAGGAATACCTGCTGCTGTCTCAAGTACGAACACTGCCGCTGCTCCCAGTGCGCCAACGAAGAGCTCTACTCCGTCTAAGGATCAAGCCACACCTGTACCCCAGGTCCAGACTCCAAGCCAGACGGCGTCGCCCGCACCCAAGTTCACGCCAGTGTCTTTGCCGCGCCCTCCGATTGTACAGCCAACATCGGCAAAGACGCCGTCCTTGCCAAAGCCTCCAACGCTTCACCAGGGCTCGTCGCCTCAACAGTCCCAAAGTCAGCCGCAGCGGTCCGCTCCTCGACCTCCCCTCCCTGCCTCGACCACAGTCTCACAGCATGTCCAGTTTGCCCCTCAGCGGCTCTCACCTATATCGCAAGGCCCGGCTGGGTCACAGCCGCAGACGCCGAACGGCGGGGCCAAGTCAGGGTCAGGAGTGGCAACGCCCAGTCCTCCGACCCAGGCTGCTGCTACTGCTACTACCTCAACCGCAAGTAGCACGCCGCCGACCACAACCGGTGCTCCAGTGGCATCAACAGCAGCGGCGAGCACCCCCACGCCTGTTGCTCCGAAGCCTCAGAATGGCACAGCCGCCTCGGGCACGACGACCGCTACTACTCCCACCAGCTCTAAAGCTCCTGCAGCGAGCGGCCCAACGACAACGCCGACGACGACATCAACAGCAACAACGTCTACCGTCCGTCCTGTTCCGCCACCTCGACAGCTACAGCCGACACCTGCTCAGCCAAAGCCTCCAGCTGCGGGCGCACAGCCTGCTATCGATGCGGTGCTTGTTTCCCGCGTCAATGCTACGGCTGCTCTTAACCCAGAGCTCCAACAGCTGCTCCATGTGGCTGCCTCCGGAAAAGCAAGCCCAGAGCAGCTCAAGTCGCTAGGCGTGTGGATCCAGGCTATCACGGCACAGCTCCGTGAGGACGAGGCCAAGGCAGCTGCCTCCGCGGCTGCTGCTGCTGACACTGCAAAAAGTGCCGTGGGCCAGAAGGGCAAGGCGGCAGCAGGGAAAGATGCAGCTTCTAGCAGCCAGGGCGAGAAGCCCAAGAAAGGTCGCAAGAGCAAGGCTGATGCAGATCCCAACGCCAAAGCAGCCAAAAAGGCTGCCAAAGCCGAGGAGCGCGAGGCCAAGAAGAAGGCTGCTGCGGCTGCTAAGGCCGAGGCAAAGGCTGCCGCCGCCGCGCAAAAGCAGGCCGCTGCTGCGGCATCGGCAAAGACCCGCCCTCTGCCTCCAGGGTGGCCCACTGACGGCCCGCCGCGACCACCGATCATCGTCGTTGAGTTCCGCGAGAATCCAAGCATGCGCTTCGTGCTACCACTGTGGAAGTGTCTTGTGGAGCGCAAAGAAGGAGTTGATCCGACATCGATGCCCAAGATCAAAAAGGAGGCTCGAGGCTTCTTCGACAGTTTTGACGACGATGACGATGAAGACCAGAAGGGCGTAGAGCCTGAGCTCAAGCTCAGTTTCTTTGTGCCCTCCATCGGCTCGGACGCGGCCGGAAGGAGTGGGATCAAGGAGATTCTCGATGAAGAGAAGCGCAAAGCGGAAGAGAGGAGCAAGAAAGACGCAAATGCGGCACTTGCGCCCCCTGCTGAGCAGGGACCAGCTACTCCTTCTTCAACGACAAATGGTGGGCCGACTGAGAACAGCCCTACCGTTTCTGCTCCAGCTGCCCCACTGGCATCCAACACCGCGGCGCTGACCGAGACTGAAGCCTCTCCTGTCGCCCCAAAGAAACTTTCCAAGAAGGCTCAGAAGGCTTTAGAGGCTGAGGCCAAAGCCAAGGCTGCAGCAGACCTGGAGGATGCAAACTTGCCCAAGAAACACGAGCAATACCCAGCAACCTGGACGATCAAGGGCGGGGTCACCGAGAGCATGTGGGAGGCCTTTGGACGCATCCCCGGATGCACCACCAGTGCTGTGGTCCGGCCAATCAAGGTGGAGCCTGATATTGAGCTGGCACCAGATGTGGCCGAGTTCCTGGTACCTGAGATCAAGTACCATCTTCTCGACCAGCCTGAGGAAGAGCTCAAGATCCAGAAGGAAACGACGAATACATTTATCGATCTGTTCCACCAGATGCCAGAGCGGCGATACCTGCTACCGTGCATTCCACCTGTTCAAATTCCTTCAGGCCTTGAGGAGCACCTGGCGGACAAATTTGCGATTCGACCTCAGGCGGTGTCGGTGCGACCAGTGGCTAAGCGCAAGGCAGGTCTGACCAAGGATGATGGGGACCTCAGCTTTGCCCTGGACGGCTTTGGCTCGTTGCTCGGCGACGCAAATGGTGTCAAGACGGAGGCGACGGACACTCCTCCCAAGCCTCCGAAGCGCAAGCGTCATGTGGCGACGCACAACCCGGACGGCTCGATCAAGAGCTGCGGAGCGTGCGGCAAGACCAAGACGCCAATGTGGCGACGAGGTCCCAAGGGTCCTAGCCAGCTGTGCAATGCATGCGGAGCGAGGTGGAAGGCGGGAAGGCTGGTTGTGCCCGAGGTGGCACCTCCGCCAATCATTGAGACGGAAGAGGACCGAGCGAGAGAGGAGAAGGAGAAGCAAGCCAAGCTGCAGGCCAAACAGGCGGCACAGGCAGCCAAGGCGCAGCAAGCGATGATCAAGGCGAACCAGAACGGCAAGAGCAACGCGAATGGGGCTCGCAGTATGCCTGGACTTGTTTCGGGCCAGGGCGCTGTGTTTATCCCCGTGACGCCTCCAATGCCGACGTCTTCGTTTGGCTCGATGTCGGGCTTGGACCTGTCGCAGGGTCCATCGCCATATAGTGCCCAGGCTCACGCTAGCCTGCCCATGACAACGGGCTCTGACTCGTACAGCCTGGTAGGAATCGACAGCGGCGGATTCGGCCCTGAGCCCATGGGACTGAGCATGGGGATGGGGCTGAGCGGCATTCCTGGTTCCACACGACCAAGTCCGAGTCCTTTCATCCACTCTCCTAACCCTCATGAGGGCCCCGAGTCGATGCCGGCTTCAGTGGACCCTTCGGTGTTGTTTGGGAGCGGGACCAATTCGCGCTCATCCTCTTTCTAGAGCCAACTCGAGTCTTTGAGCACACACGTTGGGCGGCGACACCATGTCTGTTGGGTGATGTACAGTACCATATACTATGACGATGGCAGGCAGCGGCGAGACCTGCCATACACACACGGAATCTAGCATATTTCCTTGTTGTAAAAAAAAACGAAAAGTGGGTAATTTACGGTATTGTGTGCAGCGTGGGTGGAATGATTGTCAGCGGTGTCGATTGTCGATTGCCAAGAGAAGAAGCTGTCGGATGCCTGCACTCGGAGGCAAGAAGAACCAAGCGCCATGCAGTAATTTCGCTATCTCGCTTAGGCGGAGTGGCCAAGGCTTGGCTCTGCTCGGCCCCTTTCTCTCAGAATGGTGGGTTGCCAATCAATTCACTCGCGACCAAGCTTTCGTTCCTTTCAAGAGTCAGGGACAGGTAACTAATACTTGTTGAATGTGTGTGCTCGTTACTTGTGTGATAAGAGGAATGAAAACATGCCGCCTTGCCGACCGGCCGGCCGGCTGAAGTGTAGTAGCTTGCTTGCTTGCTTGCTCGTCGCGTGTTTGCTGGCACGCGGGCGGGTCATAAAGTAGGGAAAGTGGGAGGGGGGGGGGATGCGGTGAGGGATTCCAAGCGAGGGGGTTTCTCCCTTTCGGTTGATTTTGGCTGCCGTGGCATGCAGCCATGACAGTGCGAGAGATGCAGGGCCTGGCCGAGTGGAAAACGGTGCAGTATACAGTACAGTAAACCAGGCAGGCATGGTGTCAGCGTACGGTACCGACAGAGAGGGGGAGGCAGTGCCGGGTTGAATCTTTTGATGCTGCGCTGCTTGTAGGCGAGAAAACTCACTTTGGTCATGTCATGGCAAGAAATTCTGACTGGAGAGCGGTGCGTGCCTTGTCTGCCGACTCGGACGCTGTTCAGACGCGCAACTCCGAAGCAGCCAGCCCAGCCAGCCCAGCCAGCCCAGCCTGCCAGCAAGTCACGTAAAGCACGGGATGTGTGTGTGTGCCTTTTCTCTCGGCATCCAGCACCAAACGGGAAAAAAAAAAAACAAAAAATCAGGGGGCCGCCCGTCATTCGAATCGCGATCGGCCCTCTGAGCCTTGCTTTGCCTGCCCTGCCTGCCCTGCCTGCCCTGCCTGCCTGCCTACTGGCCTGTTTCGCTGCGGTCTGCATCCTGCTACGTGCATGCAGCCGAGCGAGCAGCCCACTCTGCTCACGCAGACCGACAGCAACACCAAAAATCACAACCAAACGCACTGCACCGCGCCGCACCGCAAACCGCACCGCACCGCAAACCGCACCGCACGCACACTCAGTGGCCATACGTCTGTATGCCTGCACTTCCTCGGCCACCCTTACTCCCTCTCCCTCTCCCGTCGCCTCTGCCCCGAGACCCCTTCCCTGGCCGACCAGCAGCAGCAGCTCAGCTTGCACATTACCCTTGGTCTCCACCTCTTCTACCGTGCTTCCTCCACGACCACGACCAACCACGACAACCTTCTTCCCCCTCTTCCCTCCTCAACCCTCGTCACCCCGACCAGATCCTATCCTCGTCGTTCCCGCCACCCTCGGCCGACCGACCCGGACTGCGATTGCCTCAACCCCCCTGGATCTCTATTCAAACCGGTGGACCGGACTAGATTCTTGTCTTTAGCCCATCATGTCCTACCAACGACCTCACGACCCCTACATTCATTCCAATGCCTCGCAGTACGACGAGCGCTACCAGCAAGGCGGTGCTGGCTACCGCGACTATCCTGAGCGTGGCAACGAGGGCTACTACGGAGGCCAGCAGGATACCTCCCGCAATGCTGCTACCCAGGCTGCTGCCACCTACTCGTACGCCAAGCCCAAGAAGGGCGTTTCCAAATGGATCAAGATTGGTATCCCTGTAGCCATCATCATCATCGCCGGTGCTGTCCTCGGTGGTATTTTTGGATCCAGGGCTGCCAACAACAACGACAGCAACTCTAGCGGCGGCTCCAGCTCCCAGGGTAACTCAGGCCAGGGCTCTCAGGCCAACGTCGACTCGAACACCCTCAGTGCCGCTCAGCAGGCTGCCAAGAATGGCGGCAACAACCAGCTCTTCTACAAGGGCACCGACCCCTACGGCAACCCCTCATTCGTCACCGGCCAGGTCGACACTTCGGCCCCCTCTCTGAACGGAAACTCGCACGGCAACTGCAACGACCCCTGGAGCCCTACCAACTCGCTCACCAACCTTCGTGACCACCCTCGTCTGATTGCGCCTCAGTACCAGTGGGACTGCCTTCCCGAGAGGATCCGCAACGATGCTTACCTCACCGTCTGGAACGAGACCATCTTCAACAACGCCACCGAATGGGCCAAGGAGGATCCCGTCGCCTACTCGATCGACGGTGACTCGGGTCTGCTCGATGTCAGCCGTGAGATTCAGCAGCGTGTCAAGACCTGGGCCTATGCCTTCAAGGTGTCTGGAAACCAGCAGTTCAAGGACCGCCTTTACCTTGAGCTTAACACGGCTGCCGGTAATACGGATGCACCTTTCGGTCAGAACGGCACCCGCTGGAACCCGACCCATTTCCTTGACGTGGCTGAGATGACTGCCGCCTTTGCTATTGGCTACGACTGGCTCTATAATGACTGGAGCGACAGCGAGCGTTCCATGATCCGCACTGCCATCATCCAGTATGGCCTGACTCCTGGTCAGCAGGCGTACGCCAACAACGAGGCCTGGTGGTCCCAGACCAACAATGGCAACGGCAACTGGAACTGTGTCTGCAACGGTGGTCTGATTGTTGGTGCCCTCGCCGTTTACGGTGACGACAACTCGGATGTGATTGGCAGCATTCTCAACACGGCTCTTGAGAACATGCGCAGCAACTGCATGCGTGGCGCCTACTCGGACGGCACGTGGAGCGAGACTCCCAACTATTGGTACTTTGGCACCAACGCCCAGGCGCGTGCACTCTCGTCGCTCACCACTGCCACGGGCAACGACCAGGGTCTGATGGCTGCCAACTCTAACTGGCTCAAGACGACCGACTTCCACATGTACGTCACCGGCCACGCCGGCATGTTTGCCTACGGTGACAATGGTCCCAACAAGTTTGCGACTACCGCCAACCAGCTCATGCTCTACTCGAGGCTAGCCAACGACCCTCGCGGTGCCCTCTTCCAGCGTGACCGGGCGGATGCCTCGTTTGACCCTCTGAGCATGTTCTGGTACGACGAGCGTTCGATCGGCGCGTTCTGGAACGGGCTTGCGCTTGACCGATTCTTCAACAACACGGACGGCGGTCAGTGGGCGAGCATGCGAAGCTCGTGGACCGACCCGAACGCTGTTTACGTTGGTATCAAGAGCTCGAACGCGACTGGTCACCAGACTCACGGCGACCTTGACGCTGGTGACTTTGTGATTGACGCACTTGGCACGCGCTGGGCTGGCGAGTACGGAAACGGCAACTATCTGTCCAAGGACTACTTTGCAAGCGAGGCTGCTGATGCGGCGCGCTGGACGTACTACCGCAAGGCGACGCAGGGTCAGAACACGCTGGTAATCAACAACGAGAACCAGGTGCCCAACTGCTACCCTGACAACGACATGTCGTCGACCAATGCTGCACAGAGCGGCGACATTAACTACAAGCCTGGCACGAACGATGTTGCCTTCTTCCGCACTGACATGAGCAGCTGCTACGGCCTGAACAATGGCGCGGTCCGACGTGGTATCAGGGTGCTGAACGGGCGTCGCCAGGTGCTTGTCCAGGATGAGATTGCGCAGAACGGCCAGATCAACAACATCAAGTGGCGTGTGCAGACGAACGGCACTGTCGAGTCGACCTCGAGCGACGGCCGCACGGTAACGCTGTCGATCGACTCTGTCACGGGCCCGAACGCTGGTGCGTTTGTCGGCGACCTGACAGACCCCGTGCCGCTGCCTGGCGGCAAGAAGACGATGGTGGTCAAGATCCTGGAGCCTGCGGGCGCGAGGTTCACGACTACGTCGCCGCCGGAGAGGATCTACGGCGAGGCGACAGCATCGGACAATGGGCAGCAATCTGACCAGCCCAACCCGGGTGTGACTGTGCTGCAGATTGAGCTGGACGGCGGCTCGGCGCAGCGCATCTCGGTGGTCTGGCAGCCGCAGTGGAGCGACCTGTCGGACGCTGACCGCGCTGACCCTCCCTCGGTTGCTCTGGACAGCTGGACGCTGACGAGCCACAACGCCTAAGATGCGACTGCCTGAGGCTGTCCCTAAGCCTGTCCGTCATTTAGGGGTAACAAACACATGCTTTCTTCTGACTGGCAAAGGGGCCTGTGTGGCATGTTGATCATGCCTGGCCAGCATGCATCGATTCACGTTGAGTATAGTATCAAACGCGCCTCAACTGCGTTGCGGGTTTAGAACGAACCATTCCTGTGATCTCGCCTGTCTCTTTTCTCTCTCTCTCGTTTGTTCTTTGGACACTGCTCTTTCTATCTCTCTTAGCGCTACAAGTATGAGGAAGAATACAACAAGTTTAGTTTCATTTGTGTGGTTCGGAAGTGAGCCGAATACCGAATAGGTTGGAAGTGATTCGGGAAACGCACGCCCAACGGCAGAGCGTGCATTGATGAGTTGCCGACTCGCGCCGCATGGGAAGAAACAAGAGGGCAGAGTAAGTTCAGGGTAAAAGAACTCATCACGTCCAAAATGTGTTGAGCGTGAAAACGAGAATGTTTGTCAAGTTACAGTACAGTACTGTATTCACGCTCACGCTCACGCGCACGCGCGCAGTCCGAATCAGTGGAGGCAAGGCAATACTGTACAGTACTGTACTGTAGTGATGATCTCAGACACATCACATCGCTTGGACCCCAAACCCAACCCCAGCTCCAGTCCCAGTCCCAGTCCCAACCCCACACCGTTTTACTCTCAGTACCGACGAGCACTTTAAAAAAAAAAAAGGTCCGTCAAGCTCAAGCGGCAATTATCGGGGTGTCTAGCTGTCCACGACCACGACCATTCGGACTATCCTTGTCCAAGTCGCATATATAGCACTGCATAACGCCCAATCTATCAGCAATTTGCCCCCCACCCCCCAACCATGTCTTCCTCGGTAACCACACAACCCAAGCTCACGCCCGAGTACCACGATGTCGTGATCGTCGGCGCCGGCGTCAGCGGCATCGGCATGGCGTGTCAGCTCAAGCGCCGCTTTGGCATCACCGACGTCAAGATCCTCGATAAGCTCGATGGCCTCGCCGGCACATGGAAGGTCAACACCTACCCGGGATGCGGTTGCGACGTTCCCGCCGCCGTCTACTCGTACTCGTTCATGCAGAAGGGCGACTGGACCTCCTTCTACCCGCGCCAGGAGGAGCTCCGCCAGTACTTTGAGTCAGTCGCCGCCGCCCACCAGCTCGCACCCGTGTTCCATTTCAAGACGCTCGTCCGCGAAGCCCGCTTCGACGCCGACACGGCACTCTGGCACATCTGGTGCGAAGACCTCCCCGCATCCAACACGGATGCTGCCGAGACCAAGAAGCACCACTACGTAACCAAGCTCTTTGTGCCTGCTGTCGGCGGCCTGTCCGAGCCAAACAAGTGTGACATTGACGGCCACGAGACGTTCAAGGGCCCCATCTTCCACTCGGCCCGATGGGACCACTCGGTCAAGCTGGACGGCAAGGACGTCATTGTCGTTGGTAACGGGTGCTCCGCAACCCAGTTCATGCCGGAAATCGCAAAGACAGCCAAGTCAGTCACCCAGTTCGTACGCAGCAAGCACTGGTACGCTCCCGTGCCCAAGAACCCACTCGACTACCTGCCAGGCTGGAGGTGGCTCATCCGCCACGTGCCCATTGTACGCGCATTCAACCGCTTCCTCATCTGGTGTGTGCTCGAGTCGCACTTTGCCCTCCTCTTCCTCAACCCGATTGGCGCGTTCCTGCGGTGGAAGTGGGCCCGGGACTGCGTGGCGCATGCCAAAAAACTGGCGCCCAGGGAGTACTGGGACATTCTGATCCCCAACAAGGACGAGGTGCTGGTCGGGTGCAAGCGCCGCGTGCTGGACGACAAGTACCTCCCCTCGCTCAAGCTGCCACACGTCAAACTTGAGCCATCTGCGCTCGTGCGGATCGAGGAGGACCACGTGGTCACCAAGGACGGGCGACGACTCAAGGCGGATGTGATTGTGCTTGCGAACGGGTTCAATACACAGGCTGCTGGGTTCCCCATGCGCATCTACGGCACCCAGCTCGAGCTGCGGGAGCACTGGAACCGCTACGGCGGTGGAGGGCCGATCTCGTACCGCTCAGTGCTGAACGCCGGCTTCCCAAACATGGGCAACGTGCTGGGCGCCAATGCGGGTACGGGACACATGTCGATCATCTTTGCGTCCGAGTGCGCGATCCAGTTCCTGCTCGAGATCGCCAAGCCCGTCCTCGCTGCTGCCCGTCCGTCGCGCGATGCTATCGACCACATGCCGGGTACTCTTGCGTCGGAGGAGCTCAAGCGCGCGCGCATCCCCACGTTCGAGGTCAAGCTCAAGGCCGAGCTCGACGAACAGCAGTGGATCGCAAAGCTCATGCAGAAACTTGTCTTTTCCACCAACTGCGGCTCGTGGTACGTCGACCAGACAAGCGGCCGCGTCACGTCCATGCACCCGGACTGGCAGTGGAAGAGCAACCTGCGCACCATGTTCCCCAAGTGGGACGACCTGCAGTACACGGGTCTCCCCGGCGGCGCAACCCGCCCCAACTCGGTTCCCTGGTGGAAGCTTCTGGGCGACAAGCTGGGCTTGGGCCACATTTCGTACGTCAGTCCAGAAGAGACGCCTCTGATTGATCGTAAGGCTATGGACGCCTGATCTCCTCATACCCTGGTCCATCTCGCCCTTGCTTGAATTTATCTGATACCACGCACCCTTTAGTCGAGGTAGACAGGGAAGAATCACACGGACACACTCTTGTTCTTTGTGTCTGTCTGCTTGACGTTTGCCGATGAATGTCTGTGCGCTGTATTCTACTCTACAGGACAGCACTGTACTCTATTAGCCGTAGCTTCCCATTTCTGCGCGCAAAGGACGAGTGAGTCTGACATTGAGGCCGTGTGTTGTGTGCAGTCGAAAGAGAAGACGGGTTGTACTTACGGTTTCCACTCTTGGGCTTGGAGATCTTGGCAATGTTTTTGCGGAGAATGTCAAGGACGACAGCGTACATGTTGCGCGTGTCTACGAGCTGCATGTGGGCGCGGTAGATGGCCTTGCGGTCGTGTTCGCGCAGGGCGAGCGCGTAGTCCTCGACACCGGGGTAGCGGACCAGCTTGGCGGCCAGGTCACCGCGTACGCCGTAGTTGGAGAAGGGCGTCGAGAGGAGGTTGTACGCGCTGTCTTGCGTGCGGACTACCTCGTTGAGTGCCTCTGCGAAGCGCGAGTGGCGTGAGCAAACACCGCACTGTAGGGTACAGGGAATAGAGAAGGGGGGATTTACGGATTTACGCACCTTCTTGTACAGACACACCGAATGTGTCGCCGTCCTCAATCTGGGGCATTTGCAGGTTGATGTACATCTTGAGCGAGTCCATCCTGCCGAGCGAGCGAATCAGTCTCACTCGGTCAGTCATGTTGTCACACAGCAGAGGAAAGGGGGGGGGGGCGAAGCGGACGTACATGGCAATCATTTCGTCCCACTCTGTCCTAAGATCGTCCCAGACCTTTTGGAGGTACGCCGAGGCGTGGACTATGCCAGGGCAGACGCCCTCGTTGTGGTCGCCGTCGCCGTCGCCGTCGTCAATGCCGTTGGGTGCATCTTGTGCCTTTCTCTTCTTGGCTGCTGGACCGGTGTTGGTGCTGGAGCTGGAGCTGGCGGGCGGGTAGACGGTGGTGTCGGTAGCAAGGGCGTCGGGATGGAGGTAGTGGTGCTTGGAGAGCAGGGCGTGCTTGTCGGCATTGATGGCGTCCAGACGCTCGGTGAGCTCGAGCACCTTGGCCGGCAGCGTGGACTGGATGATGGTGATTGCGCGTGTCCGTACAGACTCGTGGAACGCCTCGAGACGCTCGAGCACGCCCGCGTCTATGCTGAGCTTGACCGCTGTCGACATGGCGATGCGATGGTACGACCTAGTAGTGTAAATCGTGGGGGTGAGAAGCCAACGCAACGCAACGCAACTCGGTCCACGCCGAATCCAGTCGAGAGTCTTGTTTCCTTGTCACAGCCACAGCAGTCTGCCGCTCTCCACTTTTTTTTTTTTTTTTTTTTTTTTTTTTTTTACTGCGACTGACAGTTTCAGCGTCAGCGTAAGCGCAGAGAGGGGCTGCACGTGACCAAGACGCACGGGGCACGTACCGTACAGTACCACTACAGTACTGCACTGTCCAGTAGCGACAGCGCAGCACATGGTGACATGCTGGTCAGACAAGACGTTGGACCCTTGCCACCACCGACCACTGACCACTGACCACCGACACCCGACACCCGAGACGCAACATGGCCTCTGTGCTCGATACGGACGAGGCCGAGCTGCTCAAGGCATATCGTCTCGACACGCTCGAGCCCTCCAGCTGGCACATGTCCGAGCTCGACACGGACGACAAGGGCGACTCGTCCTCCACCGCCGTCGCCGACGAGCCAGACCCGCTCGGTCTCCGTCCCAGCATGGCCCGCTTCCGCACCCTCAACAAGGACACCAAGACCCAGATCTCGATATCCAGCAAGACATTCGACCCCAAAGCTTTCCTCAGCACCGTGCACCCAGACGCAACCTTCGCCGACCTCTCCCACGCCGTCCTCCATCTCCAGCACAGCATACAGCAGCGCTCCGAGGCCCTCAAGGTCCTCGTCGAGGACAATTTTGACCGCTTCGTCGCAGTCAAAGCTACTACCGATGGCGTCTACCGCGAAATGCGCGACGGTCCCGACGCCCCCCTCGCTGACAACGCCGACTATGGCGTGCAGAAACTCAAACACATTCTCGCCCAGGCCAGCGCCAAGGCCGACCAGGTCTTCATGCCCGTCCTCGAGAACAGCCTCAAGACCACAAAGCTCCGCAGCACACTCGCCGTGTTCGAACGCTCCAAATTCTTCTTCAACCTCCCCGGCAGCCTCACCGAGTCGGTCGAGAACGGCAGGTACGACCTGGCCCTCAAGGACTACAAGAAGGGCAAGTATCTCCTCGAAAGTCGGCCCGCTCAGCTCCTCTCCTTCACCGCCACAGCGGAAACCAAATCTGCGACCGCGTCTGAAAAGCAGCTCGCACAGCAGCGGCGCATCTTTGCCAAAGTCTGGGACGCGGTAGAGGCGACCATGAAGGACATGCAGCGCAAGCTGCTCGCCCAGCTTCGCGAGCCCAAACGCAACGTCGACGAGCAGGAAAAGACGATTGAGATTCTGCTCGAGCTCGATCCCCACGACGACCCGGTGAGCGTGTACCTCGAGTCGCAGCACACCCATATCCGCGCGCTGATGCGCAAGGCGTTCGACTCAAACGTCTCACGCATCGAGGGCGTGCGCATCGTCGGTGGCCTCGTGCCACGCACCGACAAGGAACGCGCGCGCGACATCCAGCGCGGCGTGCGCCAGCTGTCCAGCAGCGAAGCCAGCTTTGACAAGGCCCTCGGCGCGGAGGGGTGGAAGGCGATCCACGAGCTGGTGCGTGCTGTGTCCGAGACGATCGTGTCAACCCTCCCGAGCTTCTGGCGCGTAGCCAAGAACCACAGGGACGGCAAGCTCAGCAAGAACCGCTCCGGCACCAGCACCAGCACCAGCACCAGCACCAGCACCAGCACCAGCACCAGCACCAGCACCAGCACCAGCACCGGTACCGGATCCCAATCGGCCGAGCGCATCTACACCCAGGCCAAGGCGTGGGCGACGGAAGCGCTGGATGCGTACATCTCGCTCCTCTCGCACTTTTTCACGCTGACCGACGTGTCCATCCTGGCTCGCCAGCCACTCTCGCCTCTTGCCGACTGGGTGCCACGGGACACGTGCTCGCTCACCGCGGCGCACTACATGCGTACGATGCTCACCGAGCTCGTGGAAGCCGTCAACGACCTAGCCGTACTGGGCATCACGAGCAGCAGCAGCCTCAAAGGCTTGCTGGCCAACGCGCGCTTCTGCTTTATCGAAACGCTCTGCTTGCTCTGGCAGGAGGATGCCAAGATCTTTCACCACCTCGAAGACTGGACGCTCAACCCGGACGAACAGGCGACCACGCTGCATCTCAAGGACATGGCCGCGTTCCACAAGAGCAACGCGCGCCAGGCGTACCATATTGCCGGAGGAGACCACTCGCCCGACTCGGAGTTTACCGCACGCATCAAGGCCGCTTTCCTAGATGCTCTGTATGCCTTCTTGGACGGCGCGATTCAGCTCGCGTTCTCAGAGTACGACCCGCTCGATCCGGCGCTCACCACGAGCCAGAAGATCGTCGGCGACTCCAAGATGACGGTCGACGTGAGAGACCTCGACACGCGCATCCTGCTCAGCGTGACCAACTTGACACACCTGAGCCGCACCATCATTCCCAACCTCATCAAGCAGTTCCAGGACGCGTACCAGGTCAAGATGTCGGACGATTTGAAAGTGAGTTGCCCTGACCCCTGGCCCCTCTCGCCTGGACTCTTTTAACTGACGACGTGGGTGTGGCAGACGCTGGACGAGGTTGCGCAGCAGCTGGACGGGATTCTGTTCTCAGACTACATCAAGCGGCAGAGTGGGCTGATATCCTCTGTCATGGAGACGGGGATATCATCCACCTCGTGGCCGACGATCCCAAAGCCGACAGGCGTGCACGCATTCGTGTACGAGTCGCTCCTCTCGCTCGTGCGCGTGCACGCCCGAGTCCGAGCCGTGGCCAAGCCGCTCGTGTCGCGCGCTATCCTTGCGCTGGTGGAAAACCTGGCCACCACAACGCTGTCGGCATTCGAGGCCATCCCGCGCTTTGGGTTGGGCGGCATGCTCCAGGCCACACTGGAGATCGAGTTTATCCACCAGACCATGGCGCAGTACATTTCACCAGAGGCCGAGGGTACACTGAAAAAGGTGTACGAGACCATCAGCCGCAAGTACAGCAGGCGCAGCGAGGATGCCGATCTCACGGCTGAACTGGAAAACGTGAAACGCACCCTCGTAGAGAGTAGGAAGGCGACGGCGCTCGAGTTTCTCTGCTTTAGACGTGTGCGGTCAAAGAAAGACCCGGCCTCCGCCTCGGGCCCCGCCGCCGCACACACGGCCGCATCTGCGGGGTGAGGTGATTTGTAATAGTAGACCAGTCAAGACTGCTGTGGTGTAGTGAGGTGTGTGGGTCTAGCTGAATGGTGTTCGGCGTTGCTGGGGAGAACGGGGGAGGGTGGGGTGTACTGTACAGCGTCCGAGACGAACGAAGAGGGTGCATGCGATGCCAGTGTTTTAGGGTGCGGGTTCATAATTAGGACGATGTGAGTGTAGGTGCTGCTGTTGCTGGCTGTGACTCGGGACTAGAGCGCGAAAGAGGTGAGTGGTGGGCTTGGCGACGAGCAAGCGAAGCGGGGGACGACTGGCACTTACATCATAGGCGCAACCTGCTTGTTGCCTTCGGCCATGAGACGCTGCATGAGCACACCGACGCCCTCAAACACACCGAGGAGGATGCCGCACATGATGCCGGATCCTACCGCCGTCTTGGGTCCAGCTGCAAACCAAACCCCACTTGGACGTCAGCAAGGAGCGAGGGCGAGAAGGGGGAGGCGGGGGGAAAAAGCAAAAAAAAAAGAAAAAAAAACTCACATCGAATAGCGAGACCACCACCGGTCATGAAACCAGCGATAATGGCGTTCCACGGATCCTCCTTCTGCCTGATACCCTTGACCGCGCAGTCAAAGGTAGAAAACATGCCTCCCCAGACGCCAAAGTTGCCTCCGAGAACTGGCGCTCGTGCCTTGATGGCCGCAAGCGAGCCTGGTAACCTCTCGCCCTACATTGCACAAGCCCAACGTACATGTCAGCAAATGAAAATGTACAGGGGAGGAGGAGAGTTGACTTACGCGAGGAGAGTTACGGGCACCCTTGATACCGTGCCAGATGGTACCACCGAGCGCACCCATGGCAAAGGCGCCACCAAAGTCGTTCAGAATCACCCAGGGACATGGGTCGCGTGTGTGGTCGGCTGCTACCATGTTGTGTTGCGTTGTCGTATAGGATGGTGGTGTGGGTGGAATGTGTCATAGCCTGCTTGCTCCCCAAGACGCCAAAGCCGAGCCTGACGGGCTGCGACGCCGCTGAGATTTTTTCTTCCCCCCTCCTTCCCCCTTCCCCTTGTCCGAGGTCATCCGTATGTAATCCCGCCCACCGCACCGCGCAGCTCTGCACAGCACAGTCTCGTACGGGACCGAACGAACCAGATCAGAACGAGTGGAGGCTCAGTCAATTCCTGCCTCGCGCCCCCGCACAAAAATTTTCCAAATCGAATCGCGAAATCGGGCCACATCGGCAGAAATTCCTTGACGTTCCTTGCAACGCTGGACCATGCTTCCTTTGTACTCAGAGGCTCAGTGTCATCAGGCAGCAACCCAATCCGTTTCCATATCGATACAAAATCTATACAACAGTGATGGGATGGTGTGAGTCGAGTTGAGCTCATGTGATATGCATATGTAGTGTATATAAATATTGTGAGTGTGACTGAGTGCAGTCTCTCAAGCGTAGCTCACTGGTGCAGGCGCCGCCAGCGCCCGCGAGCGCACAATCTCCTCGCGCGTAATGTGGCTGCGCTCGCACATGGCGTGGAAGATACCCTCCGATCGGTCATACAGCGCCAGCGGGCTGTCGTACTCGGCCAGCTCGCCCTTGTCAAACACAGCGATACGGTCGTACGCCAGGATGGTACGCAGTCGGTGCGCAATGCAGAGGATCGTGCGTGTCGCAAACTCCTCCCTGATCGTCGCCTGGATCTTAGCGTCAGTCTCGAGATCGACCGAGGCCGTGGCCTCGTCGAGCAGAATAATCTGCGAGTTCTTCACCAGCGCACGTGCCAGCGACACAAGCGAACGCTGACCCACAGAGAGGTTACTGCCCTCCTCTTCCACCACCGTGTCCAGACGCAGCCGAGATACCGCCTTGGGCGTGGCCGAGCCCGACCCATCTGCAATCGAGGCGGGCGTAGCAGCGCCACCGTCTACTGGGTCGTCCGAGATGAGGTATGCACGCTTGAGCGCATCGTTGAGACGCGCATCGTCGTACACTCCGAACGGATCCAGGTTGGATCGCAGCGTGCCGCTGAACAGCAGTGGATCCTGCGGCAGAATCGCCAGTCGTCGACGCAGATCCTGCAGTCCAATCTGCGACACATCAACGCCGTCGATCGAAATCTTTCCCTGGCTCAATTCCGTCAGGCGCAGCAGCGCCGTCAGCAGCGAACTCTTGCCCGCGCCTGTACGGCCAACGATGCCAACCTTCTCGCCCGCACCAACCCGGAAGCTGATGCCCTTGAGCACCGAAGGCAGACCCGGTCGGTAGCTGAGCCAGATGTTGTCAAACTCGATCGAGCCTGACTCGGGCCACGCCTCTCGCACCGGGTTGTCCGCTCGCTCCTGCGCCGCCTCCTGGTCCAGAGACTCGGCGTAGTGCAGCAGACGCTCGACCGAAGCCGAGTCGTTCTCAACTTCGGCCACCTGTCGCGTCATCCAGCTGAATGCTTGAGACACGGTCAGCATGTACGAAAGCGCAATACCTGCCTGGCCGCCGGTGATCGATGTCGCACCTGCCGTTGTCAGAATCGCGACAATCAGGACCAACAGCGCACCAAGTAGATCCAGTCGGATGCCCAACCAACGCTGGTTGGTGATGCTGAGATAGTACGCCCGGTTCTCCACGTCCATGCGCTTCACATTCTCGCCAACGAACGAGTCCGTCTCTCGATAGGCACGAATCGTGGCAAGACCAGAGAGTGTCTCGCTAAAGTGCGAGTAGAGGCTTGAACGCAGAATCGCATCCAGTCGCTTGACCTCGCGCGCCGACGAGCGGTAGAAAAGCGCACCAAAGAAGTAGAACACCATGATAAACGCGACCGCAATCACAAAGTAGTGTGTCAGGATCGTGATCAGGATGATGGCACCAATCACCGCGGCAAAGGTGAATGTCGCCATGCGGATTGCATCAGCCAGTTGGTTGTCGACAACGTCCACGTCCTTTGAGAATCGGTTCATGATACGCCCAATCGGGGTCACGTCGAGCCATGCCATGGGCGCAAAGATGACCCGCTTGAGCGCATCCGCGTGCAACCTACGGCATGAGTAGTAACTCAGGAAGCCCATGGCGGTACCCATGACGAATGTGAAGAACGTGGCTGCCACCGCAAGCCCAGCGTAGATGCCCATGTAGAAACCTTGAGACTGGTTGAACGAGTCTTGCTGCCACCAAATGAGCCAATACGAGTTGATAATCGTGGTCGCTTGCATCAGTGCCACGCTCAGAAGGCAAATTGGAACCATGATCAGGCCGTGACCAAACTTAAAGTACGAGAGGTAAACGTGCGCCGAGACTGATCCCGTGTTGCGCTCTTCAGCCTCCATCAGCTGGCCGGCCTTCTTGCCCTTGTCACCGGACAGAGCCTGACGCTTCTTGGCCTTGTCCGATGCCTTGACTGCCTCCGTCTCCTCGTCGATCGCCTCCTCTTCCTCCTCGACCTTCTTTTCCTCCTCCTCCTCCTTCTCACCACCGAACTCCTCTACTAGGCGCTGGAATGGCCCATTGGCAGTCGAGAGCTCGGGGTAGGTGCCTGTCTCGACCACGTGGCCATCCAAGAGAGTAATGATGCGGTCTACATCGGGTAAGAAGTGAAGCGCATGCGTGACCAGAAGGACAGTGACGCCCTTCTGCTTGAGACCCATGATCGCGTTATAGAAGAGCGCCTTTCCGACATGTGCATCGACAGCAGAGAGGGGGTCATCAAGGCAGACGATCGGTGCCCCGTAGTACAGAGCACGGGCAATGTTCACACGCTGCTTCTGACCACCACTGAGGGTAACGCCCTTCTCTCCGATCTCGGTCATGTCGCCGGCCGGCAGGATGGCAAGATCCGTCTCAAGCTCGGACACGCGAATAGCTTCCCAGTAACGCTCCTCGTCGAAGGGTTGACCGAATAACACGTTGTCTCGCAGGGTCGCGTTCTGGATCCAGGCACTCTGCGAGCAATAGGCTACGCGTTCGCTTCCCCACTTGACACTGCCGCCGGTCTTTCGCATCTCTCCGATAGCTGCTTGCAGGAACGAAGACTTTCCTGATCCGACAGGACCCACGATGGCCACGAGCTCACCCTTGTTGATACGAATGTTGAGGTGGTTCATCGAGAAGGGTTCCTCTTCCGACGTGTTTTCCGTCCCCTGCGCTTCCGCGTCGCCATCGCGAGTCGCGGCGCGGACGAGCGCGTTGGCAGCACCAAGACCAGACACCTGGCCATCCTTAGGCAATGAGCTATTGTCAGTGGAGGACCGTGCGACACCGTCGTCCGGATGAATGAAACCCTCCTCTCCGGGCTTGGGCGCCAACGTTGCCACGTTCACAGTGGCATCGTTTGCGTCCCCCGCTTGCTCTGCCTGCAAATACTTCTGTAATGGCGCGCTAGGAGCTGTGGCAGGTGGAGGGAGGCCAGGCTGGGTAGCAGCGGGCGCCGCCTTGCGGAACAGACCCTTGAAGCCCTTCTTGGCGGCGGCGTTGCCTGATGACGCACCTCCCGGACCACCGGGGCCACCCTTTGGACCGGCTTGGGCCTCAGGCTCACTCAGCTCCCAGCGGAAACTGGCATCCTCGAAAATGAGGGCAAACTTGTTGTCCTCGTCGTACTCGGCCGTGTCCTCGAGCTGTTCGGCGGTAAAGACGGTCTGAATACGCTGGATGGCGTTGAGAGCATCGGTAGTTGCCGAAAGGCAGAGAGGCAGGAACATGAGTGGCATACGGAGGAGCTGGAACAGCGTCAAGGAGGGGAAGATTGTGGCGGGATCAAGGTTGCTCTTGGTGCTGTAGATGATGAACGCGACCACAGCGGCGAGAACGGGCAAACTGGATGCGATAGCATTGTTAGCTGATCGAATGATAAGAATCTTGCGGATTCCTATGAGCTCCTTGTTACGGATATCGTAGATCTTGCGGAGAAAGTTGGACTCATGTGAGAACGACTTTACGATTCGCATTCCGCCGAGCACCTCCTGGAGCGTCTTGGCACGCTGATCGGTCCAGCGCATCGATGCACGTCGGATGGTGAAGAGCGCCTTCATTGTATATGTTTGGAAGGGGCCAGCAACCAGGAAGACGGCAAATCCGGCCAAGGCGGAAGGACCGATCTGAACGATGAGAATGACGAGGCAGATGATCATCTGCAGGGGCGCGGCAAAGATGATGGTGAACCAGGCAGCGGCAAAGTCGATGCGACTGCAGTCAGTCGAAATGTGGTTGACAAGCTTGCCACTAGACCGAGCCTTGCCGTTCATCTTCATGGCACGCTTGAAAATGGCCGAAATGAGGGCGGCACGGGATTCGACACCGACTGACATGGAGTTCCAGAAGAACTGGTGGGTGCACAAACTGGACAGCGCCTGCATGAAGAAGAGGCCAAAGGCAAGGCCGATGCCCTTGCCGATATTAGGTCCCGGGATGCCGAGTTGCTCGGCGGCGTACTTTTCCTGCGCAAAGCGAATGATCTCCTTGAGGACCAGCGGGGATGTAATCTGGGCGGTGTCACCAATGATCTTGTAGCTGAGACCCGACCAAAGAGTCCAACCAAACTGATCGTGCAAAGCCCAGACAAGCGAGGGTTTCTTGTGGCCAGAAGGATTGACGCTTTTATCCATCTTCTTGCTGTCGTAAGCAATCGCTCCAGCGGCATCGGCGGCAGACTTGGATAGCGGTGCACGCCAGTCGGCCTCGCGTTGCTTGACGTTTCCCCCAGGTCGACCGAGCGCGGACTTGAGGGCCCAGGAGGTTTTGAGTCGCCATCCTGGCTGGAGTTCTCCGGTCTCAAGCTTGCGGTTGTATTCGTTGGCCTCGACCACACGCCTCTCCCAATCCTGCTGGAGGCGGGTGCTGAGAGTCTTGGCGCTGAGGTCATCGTGTAGAACCCATAGATCGGTGGCCTCGAGGGGACGTTGATAACCCAAGACCATCATGGGTGTCATCCAGTGGAAGAAGAGTTTGTTGACCCAACTTGCGTTGGCAAGCGGAATGAGCGTGGCATCGTCGAGCGATGCCGGAGGGGGCAGTGGCGGGTCCTTGGGGCGCCATACTTGCCACCACTTTTCGCGGTGCTTTCCCTCGAACTTGCGGTGGCCGGGGTTATACTCGAAGGCTGGCGTGGAAGATGCAGGAAGCTGCTGGTGTTGCTTTTCGTCGTCGTCCGAGACAGTAGCTGCGAGGGCTTTGGCCTTGGCTTGACCTGTCGCAGATGTTGTCAGATGCTCCTTCTCGTCTAGGTCATGCTCGGTTGGAGACGAGACTGAAGCTTGGTGGTCGAGCGTCTGACGAGGCTGGTCACCGTCCGCGGTGGATGTTGGGGAGATGCTGTTGGTCGTCGAAGCCGAATACGCAGTGCCGGTAACCGGAGCCACGGCAGCTGGGACTGGCTGACCTCGGTCGTCGCCCATGACGGCTGGGGAGGTTGCTGTGTGTGCTGGTCGAACAAGCACTGGCAACTAGCCAGGATGGAAGGGATGACGAACGACTCGACCGTGCCAAACGAAAGAATGGATTGATTCCTGGTTGCTACGACAAATGGAGGTCAGAGCGTTGGGCTAGTCTTGCAGGCCTGGGAGGTATTGGTTGGGGGGACAGAAGCACAAAGGTCGATGGTGGAAGAAAGATGTATATCTACACTCATGAGCGGGGATGGGGATCAAGTGAACCCCCACAAAGTTTCAAGGTGGCGGGCGGAGGAGTAGGGTCCGATGATGCTGAGCGAGCAAGAAAGGCGCGGGTAGCTGATGTGTGACTGACTGAGCCTCGTTTGTCTACTTGGGCCTGCTACACCAGCCAGACGATACTTAAGTCCGACGACAGTGTTGTGTGTCTGCGTGTCATGACAGACGGGCAGGCAAGGCAGGCAAGGCAGGCTAGGGAGGCTAGGCAGTCATACGGGGCGGGCCCGGCTTACGTGGGGTACTGCAGTAGAGCTCGAGTGCTTAGTTCGCTAAGAGCACTTGGAAAAACCCGACCGACAGGCTGCAACCATCTGTGGCTGGCGGACTGCCAACCGGCAAGAGAGGAAAATAAAGCATGCACGCTACAAAAAAAACGAAAAATGCGACCGTGGCCTGGCATGGAATGGCGGTGTTTTCGGCCCTTTCCTAGTGTAACAGTATGTCTCGAGGCACGGCAATCACCGTGGCTCTGATGATAGAGCAAGCACAGTGATGTGACAGTTTGTGCTCAACAAATAATGCTTCATGCTGAGCTAGTTTTGTGGGCCGAGTCGAAGAGCCAATGAGCCGTATCTGATTTCAACCAAAATGCAACACGATACAGGATCAACTGGACTTCTTTCCTCGACCTTGTCTACTGTGTCTGTCAAAGGAGAATCAATGTTCATTATGGTATGGTGTGTGCTGCATCTGCGTTCGATGCTGAGTCCTTCGCTCGCTTGCTACGACTGTTCCTTCTCAAAGGCGACCGACCGCATGGCTGGCTGGCTGAAAAAGGGTGGCATGAAGCAAGATAGGGAGAGGCAAGGGGCGTGGGCGAGCGAAGAGTCCTGAGGGTCGGCCTTCGCGTAGACCTCTCTGCTCGGCACACGGACATGCCGATCCACGCAGCCATTTTTCGATCCCTCCTCTCTTTACAGCTCCAGCGTGAGAGCCGGAGAGAGGGCGATTGCAGCCAGCCACGGGCCCTGCCGACGGCAATGTATCTGCATGGATCTTGCAGCTTTCACTCTTCATGCCTTGTTGGCCCCTCGACATATGAGGGAAAAGTCACACGCTAAAGTTATTTTGCCTCGTCGACAGTCTGGCAAGCCAGAGCCTCTTCAGTTGGCAGTTGGCTACTTGTCGCTGTTGCCCAAGCTCTTCTGAGAACAGGAAGGAAAGGATACGCCCACGTTTCTAAGACCAACCAACCCACCATGAAAAAAAAAAAGATGCCGGGCGGCGCGAGCGTGCGCGGCCCGCTGTTTTCATGGGCCTCGTTAAGTCCGACGCTGCCAGAAAAACAAAAGACGAAAAATACAGTAATTGTTAGTTACAGTAAAAAACGCGTGTCGGGCAGGTTCTGTTTCTCATGAGCCTCTTGCATTCCCGCTCCCCCGCACACAGCCTGCCGCGGCAACTTTGGCAATCCAACGCAACAACAGTCGGCCTCCGCGGAGATGATGACGACGACCGAGAGGGTGACTTGGCTATGCTTTTGCCCCCTTCGACGACGTTGGCAATGATTGCCTTTGGTAGAGCCCTTTGATGCCACGACGTGTGTAACGGTGTGTGCCTGTCGAGTCATACTGCGCATTCTTCGCATAAAGAGACGGTCGTGTCTGTCTGGATCGTGGACGATAAGGAGCAACGCACCCTTTAATGGTTGACTGACTGAGCCAGAGTCGAGCCGAGCTGAGCTGAGCTGGGCACACTCTGAGGCGGAAGCGGTTCATCCGATGCGAGCCTCACACGCGACTTTGTTGTACTGTACAGTACTGTACTGTATCGTCGACCGCGGACCGCGCAACTCATCTTTTCTTCCTGCCCGGGACTCGGAATTGCTGCGCACGGCCGAACATGACCGAACTTAGACCTGTTTCCAATTTCCGTACGGTAGAGAAATTACACGAGTCGGATCCGTAAGAAAACGGTGGACACGCGTGATCGGTGCCTACGCGCGGCAGTGGGAGCGGGGTGCTGAGCCTGCCAGCCAACTTGCCTGCGCTCGTGACAGCCAAGCTGCCAAGCTGCTGGGCTTGCAGTGTGCCAAAAAGTGGAGGTGAGCTGGAACAGAAACTAGAGAAGGGTGTGCTTTCCATCGAGTGGCCGGGCATCCAGCAGAACACGCACGACGATCATTTCAGCCAGTCCAGGGCCGCTCAGTCAGACATTCAGTCAGCAACATCATTGCTCTTCCTCCACCGTCACCATCACAACCGCACACAAACCATAAGACAGGGCTGCATAACTCTTCTGTTTTCCGTTCCTTCGGCCTGAACCCTCGGTTGTTTGTTCCCGCTTGCGACCCAATACCACAGTATAGAAGCTGGCTCGCTCAGGGGCGCTCATCACTGCTCCAGCCTCCGCCATGGTATGTCTTTCTGATCACACACAAATACTGCCAACGTAGCACTGCCGTACTGACTCCAACTTCACCTGTACCATAGCTCGTCCGCGTCCGCTCCAAGGATGGCATCTTCCGCTTTCCGCTCGAACCCTCTGACGATGCCGCCAAGCTCATCGAAAAGGTATGCATTCCTTCAAGGGCGGTTCTAGCTGAAAAAGCACTGCCATGTTGACCTCTGATTTTCTCCTCTGCAGGTCCTCGAGACGGCTGTCAATGCCGACCCGGAATCATTGACCTTCTCCAACCAGCCTCGGGGCGGTGAGTTCAGCGCCATGGCCCTCAAGGGTACCAGTCTGGGCGAGCTTGGCATCTCGTAAGTCAAATCTGATCCTTTAAAGTCAGTGTCAGTGCGCTCATTCTCCTTGCCATTCCTTTCTTGGTTTCAGCCATGGTCATCTCCTCTACGCTGCGTATCAAGAAGCTTCATCCGCTGCCGCTAACGGTATCAGTGCGCAAGCTTCCACCTCGACCCCAGCTGCGGATGCATCCACCAACCCCACTTCGACCTCGGCCGCTGCAGCGACTAGCAGCGCTGGAGCTACCAGACCCAAAAAGCCATGGGAGACCGTCGTCGAGCACAAGATCGACACCTACTGGGAAGCACAGGACGGCAAGATTGAGCGACCCAAGGACTCGCAGTTCTGTCGACACGGTCCTAAGGGAATGTGCGACTACTGCATGCCACTCGAGCCCTATGACTCCAAGTACCAGGCTGAAAAAAGCATCAAGCACCTTTCCTTCCACGCCTATCTGCGCAAGCAGGACATTGCGCTCAACAAGCCGTCCCAGTCCTACATTCCTCCGCTCGAAGAGGCTGACTACCGCGTCAAGACGCCTTGCCCATCTGGACAGCATCCCAACTGGCCCGCTGGCATCTGCACCAAGTGCCAGCCCTCGGCCATCACCCTGCAGCGCCAGCAGTATCGTATGGTGGACCACGTCGAGTTTGCCCACCCAGACCTCATCGAGAATCTGCTCGCCTTTTGGCGAAGCACGGCCAGCCAGCGTTTCGGATTCCTCCTCGGTCGCTTTGAGGCGTATCCGGACGTCCCTATGGGTATCAAGGCGGTGGTCGAGGCCATCCATGAACCGCCACAGGAGGGAGAGCTCGATGGCCTTACTCTCGGTGTCCCCTGGGAGGACCAGGCGCGCGTCCAGAAGCTTGCTCGCCAATGCGGGCTTGAGTTTGTTGGCATGATCTACTCAGACCTGACTCCCGCTGATCCGACGCTACAGGATCCAACCAAGGCTGGTATGGTCGCGTGCAAGCGCCACAAGGACAGCTTCTTCCTTTCGGGTTGCGAGGCCATCTTTTCTGCCCAGCTTCAGCTCGAAAACCCCAATCCAAGTCGCTTCAGTGCTTCGGGCCGCTTCAATTCCAAGTTTGTCACCTGCGTGCTGAGTGGTACGGAAGACGGAGCTATCGATGTCTCGGCGTACCAGGTCAGTGAGCAGGCGATGGGCATGGTCCAGGCCGATATGATTGAAGCCAGCGTCAACCCCAACATCATTCGCGTCAAGCCAAGCGAGGGCGATCGCTACGTGCCCGAGGTCTTTTACAGGTACAAGAACGAGTACAACATTGACGTCAAGGAGAGTGCCAAGCCGACATTCCCGGTCGAGTATCTTATTGTCAACGTGAGTAACGCAGCCACTGGACGAGCTTACGACAGACAGCGTGCTGACACGATGCGTGGATTCAGGCGACACACGGTTTCCCCAACTCGCCCAACCCGACGTTCCTGTCGTCCTCGTTTGCGATCGAGAACCGACCGGGCCTGCATGACCAGGATCTTACAGCGGCACTCACTCAGATCGCCAAGGTCGTCGGGGACCGCGAGCTGTTGCCCGTCGGTGGCGGTGTGGAGGACACCAAGGGAAAGTCGCGTGCGGATGACAATATGGTGCGCGAGAAGTTGGTCGGCGTGCTGAGTGACTGGCATCTACTCGCCTTTTTGGACACGGCTGGACTGTTAGACGAGGTGAGTGCTTCTACCGCTCTCTGATGTAGGAATGGGACTGACCAACTTGACATGACTCAAAGGATGATATGGCGGCTTTGTGCAAGGTGGCTACCACACACGACTCTGGAGCGGCACTGGACGCACTGCTGCTCCGACCAGGATGGCAGACACTGGCAGCGATTGCACGTGAGCACGCACCGCGGCCATCGGCGACAGCGTCAGGGGCAGCCGAGGCTCCAAAGACGCGGGAGGCAGACGAGACCAAGTTCACGTACGACGGACTGGACTCGGACGACGACATGGCGTTCGACGATGCCAACGACGAGTTTATTCCCGACGACGACGACGACGACGACGTCCAGCCGGGTTCCTCATCTGGGCCCGGAGGAGGGGATACGGACGCTCCGGAAGACGCTAAAGTCTGCCCGCATTGTACGTTCCACAACCCGCTCGGCGTGGCTGACTGTGAGGTCTGCGGCCTGCCGATATGAAGGCGCGTGCAATGTCACAAGATTGTTGACTCGGACTGCTCGGCTCGGAGCGGTGTGTGGCTCAAGCCCCGAGAAATGAGGATCACGTTCAGTTTGAGGTTGAGCGTCCCGGTCAGTCTGGCTGTGCGTCTTGTGTATAAGATGGCAAGGGGTTGTTGGTCGATGTGATGGGAACATTGCAGGGTTCTACTACTTTACTAAGGATGCGATTTGCACTGCTATGGCTCGGTATGCTGGGCGTGTCGACGATAGCGGGCGTGGTAGCGCCAGCACTTCCGCCTATTGGAGCGGGGCACTATGCCTCTTCGCTTCCTAGTGTGAGTCAAGTTGGCATGGGGATGTATTTGGTTCTGAGAGTGCTGACGGAGAGTAGGAAGCGGAGCTGGTGGCGATGTTTGAGCGCATGCGGGGCGGGTCGTCATCTTCAGCTGGAGCTGGAGGTGGTGCTGGAGGGGCTGGGGGTGGCGGCGAGGCTGAGGCTGAGACCAAGAAGGGCGGGGAGGATGTGAAAGCGGAGGTGCGGGAGCAGACGGTGGTGGCGGCGCTCAAGATGAAGGCGTACGAGGACGAGCTGGGCGCGCTGCGGGCCAAGGCGTCTAGGATGGGCCTGGGTGTCCCCGGCCCACCGAGGGACAAGTACTGGACAGGCACACGCAAGCTCCTTGCGGGCGTGCTGCTCGGCGGCGGGTTTGGCGTCGGCGTCGCGGCCGGCTGGAGCTGGGCGCTGATGATGCAGAAACCGCCATCCTCCCAGTACGCCTACGTGGCTCCACAGGACTGGTACGCTCCCCCCCAGCAGGCGCAGCTACAGCCCCACTTGCCTGCATCCACAGCCAGCCCGCAGACACAGAGCCAAAGTCACGCTCTGGCAAAACGCTCCCCCGACTCGATCGTCAAGCACGTCCTGCCACAGGGCGAGCACGAATTCCACTCGCTCACCAAGCATGTGCTCAACAAGCGCCAAGCCGCAGCGCTCGAATCCCGCATCTCGGCCCTAGCTCAGTCCATGGGCCTCAACCCCAAACGCATGCTCAACGACCGCATCCCCGCCTACTACACTCTCAAACGCCGCCCCTGGTCCGGATTCGACGTCGTCTTCCCCCCCCTCCTAGCCCTCCTGGCATGGGCTGGCATCTCCCAGGCGCACAAGGAAATCACGGGCCCCCCAGAAACCCTGGTGCCAGGAGGCAAGAATACCGACCTCGCCAATATCCTCAAGTTCAACCAGCCTGGCGCGGTCGACAACGGAATGGTCGAGGGCAGCCTCGAGTGGTTCAGAGCGCATCCGACACAACACATTCCTGCTTTTGTTGGCTAGCTAGGTACAGGCCGAGTTGGGTAGGGTAATCAAGTATGGTCGAGTCAGGTCCGATCAGGCGAGGAGGTCCTTCAGATCCAGCTTGAACGCAGGTCCCTGCGTAGACGAGAGGTGCACTTGCTTGATTGTCGCGAGGGCTGTGTGGTGATGCGAGTCAGTAATGGTCAGAGCGCAAGGAAAGAAGGAGGGACAGGTACCACGTACCTCGCTTGAGTTCACTGGGCGTTCGAGCTTCTCGCTGCACAAACTCCTTGGGCTGAGACGCTGCCTGCTGAGCGGCTGCCGAAGTCTGTGCGGTTCCGAGGGTGGGTACCTTTTCGAGGATGGCCTCGAGGAGGGTGGAGAGGTTATCCCTGACCTGTTTGGGCTCAAATGTGAATCGGCCGATGGCGCCGCGTACGACGCCGACCTTGTCGCTCCTCCAGTCCGTAGCGCCCTTGGCGAGCTTGATAGCGGCGAGAATCTTGCTCTCGTCGTCAGAGGGGACGACGGTGCCACGTCGGATATTGGGCATGAGACCCTTGGGGCCGAGACTTCGGGCGAGGGATCTTGAGACGTCAGGGAGGAGGGTGTTTGTGCAGAGGACCTTGGTGAAGCCGGAGACACGGTTGTTGACTACGTTCTCAATCATATCGGATCCACCGAGGATGAGGTCGGTGCCATCGGGCCCGAGTTGCTTGACTGCGTCATGGACGGCTGACCCCTCTTCGGCAAAGACGAGGAGGCGCTCCTGCTTGGTGCGTGGGTCGCGCGGGAAGGCAATGCGGCCTCGAAGCGCATTGGTCTGGTGGGAAGATACGGTAGTGACAATGTGGGCCTCGAATGCAGAGAGGGAGCCGCCCTTGCTGGCCTTGAGGAGCTCACACGCATCCTCGATCTTGAAGAGGTCCTCGCGCTTCTCTGTCACAGCTGCAGTGCTTGCGGATCGCTTGACGGGTGCCGTGATGCGCTTGAAGCTGCCGCCGTTGGAAGTGGCTGCTAGGAGAGCAGCATTGCGAGGCGATAGTCGCTTGGCTCCCCGCGCGCGGTTGGACTTTTTGAGGGCAGGAACGGAAACGCTAAAGTGTCGTACTTGGGAAGTGGACGCAAAGGCACTGCTGGTGCCGCTGCTGCTTCCGCTGGCCACGGCGGCGGCGGTAGATCTGAGGGTGCGCTGGGCCGTGCTGGGCAGTAGCCAGGACGACATGTCGGTGGTAGGGAGATGGAGATAGTGGTGGTGGTTGTAGATACCTGTATCGCTGATACGCGGTTTGGCTGATTTCGCCCATTTTTGCTTTTCTTCCGATCCGAGGCCACGCGAAGCGACAGTGTGTCGCTTACTAAGCAGCGAGCAACGCACGTGATCCCGGACGCGTGGTATTCCGGCCGGGAGAGGCAGATCCGGTATTAGGCGGTGTGCGATGCGGTGCGGTGCGGTGCGGTGCGGTGCGGTGCGGTGTGGTGTTGTTTGTTTCTATTCTCCAAGTTATTCTAACTTGCAGCTGAATTGCACTTTGGGTGGAGGAGCAAACACCACCATTACCAACTCCACCATAGTCACCCTGCTTACTCGCTATCCTAACACACCCCATCAGCCATGTCGTCCTATCTCGGCGGGCAGACCCGCAAGCTCGCCGTCTACGGTAGGCGCGGCAACACCCGTATCGTCAATACCAACCTCCGCACCACACTCCCCGACACTGACTCGGATGCGAGCGATACCGATAGCGACAGCAACAGCAACAGCAACCGTACTAGCAACAGCCAACATGACCATGAGCCGCAAGTCAAGCCAATGCCCACCAAGGCGCGCCCGGCCCTGGGAGAAAAGAACATGAACTTCGCCTCACCCGTCAAGGCACCCAGCAAGGACAAACCGAAATCGATACTGAAACCGAAACCCAAGGCGACGACAACCAGACCAACACAAGCACCAGCACCACCCCAAGTACCCATCACGATCACCGTCGACATTCCATCTCCCACCACGGCACAGCGGCGGGCACTGCACAACCGAGCAGCAAAGCGAATCATGCGGCGTATCATTGAAAGCGACGACGAGAATGCGCATCAGTCGGACAGCGACAGCGACTATGTGCCCGACGAGCTCGAGCTGGCTGAGCGTCTGGGGCGTGTCCGTCTCTCGCATCCTTCCTCTTCTATGCGAACCGTATCTGTCTCGTCGGATGACTGGGACTCGGGAGTGCTTGCAGAGATCCTAGATGCTGTGCAGCAAAAGGCAGTATACGAGTTCAGCCATGTGCTCCGGCAGCTGCAGGGCCCCAAGGCTCGGCGAATCGACAAGATCGGAGAGGCGAGCTACAGCGAGGTGTTCAAGGTGGGCGGCAAGGTGGTCAAGGTGATTCCCATCCGTGCCGCGCCAGGCGAGGAGGATGCAGACCAGCCCTTCGTTTCGGTCGCCGCAGATGTCAGCCGCGAGGTCCGCATCACCCGTGCGCTGGCTGACACGCGTGGCTTTGTCCAGCTGAGCAGTGCATACCTTGTCAGCGGCCAAGACCAAGACGGGTATCCCTCTGAGCTGCTCCATGCCTGGGACCGCTGGGACGAGCGACGACGCGAGCGATGCGGGAGCGGGGCGGAGAACATCCGTCCCTCGGTCCTCCCTCCCACACAGCTGTACGCCGTGCTCGTCATGGCCGACGGCGGGGCTGATCTGGAAAGTTTCCGCGCACGCAACTGGCAACAGACGGCCTCGATCTTTTGGCAGACGGTCCAGGCGCTCGCTACCGCCGAGGAGACACACGAGTTTGAGCACCGCGACCTGCACTGGGGCAACGTGCTTGTTTCGGATGCAGGCGCAGTGACCGTGATCGACTTTACGCTATCGCGCATCCGCATCGGCAACACGGTGCTTGCCAACCCATTCCAAGACGAGGACACATTCAACGGACCCACGTCGGAGCGCCAATTTGACATCTACCGCGAGATGCGAGATGTCACCAAGGGAGCGTGGGAGACGTTCCACCCCATATCGAACGTCATGTGGCTCGAGTATCTGGCTGACAAGCTGCTCCATGACATGGGGCTGGATGAGCCACAGCAGCAGGATGATGAGGAGAAACGAGCACATGCGCAGTTGGTCGAGGCACGAACTTGGCTAGCACAGGGTCTACCCGGTCCAAGACGAGGGCGCAAGCCCAAAGTGGCACCGCCCACAAGCGCTGGCACACTTCTATCTCGTGCACGCCAAGCACAAGCCCGAGCATCTTAGACTGTAGCTGTACTCCTTTGCAATCTATACCCAAAGTTACAACTTGGACTGAGGCTGAGGTGGCGACTTGAGCAGGCGTTCGAGACCATCTCTGAGGAGAGCAGGCATGGCCTTGACGGGTCTCCGCGAGTGTCGATCGACAAAGACGTGCGTTGCTTCTGTCACCACTGCTGCAGCGCTTGCTGCTGCTGCATCATCGTGGTGAATTCCGACTTGGTATGTGACGCTGCTCGTGCCTAGACGGAGGACGCGGAGGCCCACTTTGAGTGTGGCCGGGAACGAAGTGGGCGCATAGTATCTTGCTGACGAGGAGATGACAAGACCAATCACGTCGTCCCCCTGTGCCCTGGATGTGGATGCGGACGATGATGGTGGCTGGTTCTGGAAGGGCTGCAGACCGCAGTGCTTGATGAGGTACGTGTTGACAATGCTATCGGCTATGAGGTAATAGGCGCTGTTGTTCAGGTGTCCGTATCTACGTGCGCCAAGGGGCAGTCAGTATGCGACCGAGAGTAAGGCAAGGAAGGGAAGAAGGAGGGGGTCTGGGGACTCAACTGGTCATTGTCGAGCCAACGTGTGGGAATGTGCTGTACGAAACCCCACGGGCCCTGGCGAGCTTCGGTGTCGGTCTTGCTCATGATGACGATGACGGTGATGGTGGTTCGAGTGCAAGACCGGCCAGTCCCCACTTGTCTCGGCCCGGATCTGCGCGTTCCCCGCACTTAGGGCACTGAATCCATCCGCGGAACTCGGAACGCGGGACTCGGAAGGCGGACCCGCACCAGCACCAGTCGAGTGTTACACAAAAACACACAGATAGCGACACGGAAGAAAAAAAAAACAATTGCCATATACTGTATCTTCCACACCTTTGGCGTCTGCACCGCACTGTGATGGTGGAGACGCACCTTCCCACGTATGCGGGGGACGATGCGCCGTCTGTCGTTCAAGCGCTCTCGTATCCAACCATCACGCCTCATCTCAACCCGCATGGGCTGGCGATCCGCGCTGTGCCTGGCCGGGGGCGCGGTGTATTCTCCACCTCCGCCATCCCTATCCGTACAGAGATTGAGATCTCGCCCGTCCTCCTCTTCCCGCCAGGCGAGTACAGCGCCCATGGACGCCTGACGCAGCTCGACGGGTACACGTTTGTCTGGCGCCGCACAGAGTCTGGGTCCATCATGGCCCTCGCGCTCGGCCTAGGCTCGCTGTTTAACCACGACCCACAACACCCCAACGTCACATATACCTTGGACAAGGAACACGCCTGCATCCGATACACGACCACACGCAATATAGAGAAGGACGAGGAACTCTGCATTTCCTACGGCACCGGGCGGATGTGGTGGGAAACAGCGGAGAACGATGCGTCGGACGACGATCGGGAAGATGAAGACGATGTCCTGCGTCGTATGGCTGTTGGTTACGAAAGCGATGACCCGGAGCCAGAGCGAGTGCCAGAGGAAATGTATCCACCCATGTGGAGACTGACCGCCTTGCCAGATCCCAAGACGCTTCCGATTACCACCACACCAGCATGGGTGATCGACATATCCCCCCGCCACTCATCGACGGCGCTCAAGTATCTTTCGCAGCACACGAGCATGCTCCAGAACCGAGACGACGGGCTGTTTCCTACACGCCACCTGCGTGCCTTCCACGGGGGTACGCTTTTGCTCTGTCTCGCAGGCGCGATCGACCGTGCAGCCCTCGTGTCTCTGCTGTCCGGTGCGGGGGCCGAGACGTTTGGGTCTCCGCCGCAGCCGTATCTTCGAGACGTACCGGACACTCCGGCGCCGTCCAAGCCGCGGCTCGCAGACTGGATGGCCGTGTGGCCGACCATCGTGCGAGCACCGCAGGGCGGCGTCGTTGACCGCGAAGCAGATACCTCCTACTGGTCCACCAGGCTGCCCGAAGTCCAACAGAATCTCCGCCACCTCGTCTCCCTTGCCCGTTCAACCCACCCTGGCGAGGGCGTGCCCTCCGCCGCCTTCGTACCCACCGTAGGCGCGGGGATAAGTGCGGTTGACCAGAGGAAACAAACGCGCAACCCGCTCAAACACGCCGCCATCGCCGCCATCGCTGCCGTAGCCCAGCACCACCGCGACTCCAACAGCTCCGACTACCTCCTCACCGGACACACCCTCTATCTCACACATGAACCCTGTGTCTACTGCGCAATGGCTCTCGTCCATTCCCGCGTCAAACGTGTCATCTTCCTCATCGACGCACCCGGAAGAGGTGCTTTCGCCGGCACCGGCCTGCCTACCCCCTGCGAGGGAAGTAGCGGTGGACCGTACGCTGTGCACGAACAAAAGGGTCTTAATCACAGCTACCAAGTATGGCGCTGGATGCATAGATCGATAGGCAAACAAACAGAGTGGAACCTAGCCCGCATCAGAGATGACCTCAACATTGATCGTCTCGACCCGTAGCGTACTCCTGTCTCGCACGGTCATGTACTATACTTTCGCAACATGTTCAACGTGCCTTGCGTGTGTGTGTCATAGAGTGAATGTACATGCTAGTAAGTGTCCTTCTGCCAATCCATCTACTCTGAGCTCTCCTTGGACGACGATGGATCAGCGTCCGTGAGCGAGCTCACTAGCGGCACTTGCACCGCCTCTGCTCCAGTGTCTATCTGCGCCGTGCTGAACCCTTCATCGGCAGCAGGGCCCTCAGCAGCAGCCACCTCGGCGAACGACGCAGGCTTGTCCTCCTCCTCCTCCTCCCCCTCCTTCTTCTTTACCAACGACTGATCGTTGGTCGCCTGTGGAGCGACCTCCGCCCGGGCATCCTCCACGATAGCCACTTCAGATGCCTTGTCATCATTCGTAGTTGACAATTTTAGTGTTGCGTGTTCTTCAGCCTCACTCGCGTCCTCATCCTCGTCCACAACCGCCGCTGCTGCAGGTACCGCTGCGGCTGCACTTTTCTCAGCAGAATGCGTGCTAGTCTCGTTGGCGACCTGTTCGCTTGTTGGGACTGCCTTTGTGTCCTGCGATGAAATACTTGACGCCTTTCCCGCCGTAGCGGTACCCTGCGATCCAAATGCTGGCAGCTTGAGGATGGAACCAATTTTCGGACCGCTTGCACGTGCTGGCGAGGCCTCTTCCGGAGGCGGCGTGGCGCTGAAGCTCTGTGGGCCCGCCTTTTGCATGCTCGGGATCCCTGGAACTGCCATCATCGCCGCCCTTCCTGGTTGCGTCATGAACGGCGACGCAGCCGGAGGTGTCGTCTTGCCCTCGAGCTCCTCGGCATACAATCGCGGTGAAGTGTGCATGCGTGGCGACGTTGCTGTCTCCGGCTTCTCTGCCTTTGCCACCTTGGGCTTGGGTCGCGGAGGGAGCGCAATCGTCGTCGGAGAACCTTGGGGCTGCGGCGGCGACTGGGAAGAAGGGACCCCACCAGCTGTTGCACGCGCCTTTTCTCCAAGCTCAGCCCTGGATGGCGCGGCGATCGAGGCAGCTGGCTGGGCTTGAGAGATCCAACCGGTGGCAGAGTTACCATTGCCACTGATACCTTGGTTCGCATCCGTCGTCAGTCCTGTAGCTGACGCAAGACCTGTGGTGGCATAGGGAGCAGCAGGCATGAAAGAAACGCCGCCACTGCTACCACCTGATCCGCCACTATTGGCGCTGCTGCTGATCCGTCGGCGACGCGAATCGGGGGGACTCTGCGACAGACCTTGGTTCAGGCTGGTCGCTGACGTTCTGCGTGCTTGGATGTCTGTACCGAAGCCAGTTCGCTCATTGGACGCTGACCTCGAGTGCTGTTCGCCCTTCTCGGCTGGTCTCTGGAAAGCTGGGGCTGGCGCAGACAGCGTTGGCACCTTAGCGTCCCATTGAGCCGACCAGGGCGATTCTTGCATGGCTGCAGCGGAAGATCGCTCGCCGCCCGCGTCTGAAACGCGTGAACCGTCCCTCTGCTGGGCCACTTTGCTTGCTCGGAGGTCACGGTAAGACTGACGGCCACTCGAGCTAGATCGTACGCTCGCGTTATCATCGCCATCATCACCTGCACCAGTGGCGCTACTGCCGAGGTTCTTGCGCAAGTAAGCCTTCCATTCGGCCTCAGAAGACAGACGACGCAGGTCCGAGTCGTGCCTGCTATCTTCAGGACTCTGGCCATCAATGCCCAGACCAAGGCTGTCGGGATCCGGAGTCTTTCCCCTCAGCCAATCAGACTGACCCGAGAGAAGAGAGAGTCGGCTACTCCTCGATGAACTGACCGCCTCACTGGGGCTGTTGCTCCTTCCACCAAACAAGGAGGACGAAGAGGAGGACGGGAACGCATGAAAGCCGTTGTCATTGGTCTGCGCATTCGAGTTGCCGCCATTCTTATCGGTTCTCTTGGCGTTCCAAGTGGCCCAGCCTCGCTTGATGGCATCCTTGGCATCCTTGGCAGCCGCCTGGCGACTCTCCTTATCTGCCATGCTCGCCTTCGCCTTATTCCAAGAGCTCAGCAGCGCGGCAGCGGTCGCCGAATTCTGCAGATTCTGCAGACCTGACCCCATCGAGCCTGCCTCGCGCGAAGAAGGTGAGTTGGACAGGCCATATCGGGATTGTTGTGCTTGGTTCAGCGCGGATACGGCTTCTGAATGCCTCGACGAGTCCAAGTCGCGCGAAGTTGACAGCGTCCTTCTCGGCGGGGGCGCAAACGTTTGCGGCGACGTCGCGGCACCAGATGAGGTGGATGTCGCGCCAGTCGACTGAGCCGATACTGAAAGTCGGTCGGACGAGGCGCCAAATGCATCGCTGCCAGCTTCAATTGTCGTCCGAGTCTCAGTGCTCCGCAGCGACGAGCCTGAAGATTGTCGTCGGATGCTGGAGCCGGTCAGACTAGAAGGGCTGTCAGTGGCAGGTAGGTTGGGAACGATGCGGTCGGTCTGTAGCGGCGTAAGGCTTCTGTCCTCCGATGAGTTGACAGCAGTTCCGTGATCACTGTCAGGGCGTGGCATGCCAGAAGCCGAATCAACAAGGCTGGGCTCGGACGGTTGTGACACCATAACCTCAGGTGCCTTGTCATGGACGGAACCAGCCGACGAGCTCTCCTGCTTCTTGATTGTCGGCGTGGGCAGTGAGGTTGCATCGTCGATCGGGAACATGAGCTTTCCGTCTGAATCATCTCCATCGTCTTCTGCTTCCCGATCCTGTTCCTTCTCTCGACGGCTAGCTCTGGCCCTCGAGTTCAAGCCGAGGCTCTCGATTGTGGCAGCCTCGAGAGAAGCATTGAGCTGATCTGTACTCGCGCTCACGCCGCTCTCGTCGGTGCCCAGTACGGAAGACGAAATCGAACTGACGCTCTTCTTGTTGCGCTCGTGCGAGTGAGCTCGACGATCATCAGTGGCAGAGAGAGCATCGTCGTCGGGGCGATTCTGAGCCTGTTCGCGCATGTGCGTCGCTAGACCACCATCCTGAGGTGTGGGTGACATAGACGCGGAAGCAGTGGCACTAGCCGGGATTGAAGCTGAGCGAGGCTCATACGTGGAGGAACCCGAGGAGCTGGGACGTGTCGCCAAGTTGCTGAGGCTTGCATTGCCCCAGGCAAGACTGCTTTGCTCGCGTCCTGACCGACCGCTTGTCTGACTGGGAAGAATCGAGCTCATGCTGCTTCCTGACGATAAGCGAGGCGCGGTTCCGAACCAAGATTTGCGCTTCTGATGCTGCTGTTGAGATGACCCGCTACTGCTTCGAGAGGGTGACACCGTCAGCCTCTCACCGGAGGCGGCCAGATCCCGAGAGAGAAGGTCGCTGAGCCCAGCAGCGGCAGGTGAAATCCGGGAGCCTGACAGGTTGGAGGCAGAGGGAGAAGACGAGAGGGTAGCGGAGGACTGCTGGTGGGCAGGCTCGAGGGTCTGGCGACCTTCACCCGTCTTACGGTTGCGAAGTGTGGCAGTGTCGCCCTTATTTGTCTCATCTGTGGTTTGCATGGAAGTCGTTATGGCACTTCCTTCGTTGTCAGGGGTGGCATCTCCCGAGACCGGCGCGCTCTTCGCTGTGTTGCGCTTGGATGCTTCGGGTGCGACCAAATTCGTGGGTTCCTCTTCGGCGAGAGTGTTGGCAACAGCTGCAGATACGGAGCTGTCCGAACGCTTGGCAGCGTCGGCAAAGATACCGCCGCGGAAGGCGGAGGCACGCGAGTCAAAGAATGGGACATCGTCCATGTTGGGCACCACGAGCGACTCGTTCAGTAGCTCGCGGATGCGGCCCTCGATGAGACGGGTGACCATTCCCCACTGTACCTTTCTTTCGCTCACCACTGGCTCGACATCGATCTCCATCTTTGGCAGCGCAGTGAAACCGAACCACAGTCTGTTGCTCGGTGGCGGCTTGACATGGAGGAGCAAGTTACCCTCGAGTGATCGCAGTACTACAGCCAGGACGAGTGGAATGGTGTAGGGCTTGAAGCGCGAGCCCAGTGAAATGGTCAGCGTCGTGGATATTGTGATGCGAAGCTCGCCTGAGTAGTGACACGCGACTTCCATGCTCGCCTCTCCCTCACTGGTCAGCGTCTTAAGCATTGGACGGCTGAATCCGGGGGCACGACGACCAATATCGACCTCTTGAACTCGAATGTCGCCGAGGAAGCCTGGAGTACGGACGCGAGAGATTTTCTTCATCATCTTACGGGTGATGTAATCCTCGAGCCAGGCTGTGCGGTAGACGGAGAAGAATATTCGACCGACGAGCGCATTGAGCCATCGGAGAGGGATGGGATCTGGATAACTGTCCAGCGAAGTCAGAAGGCTGGACATGTCTTCCTTGGAAAACATGGGACCCACTGGATCGCCGTTGTCTGTAAAACCCGATGGCAGGCTAGATGCAGATGGATGCTTGGTACTTGTTGTCTCAGGCATCAATGAAGCCTGAATGAGAGAGTGATACCAGTCCTCCATGGTGACAGTGTTCTTGCAGAAGATGAACCACTGTGGCCGTCGCTGATGGGCCGTTCGATCGCCATCGACAGCCGGACTGAGCTGGGACGAGCGGCTTGGAGCTGAGCCCACGATACGGATGGCGTTGCGTCGCATGAAAAGCTCACCATCACGCACCGCAGCTCGGCGTGCTTTGCCCCAACCACTGCTTCGCGAAGGTTGTTTGTGTCGGTTGGCATTTGCGCCTTCGGCCTCGCTGTTGTCGGCGCTACTTTGGGTGTCCCAGTTGGTGGCATCAGCCTGTTTGGCAGCAGCGACACGGTCATTCTGCGGCCGAGGCACGATGTCCCGGTTACCCTGCTCGTCCTCGGTATCGAATTCGCCGAGCGTGTCGCCAAAGCCGGCAACAAAGATGCTCACCCGCTTACCACGGAGGTCGATCGCGGCGTGGCACTCGGTGCTGGGATTGGAAATGTCATCTGACGAGTAAAGGTAGAGGATGGGTGCCTTGAGAATGCAGTGAAACTGCTCTTTGCCAGCCGTTCCTGTTGGTGCTGCCTGGGACGAAGTAGCGGCGGAGGCAGCCGAAGAGGCGCCGGCGCTAGAGCCTATAGACGGCTTGTTGGGGTCTGCTGCGTTGGTCTCATTGTTGGCAGCTTCGGAGGTCGGAGCAGGGGGCAGGGTTCTCTTGCCCCCAGTGCGGTTGCGATACTGCATGATGCCCTTGTACATCTGGCTCATGTAACCGGCACTGGCACTTGGGGGCAACGACCCCTTGGCATCAGCGGTAGGCGCCTGTTGGTCGCCGTTTGTTGAGGTGTCTTGCCCACCTGCGGCAGTGCCCGTTCCATTCATACCTCCGTTTGTAGGGCCAGGCTTGGGGTTGGGGATCGGAGCAGTCTCAAAGCGAGGGCGGACAGTGAGCCAGCCGGAGAGATGGGGGCGCGAACTGGACGACTGCGGCTGGGGACCAAGTCTCTTCGCTGTTGGGGGAGCGGTGGAGCTACCCTCGGGTTGGTCGACGCCTTTGCTGCGCTCGAGCTCGGCGTGAATGGCAGCATTGGCGGCGGCAAGATCGAGGGCCTCTACCTTGCGCTGCTGGGTGAGGTCCAGGTCGGAGGGGATGGACTGGTTGTCATCATCGGCAGGAAGGCGAGGGCAAGTGAGGTAAAAGTAGACGCAGCCCGATACGAGACAGAGAGGCAGGAAGGTCAGGCCACCCAGGAGATAGTAGAAGAGCTCTCGAAACATGGCAGCCGAGCAGCTGAATGGGGAGTAGGCCAAGCTCGGCCTGCTCCACTATGCGCTAGGAGAGGGAATTCTTGGCTTTTGGGGTTGTGAGTTGTCGCTCTTGCCAGTTGCCAGCGTGCCTGACCTTGCAACAAGGAGAGCCAATGTGAAAGGGATGTAAAAGCTCGAAGTTACTGATGCATGGCGTCCGGCAGAGGCAGGGGGTGGCGAATGAATGACTGCCGCTATCGTCGGAAGACCCGAAACGTTCCAGGATGTGACAGAGGTTGTGGATCGGATCAGAACCCAGTTACAACAGGCTGGAGTGTGTGGAGGAGAAAGAAGATGTGTGTATGGCGAAGAGGAGACGAGGGCGATGAGAGGCTCAAGGAGCAACAGCGACAAATACCCCAACGAGTTGGCCGACCTGGTTGGGTCTGTCGGCCTGTATGCGAGCTCGCCAGCAGACGGCGTCGCTTCTTCCGAGATGAGTGCGTCAGACAGCAGCAGCAGCAGCAGCAGCAGCGCCAACGTGGAGGGCGTGTAAGCCTGGTTGCCCTGCAGAGCCAAGAAAGAGCAGAGGGGCTGCGACTCAGCCCCCCCTCCCGCCCGGCGCTCGATTGATGGTGGCCCATCCGCGCTTTCCTTAATTACGTAATCATACGAGGTGAGAGCAACACTTTTGGATGGAGGCGCGGTTGGGCCGCTCTGCGCAACACACCCTGCGCGCGCCGCTCACTCTGACCTGGCTGGCTTGCAACGCACGGCACCGTATGACGCAGGGGCCCACCCCAATTTGGCAGAGGAGGCTGCGCGTGCCTCAAAGTTACAACAGCAGCCAACCGTCTCGGCTGGCTCAGACAACACACCACACTCGCACACTTTCTCGATTGCTCGTTTCTGGCTTCCGACCATCCCCGTCACATACCCCCATTCCTTTTCTGACCGGATCCTTTTCTCTTCCCTCTAAACCTTTTCCTTCAACTGCATCAATCCATCCCGTCCAATTAGCTATCATGGATGAGACTTATGGTAAGTCAAGTGGCAGCAGCAGTTCAACCCAAACCGCTAAGATCGACTGACTGGTATTCATCCCTCCGTTGCTTCCAACAGACGCCATCATCCTCGGCACGGGTGTCACCGAGTGTGTACTTTCCGCTCTTCTCTCCGTAGAGGGCAAGAAAGTGCTCCACATTGACCGAAACGACTACTACGGTGCCGAGTGTGCCTCCCTAAACCTCACTCAGCTCTACAACAAGTTCCGTCCCGGTCAGGCGCCCCCCACCGACATTGGCCGTGACCGAGACTATGCCATCGACCTCATCCCCAAGTTCATGATGGCCAACGGAGAGCTTACCAAGATGCTCGTCCACACCGACGTCACCCGCTACCTCGAGTTCAAGCAAATTGCCGCCTCCTACGTCTACCGAGATGGCCGAATCGCCAAGGTTCCCGCCACGGAGATGGAGGCTGTCCGCTCCTCTCTCATGGGTCTCTTTGAGAAGCGTAGGGCGAAGAAGTTCTTCGAGTTCCTGCAGAACTGGAGGGACGAGGACCCTGCCACTCACCAGGGTGAGTTTCCTTCCAGCTTTCCTTCCGCGTCGACTCTCGTCCTGATCCGAATGCAAATCCTTCTTGCTTCCTTCGCCAGGTCTTGACCTTGACTCGGACTCCATGTCCAAGGTGTTCACCTACTTTGGTCTCGAGCCAGGTACCAAGGACTTTATCGGCCACGCCATGGCTCTGCACCTTGACGACTCGTGAGTTTGTTCTCTCGTCTCTCGCCCCCGCAACCTACTAACACAACATGCCTTTCAGCTACATGCAGCGACCCGCGCGAGAGACGTACGATCGTATCATCCTCTACACCTCCTCCATGGCCCGATACGGCAAGTCGCCCTACATCTACCCGCTCTACGGTCTCGGCGAGCTTCCTCAGGGCTTTGCTCGTCTCTCGGCCATCTACGGTGGTACTTACATGCTTGACAAGCCCGTCGACGAGATTGTCGTCAATGCCGAGACGGGCAAGTTCGAGGGTGTCCGCAGCGGCGACGAGACGGTCAAGGCCAGCATGGTGATTGGCGACCCCAGCTACTTCCGTGCCGGTGTTGCTGGCAAGGACAAGGTGCGCGAGACGGCCAAGGTCGTGCGTGCCATTTGCATCCTCAAGCACCCCATCCCCAACACAGACAACTCGGACTCGGTCCAGCTCATCATCCCTCAGAACCAGGTCGGCCGCAAGCACGACATTTACATTGCCGAGGTCTCTGGAACCCACAACATCTGCGCCAAGGACGTCTACGTTGCCCAGGTGTCCACCATTGTCGAGACGGACAAGCCCGAACTCGAGCTTCGACCTGGTCTTGAGCTGCTCGGCCCCATCTACGACAAGTTTGTCACCGTCTCTCCCCTCGAGGAGCCCCTCGAGAGCGGCAAGGATGACAACATCTTTGTCACCCGCTCCTACGATGCCACTTCGCACTTTGAGACTGTTGTCGACGACATTCATGATGTGTGGCGCCGCATCACCAACGGCGAGAAGCTCGTCCTCAAGAAGCGAGAGGACAGCGAGGGTGCCCAGATTCAGGGGTAGACGCACACTCGTCCTCATCTGAATCTGTTAATGGCTCGCTCCCTCGCTCGCTCGCTCGCTTGCTCGCACGCCTCCCTGATTGCCCTTCTGTCTCGGTCTCTGCGCTTGTCGGTCTAAGTTTACTTTCTGGCATGTCAATATAAATACAAATACAGATAGTCGCAACGTCTTTCTTTACAGTATCTACCTGCGGGCCAATAGGGTCTCCCATCCGATCTGACTGCCGATCTCCTGCCAGCTGCGCAGAGCGACTGGATGAAGCATGGTACGGACATGACCAGGGCGGTCGATGTGTTCCTGGAGGCGAGGGAGGAGCGGTTGGAACGATTTGCGCGGTTGGAGGACGCGGTGAAAGGCAAAGTAGGCTAGCCAAGTGACATGAGACTGAGCGATAGACGGTGCGCGACGATGAATTGCACGGCCCGTCGTGCTGACTAAAGTCTCTATCGCACCTGCCACCCGTACAAGAAAGAGTCAGCGAGAGCACCATGGCGTGGAGAAGAGCCGACTTGACTTACGAAGCAGGAAAGGGGTGGAAAAGGCAATGTGCGGAGCATATGCGGCAAACTTGAGTGCGGATACCGTGAACGACGAGAGGATGTTGTGCCACGATCCCTGGCGACCGTTGAGAGACGGGTCAACGTACAACGGATGAGAGCGGGCACGTGTGGTCTGCAGCAGTTTCTCAACGAATGCTGCACCGGGTTTACGACCTCTTTCAACGGTTAGCGTATCACGCATATCGACGGCTGCGTACCGACTCAAATCAGACTGTACGCCCAGAGTGCGTGTGTCGATCGTCACTCCGCACCACGGGAACCGTCCGTCCACCCTGGTCACAGGAACACCGAGGTGCGGATCCAGCATGTCAAAGTTGGCCAAACTCTTCTCGCGAGCAATAAAACACCCCCACTCCGGGTGTCCGTCACTCATGGCCCTGTAGAACGCCTTGGCTGTACTCTTGCTCCGCGTGATGAGCAGAAAGTCGTCCGTGTACCGAAGCAGCAGGGACCGATGGTCAAATGCGAGCCGCGAGGCTTCCATGTCGGCGTAGAAAAAGCTGCACAGCATCGTAGATAGACTCGAGCCCTGGGGAATACCGACTCGCTGACGGTAGAACTCGGAGCCGATCTTGACGAGGTTGCCCGTGACGTGCTGGCGAAGCAGATGCAAGAGCCGGTCCCGCTCTTCGTGACGGTAGCTCACGCCGTCTACAAAGACTACATGGCGCAAGGCGTTGGCGAGCTCTGTGGCCAGCTGCGGGAACGAGACTTGCTCGCTGTCTGCTCTGGCGCGCTTGACGAAGGCTCGACGCGGTCGAGGACCTGGTGAGATCTGCGCATACCGCTGCACGAGGTACCCATATGGCTCTGAGAGGATGCGTTCGATGATATCCACGAGTCGAGTCTGGTCGATAGAGTCAAAGGCACACGCAACGTCCACCTTGACGAAATACAGACGCGGGCGTCCGGACAGGGTGGATGCGAATCGACGCAGCTGGGCATGGATTTCTGACGGGCCAAACACACTCGCACCGAGCAGGGAAGCGTCAGCCCTTTTCTTCTCGTATGTGAGAATGTGGAATGCTGACTGGAGAATAAAGTTGATCGACTGGCCCAGGCGCTCCGACTCACGGCGTCGTTGCTCGTCTCCGCCTGTCTGGCGAGTGGAACGGCGTCGCAAGTTGACGATGGGCCGCACGCCCGTCTCCTTGGGCAGCAATCGGATGTGCGAGTATCCCAGACGACGACTCGACATGACACTCAGCGCCTCTGCTCGCGTCAGTGGCTCAAACAGATCCGTCCTGAGCTTGTCCAGCACAGGCCGGCTCATCGCCGCCCAGTCATCTTGTCGAAAGTATAGCACGCGGTTCCGGAAGGCAGCCGACTCGGTAGCGTAGAACGTTGTGCGCAGAAGGGGAATGACGAGCGAGTCGAACAGCCAGTAGATGAACTCGGCGTACAGCTCCCGCCGCTTGAACGACTCGGCCGCTGTCGCACGCTGATGACGTGCCGCTCGTCCTGGTGGAAGTACCCAGTCTACATCCGTAAGACGGATGCCCTGCAGCACTTGATGCAGGTTGAGACTCTCGAAGCGCCGAGCACGGACAAATTCGCCAATGCTGCGCAGGATAAGTTTCTCGTTATGCTGAGAGCCAAACAGATCCCTGGGCACGAGGCGCTTGACGATGACAGTGACAAAGTGGATGACCTGTCCCATGGCCGGTATAGCGTAGTTGGCAAAGCGAGGTTTTTGGTTCGCACGTGCTCTGGCACGCTCCAGGAGCTCTTCAGAGTTGGGTGGTAGCTCGGGCTGCGTTGGCCGTTCTGAAAGCTCGTTGGCAATGAGTTCCCTATCTGCGATGGTGAGTCGCCGTCTTGGCAGTCTGCTGGGGCAGCAACGATCGAGCGCTCGGCGATAGTCCATGCGATCGTGTCGCTTGGCGATGGCAGCAACGAGCTTCATCACAGCGCGAAGACGGTTGGGAGTGCGTACGTGGCCTCGTGAGCGAATCTCTGGCTCACGTATCGTGTAGTCGTTCAGTGGTTGCGTTGTAATGCGGGTATCTCTAGGCGAAGTAAACACGTTGTGCAGCCCGTACTGCCGTGGGAAGACGTGTTTCAGGATGTGTCGTGTTCTTCGGGCGACAAAGTTGCGTTCAGGCTTGAGGTCGATTTCGCCTTTTGTTCCCCGTGGCCGGAGTGCTTTGCGTAGTTTGGCAGGAGTCGATGAGCGGTTCAGAACGTCTAAAAGAGGGTGTGAGAAGGGTGTGAGAAGGGTGCAAAAAGTCAAGCTTCTGATCAGGGGACCTTCACCCACGAATCAATGGCAATCCAAGCTCGACCTTTCCCCGTCGGTTGCGGATAGGCCGAGCATAGAAGATGCGGCTGCGAACAAAGTTAATATCGACCGTCTTGCGCTTCCAAGGCTTTGTGCTGCTCGCCATGCTCGCTACGGTAGTCGCTGCAGATGCCACAGAATTGATACGAGAAAGAGTGCCGGTACGTGCGCGGAGCGATTCGAGCCTGCGAGGAAGGGCGGGTGCGGGCTCGTCCGCGATGAAGTCTTGACTAGAGAGCACTTTTGTCTTGCGCCGCTTCCTCTTCCTCTTTGTACTTGTGCCTTGCACCTGACTAGGATTCGGCGAGCAATTCTCGTCCAGCTGGTTGAACCGATCAGTGAGGTCCGAGAGAGGCTTGCCACACATCTGCACAAAGCAGGAGCCGTCTCCTATGGGCATGAATACTGCCGTATTGAGGAGGAGATGGACAAAAGCATTGTCACCGATGGCATCGAGGAGGCCGTTCCACTCGGGATCTGTTAGGATTCTCGTGACCAAAGTGTTAGGGAAGAGGTTGGCCAGCCCGGAAAGAGGATGAAACGCATCTGTACGCTCGTCGGGGCGGACATAGCCAAGAGTGAGCATGTTTGCTCCTGCAGTCCGACTCAGCATCAACTGTGCTCGCTGCACTAGCACGCGCATCGGTTCCGACCGCTCAAAGTACAGGGACTGCCGGGAAGGCGGGTCGAAGGTACCCACGAGATGCCTCTGCATCACAGAGACTTGAACACCGTAGGTGGTCTCTAGGAAGGATGTCATTGGTTGCAGGTGAGGGTAGAAACGAGCCATCACGGTGCGCTCGGCAGCCACCGCGGGCCCTCGTCCATCGTCGCTGCGGACGGAGGCAGACGCCGCCGCATTGACCCTCTTCCTCTTCATGCTGGATGTGTTCAGCTAGCGGCTGAAATCATGTTGAGTGTTTCCCCGTCAAGGTTTTGCTTCCCGACTCGGGTGTTTGTTTGCTGCCGTGTGGTAGTGGTGGTACATTGGCCAAAAGATTGTCACCTGTGCTGTCACAGCTGTCAAAACTCGTCCTTCCACCAGCCCTTTACGCGTCGCGCCGCTTGCCTGTCACGCGCAGAACGACACTTGCGCAGAGGAAGCAGACCATCACATCGCACTGCCACAGGGAATCGGGGGCATATCATTCCAACACCATAACAAAATATCTTCGTGTCTGTTCATCAGCGTTACAGGTTGAGGCGCATACATGGCGGCGCAAAGCCATCATACGGCGGCCCATTCGCGCCTTGGCTCGTTCTGGGGTCGCTGAATACCCCATCCACCGGCTCCAGAGCCCGCATGGGCATCAGAGTCAGCAAAGGGGTCTGCGAACGGATCATCATCGTCCTCATCCTCATTCCAGCTGAATCCAGGACCAATCTTGGGACGGTGGCTTTGAGTAGTTTGGAGCCACTCTGCCTCCTCCTCCTCGTTGAGGTTGGTCCAGGAGCTGCCATCAGGTCGCGTGGATCGGCTTGCCTCGGCCGTACCGCTCGCTTGTCGACGGTGCGTCTCCTCATCCGACTCGTCCGACTCGTCATAGTCACTATAATCGGAGAGAGCGCCGCGGTTGAAGCCCGAGTTGGCACTTTCCGAGGCCGTCATGCCGCGCTGGGCGTGACCGGCGCCGCCTCCCAGTGGCTTGGATCCAGAGGTGCCATCATCGTCAAAGTTGAGGTCCATCAAGTCGCCCATCGGACCAGCCGAAGATGCGCCACCATTATTCATGTCAAAGCTTCGGATGCTGCCGACGCGTGAGTTGTGTCGCTCGATGCGACCTCGCTGGCGGTGCTGCAGCTTCTCCAGCTCACCGTCTGGAGCGTTGAGACGAGCCTCTGCGATTCTTTTGCGGACGAGCTCAATCTCTGCATCATCTGCTTCAATCTTTGCCGCAGCTCGTTCTTCGGCGCTGCCAGAGATCGCTGCTAACGGCTCTTCCTCGTCGCTGTCCATGTCAATCGGCTTGGCCAACTATTAGGGAATAGCAAGGAAGAAAGGTGAGGGGTCAGTCTGGGCGATGATGATAGCGTTCGGCTCGAGAGCTCCTACCCACCCTGTCGTACAGCTGCAGAGCAAGAATGATCTGGTCGTTGGCAGAAATAAGACTGCCAACAAACTCTTCGTCCTTGACGAGCTGAATGTATCGGATAATCTTCTTGCGCTCGGTCTTGACACGCGCGAGGTAGTCCTGCACCCTGGCATTCACTGTGACGCTCTCCTTCTCGCGGTTGACGTGCTGGAGTGCGTTGACCAGGGCCGTGGCTACCTGCTGTGACGTGGCGAGCGAAGTCATGATCTGCGGCTTTTCCTTCTCGAGGTCAAAGGCAGGGCGCCTCTGACCGCCCTTCTTCAGACGGGCCTTCTCCCTCTCCTTTTGCTGCTTCTCCTCGAGCTTTTGAAGTCGCTCGGCAGCCTTTCGATCGCTTCGGATCTGCGCCTCTTTCTGCGCTTGCTCCTCTCTCTTACGGTATGCCTCGGCGGCTTCGCTTCGTCGCTGGGCGTCCGACTTTTTCCCTCCACCGCAGGCAACGTAGAGGCCGGCGACGGTCCTCATGGATGGGTCGTCCTTGAACTGCTGGTTCCAGGATAGAAGGACTCGCATGAGCAGGCGACGGACAGAGGCATCAACCAGCTCATCTTGGGACATGAGTTTGATGCGATCGACGAGCTGGTCATTGGCGAAAGTTGCTGGTGAGCGCGAGAGAAGTAGAGAGGCACACATCAGCACGCTGGCATTTGATTCGAAAGCAGGTGGGCAAACTTACTTTGGAACCGTGTGTTGCAGTTCTCGACCAGTGCCTTCAAGATCTATTTGAGAAAGGGAATTCAATCGGTTCAGGATAAGTTCGCTGTGTAAAAGTAAGATGTGAGAAAATAATGGCAGACGCGATGCTCACAATCAGGGCCCTCTTCTGTCCGTGCACGTTAGAGTACTTGAGCTTCTTGCGGATTGCACGGCTTGCCTCGGTTGGGCCAGTGGACTGGAGGTTGATGGCTTCGACAAGCTCGGGGATTCTGTTGCGACGAGAAAGGGAGTGAATCAAGGTCAGCAACCAGCGATTGATGCGCGCGAGAGCTTATGCCTGTCTAATTTGGAACGTACCCGTCGTATTCTTCAACACCGTAGCGCTCAGTGCAGAGCCGATCGACCCAGTCGGTGACGGCGGTGAATGGCTTTTTGGTGCCCAGGAAGCCCTGGGCTTGGCCGGTCAATTCCTATGGAGGGGCAATCCGGAGAGTGAGTGACTAGAGGGTGTGTTTTGGAGGCCGGCGAATGGAACATACCTTCATCATCTTGGGCAAAGTTGAAAGCCTCAACGACTAGGAACAGGAGTGGTCGCAAGAGACAAGCGAGGGATTGTGGGTGGGGATCGCGATAGTGAGAGTGAGAAGGGAGATAGGGCAGGTTGAGTTGAGAATGGATAGACAGAGCGTTGACAACGCACGGCCCAGCAGCGGCGACTGAGGGTGGAGGAGAAGGCAGCGCGCGAGCAGTGAAGCAGATTGCGAGAGTAAGCGGTCTGCTGCCTCGCTGCACCGGCGAAGATGGGGAGAGGGAGGGTGAGAGAGGGTCTCGACTGGGCAGCTGCAGCCTCTCTGCGTCACATCGCGTATACGGTACTTTTCGACTTGAGCTCCGTCTCCGCATCAATCACAGATCGGGGGATCACCGAACCACCTGCCAGCCAGCCAAGCAGCCAGTCGGGCGCCGCCGTTGAACCCTTTTTTCGGCTTGCTGCAACACACCACTGCCTCGATGAGGTTTGGTTGGGGCCCTTCGTCCATGCATGCTCCGTCGATTTTAACTTTACTCGGCACAGAGCAGCATCGACTCTTTTGTCTGTCTTTTCACAGCCTTCCAGCGCCAGCGCCAGTGCCAGTGCGCAGTTTTTATGCTCGGGCTCGTGGGGTCGAATTGAGCTTTCTGCGCCTCTGGAAAGACTGGGGGGTTACAGTGCTGTATAGCCAAAGCGAGAGGAATGCACAACAAGCTCAGACCCTGTCAGCAGCAGAGGAGAATAGGACGAGCAAGCCCGTCGCTAGTCACTGGTGGGTTTAAGCATCGCCAAGCGAGCGAGTGTGCTGTCGGGACTGCCTTGTTTCCTTTCGCTGCTTGACTTGGAGGGTCGAGTCGAGAGACAAGGCACCCACCGGACCAAGATGCACCCTTGCCGGTGCTAAATTCGACCTAGACAGGCGGGCCTCACCCCGTATCACGCGCTCTCCCACCTCCACAGGTTCGCCGGGGCGTCAATTCGCAACAAAGCGGCTTCAAGGGTCACTCCAGCAGCCAACATACAGCAATACGACCCTCCTTGCCACGACGACTTTGATACCACGGTACAACGTGGCATTTTCTTCCAGACGGCTCATTTTCAAGCGAGCGAGCGAACGAGCACTCCTTTCTGGTCGATCCGAGTCACTGTGACTTACAGTATATCAACTGGAGCTTCCCAGACAGCGTGCTTGTTCCCACCGCCAAGCCACCCGTCGCTCAGGCGTGCGCCTTTTCTATTCAGTCTTCTTGCCGCTATGGATGCTCATTAATGGGACGCCCCCGAGGTCTTTGGATCCATCAGCCATTTCCGCCCTCTCCCTTAATTGTCGGCACTCATCAGCCCTTTTCCGCACTGCCACTGCCACTGCCATTGCCAACTGTATAAGGTTGCCTGTCTTCCTGGACCATCCAGTCTCGATCTTATCATTTGCTTGCAATATTCTCTGGCTTGATTCAATTCCGACACCACCATCATGCCGCCTGCTCACCGCGGACCGACAGGCGCTCCCATGGACCGCTGGACAACTGCTTCCCCAACTGCCATTGCAAGTGGCTTTTCTGCTGCAATGGCAATTGGACCTCAGCCCAAGGCGCACAGCAACACAGCCGCATCCACTGCACCGCAAGACATTGCAGGTGCTTTTGCCGACTTCATCAGCGAGGATGACGAGGACGAAGACGACGAAGACGACGAGGACGATCCAACCGCTTCAAAGAAGGGCAAAGGCCGGGGCAGACCCGCATCTAAGAAGGCGAACGGAAAAGCCAAAGACAAGAATGCCGCTGCTCTCCAACACCGTAAAGAGCAGAACCGAGCTGCACAGAGAGAGTTTCGTCAACGAAAACAGCAGTACATCAGAGCGCTAGAGGCAAGGGTCGAGCTACTCTCCTCGGATCACGATACCCAAGTCGACCGCCTCAGGTTTGCGCTACGTCAACTGCTCCAGGAGAACAACTCTCTCCGTGGCATCATTGGCTCTCTAGCCTCTTTCATTGGCTCCAAGAGCATTGGCGGTTGCTTGGCAGAATCTGGCATGTCCCGCGAAGAGCTCGAAGAGGCCATCCATACTCGCAGTGAAAAGTCAATGGCCGTGGCTTGGCAGAATTGGCCAGGCGCAAAGGAGTGCGAGGCACTCAAGCAAATCCGCAAGGAAAGCAATATCCCCGCTGATGGCCTGCCAGAGAGCAAACTGCCCTTCGCCTTCTCAACCGTTCGAACATCTCAGTCTCAGGGCCACGAAGCGCAGCCCAAGTCCTCCCAGCCAGCGAAGCGTCCCTCCACAGGCGACATGGCAGCACCATCTCGCAGAGACTCGGCTCCTTCCAAGAAGCGCCGAACAACAAGCACAAGCCACGAATCTCCGAGCTCACCTCCCGACGCTGCTACAGCAGCTGAGCAGAATTCACACGCCTCACCAGCCAGCTCTCTGTTCAACTCGATCATTGCTGGAGGTCAGAACCGCGACGGTACTACCATGCAATCGCCACCGAGTCGTGTACCATCAGCGGATAGCATGCATCAACAACAACAACAACAGCAGCAGCAGCAGCAGCAGCAGCAGCAGCAGCGACAACTCCAGCTACAACAGCAGCTCCAGCAGCAGCAGGCTTTGATTCAAATGCAGCTACTGCAACAACAGCAGCAGTTTCAGCTCCTTCAACAGCAGCAGTCGCGCAATTTTACCGATGCCACATTCCTCCAGAATCTTTTCGGCGACATGCCGTCCTCCTCGCCAACTTCTATGCCCCTAACTCCTGGGGTCAGCAGTCTTTGGTCAAGCCTCAGTACGGCTACACCCTCGACTCCACTCTTTGGTGCACCAGCAGGGGTTCTTGGTGGTGTGAATGGCGTGATGCCCAATCCTGTCGCTTCGAATGACCTGATTGACGCTGCAGGTGCCGCAGCCGGCCTGATCTCAGGACCTTCATCCCTGTATAACTTCCCAACAGGAATTGGCTCAACGCCGCGGCGGACCTTTGATCAGTCACAGTACACACCGCAATCGCAGGCGACGGATCAACAGCAGCAGCACCCGACTCCCACCTCGCAGACTACGCCTGGTTCCACTACTACTGCTGGATCGCAGCCGCAGACCTCGCAAGCGCAGCTGCCACAGATGTCTCCCAGCGGCTCTGTCGACAGTTCGGATTCGGATGCCATTGACATTCGGAACATTCACAGGCGAGCCGTCCTCAATGCTTCACGTCTCAACCGTGCCTGGGCAGCGCGCGACAATGGCAGTAGCAGTGGCTACTATCCGGGCCTCAAAGGACTTTATGACGAGCTGACGGAGGCGGACAAGCGGCAGCTAGCAGAAGACTACCGTAGCAAGGCGTACCTGGTCATTGCCCAGTTCCGGATTGAGGGAGACTTTGAGGACGAGCTGGAAGTTGTTGAACCCGAGACGGGGGAGCGCAAGAACGTTCTGCGCGAGGCCGCACACATTGATCGAGTGCACGACTCGTGGGCACAGGACTGGTACCATCTCAAGAATGCGCGCATGAACCCATCCTACCGTCTGCCACCAAGGCTGCGGCCCACGGCACTGCAACGAGCGCAGCCGCACGACCCGATGATTGACAGTTTACCCTGGCCCTCGATGCGGGACAAGATGATGCAGAACGCAGGCAAAATTGATGTGGACGAGATCATATTTGAAGTCATGCGGTACTTGGAGATGCATGACGGCGATGTTCAGGTCGAGTCGTTCTGGGAGATTCGAAGGCCCTTTATGGTTCGATGGCCGTCACTGGTAACACCAAAGATGCTCGAGATCTCGAACAAGTGGCGCAAGTCTCGTGGGCAGCCTGCGCTCACGTTCGATGAGATTTGGAGCGACCACGAGAAGTTTGTCAAAGCCATACGTGCCAAATGGGTTGAGCTGGGCGAACCGTTCCCACTGGTTCTGGTAGAACAGATTCGGGAAGCGTGACCCACTGAATTGCAGCATACAGAATGTACTAGTATTAGATTTACACTATGACAATTGATTTATCGTATTTATGAAGCCGCATTGACAGCGTTGATGAGGCCACGAACGAAGGGTGGATCTTCACGACGCAGGCCCTGGGTTGGCTCTTCGTCCTGGATAGCAGCTAGGGGATCAGACTTGGGAGTAGAGTCTAGGGGCTTGTCAGCGCCATCTGCACGACTGAGCAGGGGGGCGACGTTGAGCTGCACGCCCTGGTTCGCGTCGTTAGCGTGTGCGAGGCAGAACTGTTCCACGTCCTTGCGAGGACGGTCGGGGTTGTCGCGCGGCGCAATGTACAGGAGGTAGAGGGCGTCGTAGCCTCCGGCACCGGGTACGCCGCCGCCGAGGAGGGCGGGGACGGACTCGCAGGCCCGATGGATGAGGCGGCCCATCTCGTCTGGCTCGACGGGTACACCGGCACGCACACCGAGTTCACGCATCCCCGCTCGGATGGCACGCAGCGTGTTGCGCACGAGAACGAGCGTCTGCACCACACTCTCCTTGGTCGTCACGAGCTTGCCATCCTCCTCCTCAGACGACGGGGTTTGGGTGGGAACAAGCTCAGTCCACTTGGAAGACGGGAGCGCACTCGCTGCCTCGAGCGCGTCGTCGTACACGATAGGGTCCTGAGCGGCCATGAGGCGCAGCGTAAGCAGCGCGTCGGACAACGTTTGGTTGCTCGATGCGAGCACGGCGTACAGCTGCGCTGCCCACTCGGGCTTCTCGCGCCGCCACGCCAGCACCTTGCTCACCAGGGACGGCGTGTGACTCCCCGCGTCGACGTCCGCAAGAACGAGGTTGATACGTGGCGGCAGCTGGAGTGGCGCAGGACGACCAGCACCAGCGCCGAGCGCGAGACCCTCCGTCGCGGTCGGATGACCCGATTCGCTCGAGTCCAATGGCGAGGGCTGCCACAGCGGGTTCTTCGGGTCGAGAATAGGAAGTAGCTTCTTGGCTCCCGTGGCGGGCGGCGCGGTCTCGCCTTCAACTGGCACACGAGCACCTTCGTCAAGGCACTCTTGCAGGACAGCGGGGTCGAAGCGACGGTAGAGCTGCGATCCCCAGACTGCCGCACTGACATCAAAGCCAGACCCGACCTTTCCCTGTGCAGCACAGTGAGCCAGTTGTGCAAGGTTGTGGATGAGACCAAGCTCGACGTCTTCGTGGATGTGGATCAGCACGCTTCCGACAAGCGAGGTGGTCATTGCTGCGCTCGACCCAAGACCAGTCTTGTGCACATCGCCAATGCGGCAGTTCTGCTTGGCAAAGGGGGCGAGCGACGCAAGTGCTTCGAGGGTCACGCTGTCACCGAGCGCGGCGCGTTGACTGTAAAAGTCGTTGTCCCCCAAAACAAAGATGGTGAGGCCGCACTGGGAAAAGATCTGCTGCACTCGCTCTGTTGATGAGAGCTCGGAGGCAAGTCTGATGGTGTAAAGCAGAGCGAGTGAGACAAATGGGTTTGACCCAGCCTTGGCGTGCGAGGAACTGTCGAAAGAGGCATGTGTTAGGTGAGCGGAAAAGGACAACAGCAGATGCATTTCGAGTAGACCGGTGACTTACGCTGTCTGGCCAAGGTTCCAATTGCCTTCGCCATCAAGGCTGACCTTGTACACCCATTCAGCATCGACGAATTGCGGGGACCGAACGGTGATCGTCTCTGGTTCGCCTCGGGTCTTGGTATACGTGTAGAAGCGCGAATCGGTCGAGATGACGACTCCGGGATAGGCGGGATCGAGGACGAGATAGCCTCCAGCAATGAGGACCTTTCCGGGGGCAGAGATGAGCGTCTCTGGTGGCGTTCCGCAGCGCATGCGTCGTGACATGTTGCTGTGTGGTGACGTGGATAGAGGAGAAGGTGGGTGGAGAGTGCGGTTCTCAGCAGAAGCAAGATTGGACTCCAAAGTAGAAGGCTGAAAGTAACACACACATCCACCCCCTTCCTTGGTCCGACCCCGCGTCGCAGTGAGCCAACGAAGGCTTACCGCACGAGAGGACAAGGTCACTCCGAAAAAAAGAAGAAAAAGATAACTGCAGCACCTAGGATTCCCGCGTGGTCCCCCACCGCAGTACTGACTAGGCGATACCGTGCTTAACTTCGCAGATCGGACGGGATGCGGTGCTTTCACGGTTCTATGGCCGCAGATGACCCAATGTGTCGCTAAGACGAATATGAAGGACTAGAGCTTTCGGGGATGCTTATGTGTTTCCCATTGTCGTTCATGCCATGGTACGCTAGGGTCACATGTCCACAGTAGCAACACCCGTACGAGAATTGAGTTCCTCACTACTCCATCGAGAAAAGCCTGTCTGTCTGTTAGAGTCATATCCTGCTCTGGTCTGTGCTCTGGTCTGGTCGGTTAGGGAAATAAAGTTGGGCCTCTCTATCCGGATTGCCCTCAGCCTCATGGCGAACGGAGCTTCAAGTAAAGTCAGCTCGCTTCGCCCCACGACCTATTCGTACTCCGGACGCGAGGCGCTGTGCAGAGTCGATCGAACGCACACATTGTGGATCGGTACGGTACGTTTCCCCAGTGACCGAACAGCCAGTCAATACTATAAGCCCAGGTTGAGCCGATGTGCCCCTGTCCAGATCGTCGAGCTTGGCCACGATGAGCTCAACAGGCGGAAGCGAGCTCACAAATCCACACCTATGGGTCATACTCGACTCCTTCATTTGTCATCTATCCAGTTAGAGCTTGACAGGGTTGCCCCGCTAACGTCGGAACCGCGGCTGGATACGAGACGGGACATGTGGCCTGATGAATTGGCAATAGAGATTGGAATGCAACAACATGGACAAGAGCGTATCTGGCTCGAGTGCCAGCAGCAGGACGCCCGGGTACGGAAAGCTGTATTTGCCCCACATGACGCGCGGACGCCGCGGTCCAGACCTGAGACAACAACCATGACTGCCAGCACTTGGTGCCGAGCTGGGCGCTGGACCAACTTCCCGTCCTTCTGTACTCCGCCTCGTGGTTCGCCGTTTAAAAAAGATCGATGGGAGGCAGTGAAGCTTTTCCGGCCCTTCCGGCAGCAATGGTTGCTGTCGCAGAATCTGATGTGAGAGGCTGAGTACCAGAACATCAGTCGTCTAGCTCGATGATCATGTAAGGTGATGTGATTCAATGGGCTGAAGTTCAGCTTTCGGTTGCAACTCCGTCCACTCGTCCGATCAGCTCGAGGCCGCAAGCGTATGCCAAAACCAATAGCAGTCTCCGCCGCGTCGTGTTGCATGTGTCGGGGCTGGAAGGATCCTGTGACTACCTGTCAAGTCGCAGCCACGACTTCATCAGCCTAAAACGCTGTAATTGAAAGGGGTATAAAGTAACCCCCCTGCCTCAGGAGACGGACTCCTTCACAAATCGGCAATGATCCAGTCTCCGCTGGATTTCGCCAAAGACGCCGAATGTGGTCGCCAGCGTGGAGCATGACTAGAGTTGTTGTAGTCTGCATGAGAACACAGCACAGCGTAAGACGAAGCAATATCGAGCACTCCGCTACGAACTGCTCCCCTTAACGCGTGTCATCCATGGTGCCGTGCCTGCTCGTACGTACGTGTCAACAACATGTATCCAGGAACAGTTTGTGAGAATATGAGCCGATGAATGATATAGTGTATGCAATTTTCATGATACCCGAGCAGGTCGTCGTCGAGGATGGTCTGGTACAGACCCGTACGCGAAGGAGCACAACAAAACAAGCGAACACTATACCGTGCGTCAAATGCATGGAAACGTAAATGCCTGCCTTGGTGTCCTGTTGGTTGCAAACACACGGACGTGGCTTAGACCCTGGCGAAAGCCACCAAGTTGTGCTCTGATGCCGCACGATTTGTGGATCTTTGAACCGACAACGCCCTTCCAGATGGTCAGCATAGCTCTTTACCTTAGTGAGAGCTAGCTAGCGAGCTTTAAACGCTAGCAGCTTGCCTTGTCGAATGCCATATGTCTTACTTTGTTGTCTGGTTGTCAACGCATGCTCTAAACAGGCGCTGACTTGCAGTCTTGGCTGGTCGATGGTTGCGGTGGCAGAGTTTGGTGTTGCATGTCCGGCCAGGCTGGTAAGCGAGCAAGGCTCGAAGGGGAGCCGCATCGGGCGGGGGCCAAGAGGAATTGTGTTTCACAAGCCTAGACCGTGTTTCGTCCGCTCCGACCGTTCAGCTCGGATTCTCCACACTGTCTGCCTACCTCCTCCTCGCGGCTTGGCTGGCTGGCTGGCCCAATCGCGCTTCCAAAAAAGAAGGGTTGGCCTGTCCCCTTGGACTGGTACCTTGGGGACAGCGACATCGCATAGATTGAATTTCTTGTCAACGCCGTCTGGGCTGCGCATGAAGATGCTTACAGCACAGCAAGGTTCCGTATGCGACCGCCACAAGGTGGAATCGGTATGGCAGCAATATCGGGCTCTTCACAGAAGCAATAGCGGAGATGGACGAGGGTCGCGACCCATCTCGTGTGATGTGTTTTTGTTCTTGGTTTGTGCCTGTAGGGACTGACTACTGGCTTTGTTCTCAATAGTCTCCGATGGCCAGGGAGGTGGAGATGGGATGGGCAATGCACGCAGAGCATCGTCCATCCACCGGCTGTGCGTTAGAGCGCTACCTCTGCTTCTGCCTCTGCTTCTGCCCCTGCCTCTGCCTCTGCCCAGGCTTTCGCCCTTTCCAAATAGCCGAGCTTCGGGCTGAGCGGGAGCCGCGACCCTCTCTTTGCTCACTGCCCTCTGCCACCCTCTCTCGCACTCACGCCCTCAGCACTCAGCAGAGCATTTGCGCCCTCTGCACTGCTGCCGGCAAGCTTAGTTGTGCCCTCGCCGGCATCAGCAACAGCGTCAAACACTTCACGCACACGTCAATCCTACATTTTCCACACTTCCAGAACTCGTCTCGATCCATCCCCGCATCACCCTCACTCACTCACTCGCTCGCTACGACTGACCCTTCATGTTTCCCCTTCCCACAACATATACCTCTCTACTTTAACTCACACTTCTTTTCCTGGTCCCTACTACGTTACCCTTTCGCCCTCGCTTACCACTCCCGACCTAATCACCACCCTCACAACCTTTCCCCTCCCCCAAGCGAACCAATCCGATTCGATCCGACTCACTCACTCTCTCACTCTAAGCTTGTTGCTGCTCTACGCTATCCAGGCCGGTGACGATACTCCTACATCTTTATTGGCCCGCCCACAACACCGCCCTTCGTCCTTTCTGGCTCACGCGGACCTACGCTAAGGCCAACGCGTTGCGACTTTGGAGAAAACTATCGCTGTGCCGGCTATCTTTGTCTGAGCGTCAGACTTGCACATTTGTTTTGGCCGCTGCGGCCGGACTCAGCCATTTCAGCTGCGACACCATCGATCTGAACCGCCCCTGACAGCGCTTATCTACGTCCTCCACCATCACAATCTAGATTCATCTCTCCCTCACTTCAACCATGACAACACAGACAAGCCAACCGGGGCCATCATCCCTTGCCTCACCGTCCACATCAAACCAGCCCTACTCAGCTTCAACTCCGTCAGTATCTGCGACGCATGATCCCATGACCTATCCTCCCATCTCGTCGGACACGTCCGAGCTCCCTCCCATGCCCGTTCCTTATGAAGGTGAGTATGCCGATCCAGATAGCATTTCTTCACACGAAGGTATGCTGATATCATTGTTCGCTTCCTACTAGACTTTCACTTCTCACTCGATCTGCCCGAGGACCTCGACATGAGCGACCTTCAGTTCCTGAGTGGCGGCGACAGGAAGGCCGGGCCATCTAATCCCATGACTCCTGGCTTTATTCAGGCGTTCCTCGCATCAACACCAAACCAAGGCTCACACTTCCTTGAAGACTTCCAAATGGCGAGTCGATCAGCGAGTCGGAGAGGCAGTTTCTCCAAAAGTCGGCCCGAGTCTCCAAGGATCTCAAGTGTCCTCTCCAAGCTATCCGACTCTGGTCTCAAACCTCCGCCTCCTCCGGACTTTGAGCCCCCGCCCGGATCCAGCCTGTTCGCCTCTGAGATGATGGGGCTTTCGGACGAATCTGCGGGCGACAAGCCCATCGCTTCAGCTGGCGGGCCTCTCTTTGATTCGAAGGAAAAGTCGATGCTTTCCAACTTTCTCGAAGGGCTCGAATGGAACTTTGACCCGGTGCTCCCTGAGGGCATGCCAAGCTTTGCCGCGGCAAACGAGATGGCAAATCTATCGCGGAATATGGAGAACGAAGGCCCCATGCTTGGAGCGGTCCCCGCAAGCGCGAAGCGCAACAGCGGACAGCCGACAAGCTCGGGCTCGGGTTCCGGCTCGGCGACAACGTCAAGTCAGAGTCCTCACGATACAAGCTCATCTGCAACATCGCCAGCAGGCTCCGGTAGGGGCCACAAGCGAAACAAACACAGCGGCACACAACAACCATTCGCATCTCATGCGCATGATTCGCATTCGACTGCATCTGCGGCCTTTGGCAACATACCGTCCTGGATGGATGAGCACGGCAACCGGGAAGACTTTGCCATGCCCGGTGGCAAGAGGACCAGTGGCCATCTGCCCGGTCAAGACAAGGGACAAGGTGGCGAAGGTTTGATCGACCTTCGCCACCTGTCTGGGCTGCATGCGGACATGTTCCGTATCGGTGCTGGTCTTGAAACAGTAACAGCCATGGCGCAAGAGGGTCAGCTCAAGAGCGAATCCGGGTCTGGCAAGAAAGTCAAGACCGAGCACGACGATGATGCACCAAACAGGGTGCGCCAAGACAGCACGGGCGCGGACAGTGGTGCTGGCGGCAACAAGCGGGAGCTGCTGACCGAGTCGGAGAAGAGGCAGAACCACATTCTGTCGGAGCAGCGACGCCGCAACTACATCCGAGAGGGTTTCAAAGAGCTTGTCGTGCTTCTCGATGATGGTCGCAGCCTTGGTGCTCGAGCTCTTGGTCTCTCTTCGGGTTTCGGCAGTGGTGTGGAGGACGAGGGTCTGGACGACCGCACTGATGTGGAGGAAGATGATGACATTCTTGCCGTTGGCCGCAAGAAGCCACCGAAGAAAGCCAAGAAGGTTGGCCCAAACGGCACACGCGCTCGGGGCAAGGGCCGTGGCCGAGGTGGAAGTGCCGGCGGTGGCGCAGGCAGCAAGAGTGCGGTGCTGTTCCAGGCTGTCGACTTGATCCGTTGGCTGAACGGCAAGAATGAGGCGCTCACCCGTCAATGCGAAGAGCTGGAAAAGCTTGCTGGTATTCCCGACCCCGAGTCGCTTGCAGTAAGCGCTGGTGTTCGCTCGTGATGCCTTCATCCCCACTTTAAATTGTGGACTTTTCCATTTTCCCCCCTCCAACCCTGATACCTGTCCGCGCTCGCTACTACGGGGGCTATTTTGTATTTGTATCAATCCCTTTGGGTCTAATTGGTTACCTGTCACTGAGCGAAATTCAGTTACTTTCCCATCTACCATGCTGCCCGTCTACTGTGCTATATCTCTGCTCATCGTGACTTTGGCTAAGTGAAACTGGGCTTTTTAGAGTGCTTACATAAGCGATTGTCGCGAGGACCCTGAAATCAACCAAAACTCTCTCGCGCTTCGGACCTTCTTCTCACGTCTGTCTCTACACACCACCATGTCTGACACGAGGTCTGAGACCGAGGCCGAGGTCGAACCAGGGCCAGCGCTGGCTGTGAATACATCAGTAGCGGCAGCTGTAGCCGGGATGAAGCGGAAGACAAGTGACGACTCGGACTCTGATGAGCTAGCGACAGCTCGAGCGGCTGCCAAGGCCTCACGGGCACGGCAACTTGCCCAGCAACAAGAACGGTCACCACATACCGCTGACGCGGAGGTGGGGGCAGGTGTACCGCCTCGATCAGCCTACCCGCCCATCACGGGATGCCGGTCAGTGTACATGTACGAGCGTCTCAACCACATCGAAGAAGGGAGCTACGGCGTCGTCTTCCGCGCGCGCAACAAGGAGACCGGGGAGATCGTGGCTATCAAGAAACTCAAGATGGACAAGGAGACCAACGGCTTTCCCATCACGAGCTTACGTGAGATTCGTACCCTTATGGAGGCTAGACACCCGCATGTCGTACAGGTCAAGGAAATTGTTGTCGGTGACACTCTCACACAGTGAGTCAAGCTCTCTCCCCCCTGGATCTGGTCGAACTAGATCGGTACTGACTACTCATGGCCAGAATCTTTATTGTAATGGAGTTCGTAGAGCACGACTTAAAGACCCTTCTCTCATCTATGCGCACGCCGTTCCTCCAGTCGGAAATCAAGACCCTCATGCGCCAACTGCTGTCCGCCCTCGCGCTCCTCCATGCAAACTGGATCATCCACCGCGACCTCAAGACATCCAACCTCCTCCTCTCCAACCGTGGAACCATCAAGCTTGCCGACTTTGGTCTCGCTAGAATGTACGGCGATCCGCTGGGTGAAATGACGCCGCTCGTCGTCACTCTCTGGTACAGGGCACCCGAGCTTCTCCTAGGCGCGACCGAGTACACAGAAGCCATCGACTTGTGGTCAGTAGGATGTATCTTTGCGGAACTCATAAACAAGGAACCTTTGCTACCTGGCAAGAATGAGTTAGATCAGATTCGCCGAATCTTCAAGGCGCTAGGTGGGCCTCCTACACCCCAAATATGGCCCGGGTGCCAGTCTCTGCCCAACTACAAGGCTGCCGTGCACCACGTCCAAGACCCGCCAGATACCCGCGCTTCCCTTCGCTCCAAGTTCAAGTTCATCACCGATAATGGAATTGATCTGCTCGCCAGGTTCCTCACATACGACCCGAGCAAACGCATATCGGCTGCTGAGGCTCTCCAGCACCCCTACTTTCACGAGTCGCCGGCACCTGCGCATCCGGATAGCTTTGGCAGTTTCCCCTCAATTGCAGCCGGTGAACGCCGCAGGGATCCGTCTCCAGACGCTCCAAAGCGCCCTACTAATCACATTTCTGCTTATCAGCTTGAGTTTGATCTCTGATCAGGCTGCAATCTAATCGCATAACACACTCACAGTACTGTACACAAATTTGTAACACTATCTCACGCTCGCAATCAAATCACAATCCAGGAGTGCATCAGCTCCGGCATTAACACATTGCAGTGACTACAAACAGAGGTGCCCAAACAGGGGTGCCCTCGGGAATCGTAGGGCCCCAGTCGAGGCTGACGAGCAGGGACAATTTGAGGCAAATAGCAGATTACAGTGTTCATCAGGTATGTACACGGACAGAATAGAATTCGATGCGGTGACGACCAGATCGCCTGGCCTGGCCTCCTAAATGTCTGCAGCGTACTTTTGACACGCAATGCTACTTGTCAGTGTTCTGGCTCGCACATTCTATCAAACGCACAATTTGCACTTACCGCGGGTATTTCCAGCATCGGAATCCGGTCCTCGCCTTCGAAGCCCGCCACGTCGCCATACATGGCGAAGGGAATCGGGCCGTCTAAGCAGTCGACATCAATGACAGTTGAGTAGCAGTATAACATCAGCAGCGTTAGGAGATTCGTCTTACCTTTCCTTGTTCGGTCGGCACCGATGTCTTGTGGTCTCGTTAGGAAAGGTTCCGCCCCTGAGCTCGCCCCCTCGTGGGCCTGTCTTGGGGAAGGCAAAACTCTGTTGAGATCTCGCGCGTGATCCTCTGGTGCGCTTGGGCCCGCCATCATCTGGTATTGCCCCGTACCAGGCCCAAATCCAATAGGTTGTTGTTGCCAGGGATGGCCCCACCATGCACCTGCACTCCCACCAAAGGGCAAGACTTGGACCACCGGCATTTGTGCTCCAGTGCCACCGAAAGCCTGAAGAGGGATGCCTGGTATGATCGGCTGACCCAGAGTCATAAGTGGGCTAGGGTACAAGCCCGAAAAGGAAGAGCTTTGCCTTTTATGTCTCCTGTCGTCTGTCCCACCCCATTGAGAATATACCGAGTCAATCTCATCTGCCTGCTTTCGCACGAAGGGGGTCGTATCCGACCCACTGGACTTTGACTGTCTCATGTCTTGACTGACCGCATGACGTAGCTGCGATCCACTGTCCTCAATAGATGGTTGCTCTCTGGGCTTGACGTGGTGATCCGTTTGGGCCTCCTCCAAGTCTTTATTAACGGCCACTTCCAAATGCTGTTCGTGAGTGTGCTTGAGGCCGCCAACGTCCGATTCAGAAAGGCAATGTTGGTTTTTCGCCAAAGCATCGATGCCCGCTTCTGGCTTGCCTGCAAAGACAGCTGTGCCGTTGCTCTCCGTCCTCAGAGCACATGGCTCAGATTCGGACCGGGGTATAGGTGAGGGATAGCCCGAAGTAAACTGAACGCCTTCGGGGACAGGCTGCGGTCCACTCGCCACTCTCCTGCCAGGCGCCATCGGCTTTTCTGAGGTACCACGAGTGTGAGCCTCATCAGGTGCTTGACCTTGCTGCTGACTGGATACATAGCTTTAAAGGCGTGGTCGTGTGTCAACAGAATTTGAGCGGAAATGATTTGATTTATACCTCTTAGAGGGTACTCACATCCAAGAGCCTCCCATGGCTTGATACGGATGCGGACTATGATAGACTGGATGTAAGAAAGCTGGCCGAGACTCGGTCGCCCCAAGCTTGTAGTTAGAATCGTGTTGAGCGCTCTGCTCAGCCGAAATAAGTGAGTTTGTTAGGTAACTTTCTTTGGATCAACGGGTCATGTCTGTGTCACTCACTTGCCATGATCGCCCTTCGGTCTCAGGGCTCTCAGAACCCATCGGCAACGAGCTGACGTGCTTTGCCGAACTATTGGCACTTGGTGAAGATTCTCCGACTCCTCGTACTCGGGACTCTGTCGGACCTTTTGCACTCGAGTCCGGTGAAACCTCTTCTTTCGCAAAGCTCGGAGATGAAGGCTGACCTGAAGCTGGATACCTTACTCGGCCAGCACCACCTTCGAGTCTTCCTGTCGCATCCCCAGCTCCAACTTGAGTTGTCTCGTGAGAGGGAATTACATTCCAGCCCCGGAAAGGTTGAGTGAAGCCGCTTCCCCAGGACTTTCTCCTCTCTTTGTGACGGACGACAAGATTCCTGTTGAAGCACATAATGCCATTGGCGCCTCGAATGGCTTTCTTGGCCGCTTCGACACTTTCGAATGTGATAAATGCGAAAGCCTTGTGACGCTCGATCGGTCGAGTGATCCTGCCGTACACTTTGAACAGGTCAAAAAGTATCCTCGCATCAAGGCCGTGTGCGAGATTCCCGACCCAGATTGAGTGTTGATCGACTCCAAAGGATGGATTGTCGTGTGTTTCGGGCTTTCGCTCCGGCGCAGGAAACCCAAAGCCCTGCCGACGTGGAGCACCAAAATTTCGCCTACCTTCTGAAACGATGGTCGGATCCCTCGGAAGAAACGGAACTTTTTCAGATAGCGTGCTCTTGCCTTGAACATGCGCAGACGAGTTCTGATCCGGAGAGTCCACACCCTCCATTTCTACGTCCCAACGGGTTGAGGAAGCAGTGGCACTTGCATGGACCTCAACACCTGCTTCGGTTGAGACGCCCTGCGTTGAGCTGAGCATTTCACATGTTGAGAGCTCAGACCTGATCGATTGATCATGATCAGCTGCAGGGCTTCCGAGCTTTGTAGCATCCCAGAAGTCCTCTGCGGGGAGTACCATAGAATCATTGCGTTTAGCTTCGTCGTGCAATCCGCCGGCAGGCATTCCCTCTGAGCGGGGGGGCTCCTCAATCTGGTTCGAACGCCTGTGGCGCTGGGAACTCGCTGGTCTGTATTGAAAACTCGGGCTCCATCTTGGCAAATTGCGAGCCTGCCTGGTAGGGTCAGTGTCTTTGCGAAATGCGGCTGGTTTCCAAGAAACGGATAATGGGTGATCCTGTTTTGCTTTGGAGATAGCCTTCAAAATAGATCGTGCAGAATGCAGGATGGGTGAAATGGTCAGCCGGAGCATGGTATCAGTGCTCAAGCTTACGAGCGTACCTCATAGGCGGACTCGGCATCACGCCGGTCCAAGAAAACAACTTCGAAGGAACCAGCTTGCAGAAACCTGGCTCGCTCAATTTCTCCAAAAACGAAGGCGATTGCTTCGACGTTCTAAAGCAATTTCTCAGTATCGTTCTACTGTATGCTCAGACAGCCGGAGGCGCTCAGTCGCGCTTTGTTAGTGGGAAGAACTTACTCTTAATGTGAGCACCAGAAGACCTGAGTGAAGATCCAGTTGAGATGCTCTCGACCCTTGCGCTGGAGTCAGGTCGAAAGAGTCGAGGAGAGACTCGGCAGAGATTTCGCGGTGGCATGTTAACCAGATAGTTCGGTCTGCTCGCGCAGGCTCCACTCGGAGAAATGCACCTGAATTTCCGGACCGGTCAGGTTTCAAGGCCAAACATGCTTTACTTTCCGATCTCCTCCATGCATCGGGAAGGATACGTATGCGTCTTACCTTGATATGGTGTTCCTGTGAAAGACTCGGTCACTCTGTCGACCTCCTCCTTCGACTGAAATAACCAAAGGATGGTGGCAAGGGCGGTTTGGAGCCAGTTGCTTTGTGACGATTTCACGGCGGACGGAAGCGACTCACTGCAAAACTAGCAAAGGCATGCTTCACGTATCCGTGGCTGTAGGCGTTTGCATCCCGGTTGTTGACATCAATGAGCCGAACATTGAACGGTTTTCCGTACACGCTGAGCAGCGTTTTCAGGTCGTGCATTAGCCTGGCACTCGTAGGAATTCCATGTGGGAAGCTTGAGATGATGCGAGAATGAAGTGTGAATGTGATTAGTGGATACACTCGAGAACGCAGAACATTCAAGCTCTATTTCTAGCTTACCCAACGATGAAGACCGTGTACGGATACGAGGATGGACGCTCTCGATGAGGTGATATAGACAACGTATCGATACTTGCGCCTTCTTTTGCGGGCCTTTCGGTCACATTTCCTTCCGTATTGACGGGACTCGAATGATGGACCGGATCATCATGACTGAGTTGAACGGAATCCTGACCTTGATCTGCTGCAATCATTATACCAAAAGAATGTGAGTTCTGCTTTGATAGGAAGAAATTTCCGATGATGACTAAATGATGGCTGGATGATGGAAGGTGAGAAGGAAGGAGGTGGACTGGCTGTTCGGTGTGGGTGTTCAGGACAGGACGAGCCGACTGGTAAATCAGAAGATGAGAAGAAGCATCTGTAAGGCTCAGCTGGAAAGACAGGTAGCAGTCTTGTGCCACAGCGCCTGATTCAGACTCAGAAGGAACGAAGGAGGGAAGCTTGTGGTCATACTGCGGAACTCAGCTTTGCAGCGAGCACCAGGTGAGGATTAGAAGACCAGCCAGCGACTTGGCGGCAGCTGATCTGTGGATGCGGGATAGGCTCCTGCAGAAGGCCGGGTGAGAGTGTCCTGAGGTCAGTGCGACTGAAAGCTGACGTTGACAAGCGGGATGCTGGCGACAGGTGTGCTGCTCTTTCTTCTTCTCGCTGCTCATCTGTCACAAAGAGACGGCTCGGAGAGTTCTTAGCCGACTCCCACGCTGACACTAGCAAGTAGCCACGTCGGCAGAGTGCCTGTGGACGCCGCAGCCACCAAGGCACCGGAGTAGCAGAGAGAGAGAATTTCCAGTGGCGAGCGGGCCGTAAACAGTAGGGGACTTTTTTCCGAGCAGAAAAGAGTAGAAAGCAGGTTCAAATGGATTGAAGGGCAAAACCACAGAGCTGCGTCTGTCCCGTTCAGATCAGCTCCTTCTCAGCAGCTCCCAAGCCGGCTCCTCTTCAGTGGAGCACATCCATGAGGCAGATCCGAAGGCTGGTGTGGCTGAGTCGCTCCGGTCTTGCAGTCGTGGAGAGTGACCAACAGGTGAGGCTCCCTCGGGCGAATGTTAAAGTTGAAGGGAGAGAGGCAGAGAGGCTGGGTGCAGGGGCCACGAACGACGGCTGTACTCTGACGCTGTGAGCCTCTTTGAAGGCTGAATACGGAACTCACTTCAGCCACCCAAGCAGTCCCCAATTTGACTGAGCCACATAAAAATGAAGGTTCAATTCTCAGACGCAAAGCGTACGGACCAGCAAACAGCACATGCCCCTAACCTCATTCAGACGCAGCCCCCATGTTGCTGTCAGTCGCCTAGCGGGGGGGCTGGATGATTGATCGTGAATTGTCGTAGGTAGCCGCTATCTGGGGAACTGTCCGAGGCAATCGGTCATTCCGTGCGCATACAGTACATGCAGAAGTGTGATATACACAAAAATACACTTCGAGAGACTAAGTTGCTCCCCCTCAAATTCTCGAGTGACACACAAATAGGCAAGAGAGGCTTGTATCCTCCTAGCTTCTCGATGGCTGAATGGCTAGTGTCAACCGAGGCAAGTGCTGGAAAAATATACCTGAAAGATGAGGGCTCGCGGCATGATCGCATCTCTCGAGGCATTTCGCACAGTAACTGTACTCTGATTAAACCACCGATTGATGACGACGGAATCTCAATCTTGAATCTGGCAGTGCCTTGTCTTGCACATGTCCACGTCGACAGAAACAAGGGGCAGCCTCAGGAACTCAGCATCATCGCTTTTTTTCTGCGGAGAGCACCGATCGAGTGAGAACTTTCTTCCGATTTGGTCCCGCCATAAGCCGCCCTTCCGTGGAGTCACGGAGCTGACCAAGCCATGCTCAACGTCAGAGAGCAATCATGGTTCAGCGGCTTCGAGGGTGGCTGGCTTGCTACGTAGCTATGCCGAGCCGAAACGAGAAACCTTCCACTCGGAGGCGGATGGGCAACGTGACGACCCAGCGGCATCATTTTCTCATTCTGGTGTGGAAGATGATCCGTCCTCGAGGTTTGCAAGACATGACTGTGATCTCAACTGATTTGCACGGGCGATCTACCGTAGTCACAAACCAAAGTCGTCACGGTCAATACACTACGCCACTGTATGATCACGGTCCCTCTGCATCCTCTGCAGTGTCAGATTGGCCGGATTACGAAACCGTCCCAAAGAATGGGTCAAGCCCTGGATGGTCGATGCGTAAAAGTCAAGACAAATCAGCTGCTACGAGTCAGGCATCGTATCTGTGTTTAAGTATGTGTATGCATGTGTGTTTGGATAGCCTAAGAGGTGTACAGGTCATGCGGGCATCGGCACCCGTCGACAGAGACGGAAAAAAAAAGAGAGACAAACATGAAGGTTGGAAAGATGAAGTTGAAAGGAGAAGAGGGAAGATGAGGAAGAAGGCCATGGAAAGTGATAAGGCTGTCTGAGCAAAGCCGAGACAAGGCAAGTAATCCGTTGACCAGAGGGTTCTCGGATGAGGCCGTATGCAGGATATCCGGAACGAGTGCTTCCCGACGCGGGCGAGAGCGATCGATGAGGCCAGCGAGGAAGGAAAACATTTGAAGGAGGAAGACCGGAGTACCTCGCTGGTGATTCCGGCACAGAAGCCGGTTACTAGCCCAAACCGCAAGAGGAAAGCTTTTGATGGTGGTGCTCAAGGCGCAGTGAAACACAAATAGCATGTAAGAGCTGAAGAGAAAAGTGGGGACAAAAGGGGAGAGAGGAGACAGGTAACAAAAAGCCAAAAAGCAGGAACCGAGTTGCGAGCGAGATCAGATATATATTTGGCTGAGAACGAGGCGATGAATGGTTGAATGTTGTCGGTCCGTTCGAGAACCATGGAGGTGAGGGAAACCGAGGACGTGATGTCGACACGGAGACAGGGACATTGAGTGTCGTACTGAAAGTGAAAAGCTGAGTCGGAAAAGGACGACCAGGTGTGAAGAGAGAAGGAAGGAGATGAGCTGGAGAAGGGAACAGAGGCTCCTCTTGCTCATCCTCCAGTGCCGGGATTAGCCGGGCAGACTGAGAACGCGAGAGATGGCAAACTGAGATTGACGGCATGAGTAGCTTTAGACAGCAACAGCCTTTGTCTGCGCCACAGTAGCGAAATCAGGGGCAGAAGCTCCAGATCCGATGACCGATGACTTCTTCGCTGCGGTCTTGCCCTCAGATGAAGCAGCGGGCTCGGGGTCTGTAGTCGTCTCCGATGAGGTAGCCTTCTCGCTAGCGCCAGCATCCTTGTCCGAGGCCTGCGACTCAGCATTGGCACCGTTTGTCGCAGCGGGCTTGGGACGGACCGGAGCAGGAGCGGACAAAATGGCCGAAAAGTTGGCCTTGGGAGCAGCTGTGGACGGAGCAGCAGCGGGGGCAGCAGCAGGGGCAGCACCACCAAGGGCGGGGAAGTCGTCCTGGTTTGGTACTCGTTGGGTGACCTTCTTCGCGGCGCCCGAGTTCGAGTGACCATTAGCCCGGTTGTTGTTGTTGTTGGACTTGCTGGGTCCCTGACGTCCCGACTGGTTTACGTTTCCGCTTCCGCTGTTGTTGTTGTTGCTGCTGTTGTTGTTATTGTGCTGCTGGTTGTTGCTCTGCTGCTGGGAGGCACCCTTGCCACCGTTGGCGTGGGCCTTGGAGCCCTGCTGGTTGCCGTTGGCTCGCTGGGTCTGAACGACAGCTGGCTTGGCGGGGATGGGGGCAGCAGCGGGAGCAGGGGCAGGCTGAGCGTTCGAAGTCGCGCTTGCGGTGGGAGTAAAAGCAGCGCTCGAGGCCGTCTTGGCGTTGTTCGTCTCCTTTGCCTCGTTCGAAGCGGGGTTAGCAGCGTTCGAGCTCGACTTTGTCGCGACAGGGCTCGGCTCGGCTGCTGAAGGTGTCTTGACATCAGTTGCTGAGTTGGGCTGCTGGGCTGCGGCAGAAGAAGTGTTGCCTGCCTTCTTGTTCTCTGCCAAAGCAGGAGCGGCAGGGGTCGAAGTGGATCCGGAAGACGCCTGCTGAGCAGCAGTTGAGGCATTGCGACCGGTCCTGGCAGCCAAGGCACGGTTGGGCGCCCTAGACGAGTCAATTGAGTGGCTCGACCTGCCCGCGTTGGGTCCACGAGCATCAGTTCCGTCAGGAAGAGTGTGGGGGAATCGGCAGTCCTCGCCATGCTTGCAAGCAGCTCGTGCGAAGAAGTGGCAAGCGGGTCTCTCGCTGCCACGTCGGCCAAACTCACCGCGGCCGAATCCACTGCCCATCGAGGGGCCGCCGCGCCTGGGTCCCTTGCCTCCGCGCGGGAACTGAGGCTGCGATGTAGCAGCAGCGCTGGCATCGCCATTCAGCTGTGGCGCTGGCACGGCAAGCTGTCCAGGGTGGAAAGGCACAGCGTGGTGGTGGAGGAAAGAGTTGAAGGACTGCCTTCGATGAGAAGGCTTGGCCGACTCGCCGTCCGTAGCGATGGTGACATCCTTCTCCTTTGCGCTCTCTGTAGAAGCAGCCTCAGTCTGGTTGTCGTTCTTCGTCGCCGAAGTCTGGGTAGCGTCCTCGGCCTTGATAGCGGGCTCGTCAGCATCCGAGCCCGAAGCAGCCTCGGTGCCATTTGGTGCACCACCTTCAGGGTAGCCAGGTGTGCCCTGGGAGGGAGAGAAGTACTGGGGCTGACCCTGGAATGGCGCAGGGAAGCCTTCTCCCTGGTGAGGGCCGGCCATGTGAGGAGGAGGGGGCATGTGGACTGGCATTGGCACGCCAGCGTGTGCATACTGCATTGGCATGGGAGGAGCCATAGTGTAGAAATGCTGGGGAGGTCCGTAGGGAGGGTAACCATAGCTGGGAGGCGGTTGGTAGAAAACGGGTCCCTGTCCGGGAGACACGGGTCCAGATCCCGAGTTGGGCGGGAGCGAGACGGGGTGCGCAAAGATGCACTTGTCGCCGTAGCGACAGTTGGGGAAGAACTTGCAAGGAATCATCCTGGCGACCTCGGGAGGAGGAAGGTTGGCGGCACTGCTATCCTTGTGAGCATGGCCGCGCTGGTCAGGCAGAGGCACGCCCTCGAAGAAGGCCGGTTGGGGCTGAAAGCCGTACGGGTGTTGCTGCTGTCCCATCTGGAACTCAGCAGACTGGCCGTTGAAAGCAGTGGCCTGGTTGTAGTGGATCGTTCCGTCGGCAAGCTCCGAAGGTTCGTCAGCGCCCGACTCGAGAGCCTCAGCGGACTGGGCAGCAGACTGAAGCATGCTAGCAATCTGCGGGTTGCTCTTCGCCAGATCCTGATCCAAAACAGACTGAGGCTTTGCTCCTGATGGGGAAAGTCGCAGAGGAAGAAGGCGGGATTGTCAGAGTCAAGTTGCATGAGAGGGCCATACGAGAGGAGCTAGAGATGCATTCAGCCTGGATTACTAACCACTTGCCAAAAGCTCCTGGACAACATCAACGTGTCCTCCTCGGGAGGCGAGCATCAGCGCTGAGAATCCTTCCTCATCTGTTAACAAGATTACAAAGGGGAACACGATGGTAAGAACATTTGGCAAAAAAAGAGGCATCGCCAGGAGAGAACCGGAGACGAAGATCAACCAGGCACTTACCTCGGGCCTCAATGTCGGGCTTGTTCTCGTTCAAGATGTCCCTGACAGTCTGGAGGTTGCCATCCTGGCAAGCCTGGAACAGAGTAGCGGCCATCCTGGTGTGGGATGCAGATAGCCCAATCTCTTTGGGCTGGATAAGACTCAAGTCGAGAGTGACCGAAGAGTCTCTGGCGATGGATCTCAGTTCTGGTGAGTTGACAAAGCGAAGAGACAGATATCAGACTGGAATATCTAATCTCTTGTCGAAAAGCTTGGACAAAGACCGTGCCACGAACGAGTGTGTCGGAGCCGGAGAATCACAGGGAGGGGGGAAGATGTCGCAAGCTGGATCGAGAACAACGCCAAGCACACCGGAAGACGCCGTCAGAAGCGCTAAAGAGTGGTCGAGTCGAGCAGAGGAACAACGAGTGTTGGACTGTACGTCAAATAGCCAACGCGCTTCGAGCACCTGGTCGAGCTAGGAGAGTTGGAAGCACCTCAGGCGGGTTGAGGAGGTTGTTGAAGCTGGCGCAGATCACGCTTGTCGACCGAGCAGGATGTCGATGGAGAGAGGAGGGGCGGACAGGTAGGGGAGATGGTCTCGAGGGATGCGTGGAGAGTGGAAGAAGGACTATAGATAGCGAAACCCAGAATGATGGCTGCCCTGTCTGCCCAAGGAAGACGGCAAAAAGTTGTGTGACTCTGCCTGCTACCAGTTGCTGCTGCTTCTGCTGCTCCCATTGTACGGCATTGGATTCCTTGCCGCTCCTCCCTTCTCTCTCTCTTCTCTGGTCCGCTTTCGACATGGATTTTTTTCTTCCCTTCATGTTCTGCAATTGCAGCACTTTGCTCCCTTTGCTCCGTCATGAGCGGATTGACGTCCGAGACCAAAAAAGCCTCCTTTGCCTGGCTCACTGGCTCACTGTGACCCTTCCTGCATCCCAAAGGTGGACCCAATCCAACCTCCGGCAGTCAAATTTTTTCTTCTTCTTCTGGCTTGGCTCTGCTTTCCGGCTGTATTTTTTGGGCTGCATTTTTTTTTTTGCTTTCCTTCGCAGCCCTTCCTCGCCCGACACTCACACCCACGCGTTTCTTCCATCTCGTTTCAGGTCTGCGTGCCTGCCTGCCTGACTCTGGCTGCGTGAGACCTGCCCGATTTGCCTCTCTCTTTCGTCACCAAGTTACCGCACAGTACTGTACAGTACAGTACTGTCAGTGCGTCTGATTTTCTTCTCGCGTCCAGTCAAGCGAGCTGAAGCCAAGCCCAAGCCTCTCCGGAGCCTTCTTCACGCGATCAAGGCAAGCGGAAGACCCACACCTGCAAACAGCCATGATGCAGCCCCGCCCCGATTCGCGCCACCTCCCGTTCAAGCGATGCACGAAGCAAAGCAAGCCTTCCGCGTCAGCCCCGTTCCTTGTCTCCAAATTCATGAGGGAATCCGTTGCATCTCGGGGCCATGGCTGTCCGTCGTGTTGTCAACCGTGTGGCTGCTGTCTAGTCTTCGGGTGGTTTTCGGACGGGACCACATCAGTGACACCGCCGATCCGGAGCTAGCGCCACAAGTGATTCGCCTTCTTTCGTCAAAATGTCGGTTCAAGCAAAAGTCTGCGAAACGGTTGTTGCCGAGGCCACGTGACGGTCTCTGCTTTTGGGTGACCATTTGATGGGCGGCTTTTTCGTGCGAAAGAGGGCAAGAATGAATTTCTTCCAAGTTGCAGTCAGGTCGGGGGGAAACGCCAAGGTTGGTTGGTTGGTTGGAAGAAAAACGAAGGATCGAGTTCTGGTCCTAGCTAGACTGCACTTGGTCCTGCTCCTGGCTAGCGCAACCATCTGTACCGCCAAAGCAGTCATCGTCGATACCGGCAAACACAGCAGGACTGGAATAGCCAAAGCTCATTGGCTCTCCCTCCCATTCCACCGACGATATCCAAGCGTCTTTGGATGATTCGACAATGAGGACGGTTTGATACAACAGATCAGCTCTCAAATCCTTCTGGTCTGGCGTAGCAACCTACTGTTCGTTCACGACCTGCGCATAGTCCGACTCTCTTCTACTTCCCGAACACCATGGCGATTCGTTGCTACTCAAGAAGGCACTTGTTGCCATCTTTGAAGGCGCAAAGGGATCTCATCACCACCAGCCGCCTGTCCCGGCCAGCTTCCACAATTGCTGCCTCAGCATACTCAACTCTCACCCACGACGACTCGAACGCTTCCAAAAACTCACCGACTGCAGCATCAGCATCCTCGTACTCGCATTCATCTTCCTCTGTCTCTCATCCCACACGGTCCGCAGCTAGTACCGAGTCTGGTTCTCGCCAACCATGGTCTTTCTTTACGCCAGATGCCTTCCAGGGAAAGGCCAGGAAGACTTCCTCGGGCCCCAAACACCCGCTCGTAAAGAGGCTCATCGCAGAAATCTACAGCACTCATCGCACTCCGGCTGCTGATCGAGTATGGAAAGCTTATCTCGATGTGCGAGAGGGCGCTAGCATTGATGCCATGGGAAGGCAGTCGTTACCCCTCATTAGCCAGCTTGAACCAGCCCACCACCAACAGGTCCTACGAGCGATCGATCCGGATGTGGCTCGATCACGTAAGATCAGTCGAATGAAAAGCAAGCTACGAGAACTCAAAGCTCAAACGCTTGCCTCCGCTTCGGACTCTGCAGAGCCAACATGGGCCTTCAGTTCACTCAAGTCGAACAAGAGGAGCATTGCTGCCGCCTCGTCCCCGACTCCAATGACTAACGTTAGAGGATACATCGAAAAAGTGAGGGTCATCTTTCGTGAGATGAGACGCTACTCATCAACGTCGGACGGCACAACGAATCATTCTGAGCCTTCGTTACCTAGCCTTGGAGATTACAATCACGTGCTCACCAAGCTTTCTTCCGGTGGGCATCTTGCCCCCATGTCGTCCATCTGGAATGAGATGAACGGCATAACCGGCGCCGGTAGCAGGGGTACAGAGCCTACCATCATTCCCAACCGTAACACATACCGAGAGCTGATGATCGGACTCAGCAAGCATGCTACTGATCAGATCAAGCGTGTGCAGAAGGGCTACGCAGCTAGGACAGGCGTTGGCAAGCCGTCTCGGCGCGAGCGGGAACGTGCCGCTCAAAGTGCGTCTTCTGGCCTTGCCAAGTATGGACAAGAACTTGCCCCCGAAGCACGAGCTGCTGCTATCTTGGCAGCTTTTCGAACTTTGGCACTCATCAAGGATATGGACGATCACGGCATTCAACCCAACCAGCTTACCATTGACATTGCCGCGCGAACGCTTCGTCTGGCCGGCCATCTCGACGGTCTGAGACTATTGTTTAGACAGGTCTATGGCATTGATCTCAACGCACCTGACGCCCCGGTCCCTCCCGTGGTAGGCAGCTCTCAAGACATTCGCCCAAACATTCACACGCTCAACACGATCCTGATGGCCCTGGGTGAGCAGACGACGGTGCCGAGAATGATTGCTACCTACGAGACACTTTCTCGTCCGCTACCGAACGGCGATTATGGTGTCAACAAGGATGACGACGATCTCTTCCAAACATCTTGGGATGACGATGTCAGGAACATTACTCAGGCACAAGATCAAATCGACTCAGACGTACCGACGACGTTCCCTTACTCTCATCCACGCGAGATTCGGCCAAACACCAAGACGTTTGAGATCATGATCAGGCATTGTTGTGCTCCAGTCGATCCTCTTCGAACCCCAGTACCGCTACCATCGGTTCAGACTCACCGGTCAATGAAGATGATCGCTGAAGAGGCGACCGAATCAGCACTTGCCCAAATGGCACCAGGAGGATCTCGGGCGGAAGAGATGCAAAGGCGGACTCAAGCAGAGTATTTGGTGTTCGCCAAGTACCTGGCCTCAGAGGCTCTGGAGACCTCACGAAGGAATGTGCAGGACTTGGCAGGCCGGCTCGGATTGGAACTTGTGGATACCCAAGGTCTTGCTGAGGCGCAACGAGAGGACACGTCGGGTCTCCGAGCCGAGGCTTTGAATGCAGACCAGGCGGTGCCCACTCGGGCGTTGGAGCCAGACTTTGTTCCATTCCTGGATCCGCCGTCGCTCTCTTTGACGGTCGACATGATCAAGCCGCTGTACTCGCTGGTCTCCCAACGTCGGATGTACTCTGAAATGCGCTGGGTTCGATCTATCGTGTCTCAGGCGCTCACAGCCAAGGTCGCCGAAGCTCGAGTCCTTGACGCTGCCTGGCGGACATACAGGGCGCGTCAAGAGGCCACGATACGAGCGGCGCCGATTTCCTCCGAAGCTGGTGAAATACCACCGCTCGAGGTTCCCGTTGAGAAGCATTCCGATGTGACGCTGTTTGTCGACCGGCTTGGCGTTATGTACAACAAGGCGCAGGCGGATGCTGCGGCACTTGAGCACCTGTTGTACGAGCAAATCGACGGGCGATACAGCGCATTGAACCACAGAAGGAAGCAGCATAGCTGGAGGATAATCGAAAGGAAGCAAGAGGCAAAGCGGCGTGAGGAGGAGGAACGCATCGCTGCCGAACAGGAAATGGCGATGCGCAAGGCCAGCGCTGCAGAAGCTCGAAGGCTAAAAGCCCTGGAAATGAGCGAGAAGGACGAAGGAGCTGAGGGTGACAATGCGACACCCACAGAGGTGAGGCGAGCGGCGACATGAGCCTGAGTTAAATTCGTGTATTCTCATCAGCCAATACTAGACATAGAGTATGTCATCAGACTTTGAGTATGACTGCATGCTCTGCCAAGTGGCTTTCCTGACAACGGCAGGCGTGAGTGTGATTTGAGTGAATGAGTGAAGTGAGTAAGTGTGGGAGAAAGACGGCCAGCAACCCAACACGCGCGGCGGCGCACCGGCCACGTCTGTCGTTGGGATTAGACTCCGCCCGTTGCAGCCTCGCGCAGCAACAGCAACAGCAGCTCGTCTTGTCGGAAGGAACGCCCTGAGCCTCGCTCCCTCCCTGTCTCCTTCCTTCTCACCTCATAGCACCTTTCCTCTGGAACACTCTTTTATTCGCACTCCTGACTCTGCATCACACTTCAAGCCTACAGGCCTGGCTCTTATCACTCTTTTAGACACAGCCTATCCTCCGACCCTCTTTCCACCGACTCGGCGCGCTCTAGACGCGGAATGGCGGACGCTGAAGCTGCCGAGCGTGCCGCCAAGGCCGCTCGTGCCCGCAAGCAATTGAAGAAACATCAGGCTCAGAAGGCTGCGGCTGCAGCTGCGGCTGCTGCCTCTGAGTCTCCGGAAAATGGAGCCGAAGACTCGCCGACAGACCAGGCTGACGACAAGGCCGATGCCGGAACACCAGAGCCCGAGGAGCCAGCTACGAACGGCAAGGCCGTCGTAGACTCATCAGCAGAACTTGAAAAGCTCAGAGACGAGCTCGAATCACTCAAGAAGAATCTCGAGAGTGCCAAGTCCGCGGCCTCGAGCTTGGAAGCGGAACGAGACGAGCTCAAGGGCAAGATCACCCAGCTAGAGAAGAGCTCGGACAGAGTTGCAGAACTGGAATCTGAGCTCAAGGCCAAAACGGATCAATTAGAGAAAGGAAACACAAAGTCAAGCTCCTTGGAGACGCAGCTCAAAGCAAAGCAGGACGAGATCTCCAAGCTACAGAAGACGGCCGATGAGGGGAGAAAGAAGCATGACGATCTCCAAGTCAAGCTCGCGTCTGCAGAGAAGGGAGCCGAGCAAGGAAAGAAGAAGCAAGCCGAGGTCGAGGAGAAACTCAAGTCTGCCGAGAAGGAGAACGCACAGGTCAAGAAGAAGTCTGACGAACTCGAGGTCAAGCTGAAAGATGCCAGTCTGGCTTTCGACGAGCTGACCGAGGCCAAAAAGAAGACCAAAGAGCTCGAGGATAAGCTCAAAGATGCTGAAAAAGTCTCTGCGGAGCTGAAAGAGGCTAAGTCCAAGACGAGCACTCTCGAGAAGCAAGTTGCAGACTTGGAAAAAGCGTCAAAGGGTCTGGAGGCCAAGGTCGCCACATCTGAAAAGTCTGCCAAGAAGGCGGAGGAGGAGAAGGCTTCCATTGTAAGTACAGAGTGCCTCTCGTCCCCATCTCGGAGCCTTCGAAGCTGACACCTGAACTCTCAAAAAGGAACGAAGTCACGACGTCCTGAAGCGACAAGTGGAGGAGCTCAACGAGACAGTAGCCAACCGAGACCAGGAGCTGTCGGAGCTTGAGGCCAAGCTCGCTGACCCAACTCAGGCGAATGAGATTGATTCGCTGCAGAAGCAGCTTGCCTCGTCCGAGGAACGGGTCTCAAGCCTCGAGGCAGAGCTCAATCGTCGAATCCAGTCGCTCAACTCTGCCAACTCCGACAAGGACAAGGTCGCCAAGGAACTCGAAACTCTCAAGAAGGAGAAAAACGCCACGGAAGAGAAGCTCAGCAAGATTGTAAGCGAACTCAAGGAGACTGTCAAAAGCCGCGATGGCGTCAAGGCCGATCTAGAAGCTGAGAGGAAGAGAGCTGAGCAAATAGCTTCTGAGCGCGACACGCAAAAATCCAAAATCGACGAAAAGCAGAAGGAGATCGAGAAGGTGTCCGCCGAAGCAGCGCAACACTTGGCCGCGCTGGAAGAGGCGAAGAAGGATGCCTCAGGGGCACACAAGCGTGCTTCGGGCGCTGAGAAGCGTGCCGATGGACTTCAGGCTGAAAACGAGCGACTCGTTAGCACTCTTAACGATGTCAACGCCAAGGTCGGATCTCTGACACAAGAGAAGGCATCGCTTCAGGAGTCAAACAGTAGTCTAGAAGGCAAGCTCAACAAGTCCGAGAGTGCCTCCAAGGCAAGCATCACCAAGCTTGAGGCTCAAATCAAGGAAATCCAAAGCTCGTCCGAGTCCAGCAAAACCACTGCGGACCAGAAGATCAAGGAGCTTCAAGCCGCCCGTGATGGTGAGGCCAGCAAAGCTGAGGAGGCACAGAAGAAGCTCTCCGATGCGGAAAGCAAGATCCGAACGATGCAGTCTGAGCTGGCGGAGCAAAAAGTGGTTCTCGATGACTTCACCAAGGCCAGTCAATCGAACGCAAAGGAGCTCGATGCCTCGAAAAAAGAACTTGAGCAGAAGGTTAAGTCCATTTCTGAGCTCCAAAAGAAGGTGCAAGACGTCCAAGCCGACCACACCAAGGCGCAGACCGAGGTAGCCAATTTGCAGAACAAGCTCACCACCTTGCAAGCTGACGCGGCTAAGGACAAGGATCAGAACGCGAAGCTGATGGCTGAGCTTCAAGAATCCCAAAAGAGCATGGAGTTGGCCGAAAAGCGTCTGAAGGATCTGAGCCAAGAAGCCAAAAACACCTCCGCCGAGATCGAGTCCCTGAAGAAAAGCTCTGCGTCCACAAAGACTGATTTGGACAAGGCCAACGAAAAGGTCAAGGATCTCGAGACCCAGGCGAAGGACCTCTCCTCAAAGCTGGACAAAGCGAACAAGGATCTGAATAGCTCGCAGGCCGAGACTGATAAGACCAAAGCTGACCTGGATGCTTCTAAGAAGAAGATCGCTGACCTAGAGTCCCAGGGCTCCAAGCTTGGCAAGGATCTCGAGGCTGCACAGAAGGAGAGAGATGACCTTCAATCCGAGGTGAAGAAGCTCAAAGCCGCTGCTGAAGGGTTGCAAAAGTCGATCAGCACGTCCGATGCTGAGAGTACCAAGCTGAAAAAAGATCTCGAGTCCGTCAGGGCCGAGAAGACGGCCTCTGAGTCAGAAGCCAGCAAGCTCAGAACCCAAGTTGAGAAGCTCGGCAAGGACCTTGAGAGTCTTAAGAAGGAGAAGGCGACAGCTGAGACAGAGACCAAGAAGCTCACGAACGAGCTGAACAAGGTCAAGAAGGACCTCGACTCCCGCAAGGCTGTCCACGACAAGACCAGCGACGAGCTCAAGGTTCTGCTCGAGCAGCATGGCTCCATCACGAAAGAACTTGAGGCCTCCAAAGCCGATCACGAGAAGGTTGCTGCTGATCTCAAGAGCCTTTCAGCCCAGCATGACTCTGTCACAAAGGACCTTGAGACGGCTCGGACCAAGCATGAGACTGCCAGTGCTGACGTTAAGAGACTGACTGAGGACCTGAGCACGACGAAGAAAGAGCTCGCATCTCGTGAGGAGGCAGTCAAGAAGGGTGATGCAGACGCCAAGAAGCTTTCAAAGGAGCTCGAGGATGCCAGAAAGAGCCATCAAAACCTTGATGCTGAGAAGGTTGCTCTTGCCGCTTCAATCGCTGGCCTCGAGAAGCAGCTCAAGGAGGGCAAGGCTGAGGTCGACAAGATCCGCACGGAGCTCGAAAAGATGACTTCGCAGCACAAGACGGCGACTGAGCAGAGCAACAAGCACCAGAAGGACGCTGAGTCTAAAGCGTCTGAGCTCAAGACCCAAATGAGCAAGGCAGAGGAACTTGAGGCGAAACTTTCGACCGCATCGAAGGACGTTGAGGCTGCCAAGGCCGAAGTCACCAAGCTCAAGGACCAAGTCGAAACTACAGCGACCAAGCACAAGGAAGCCCTTGACGAGATCAAGCAGCTGCAAGAACAGGCAGGCTCGACTGACAAGGGCCTTAAGGCCAAGCAAGAGGAAGTCAACAAGCTCAAAGAGCAGGCTGAAGCGGCCACTGCATCGATCAAGTCGAAGGATGCGGAGATCAAGTCTCTCACCGAGCGGGCTGACGGCTCTACTAAAGATCTTAGCAATGCCCAATCCTCGCTACAAAAGACTCAGTCGGACCTGGAAGCACGAGAAGCCGAGCTCAAGAAGGCACAGGAGGAGGCAGCGACCAAAGGCAAAGAGCTCGAGGCGAGTGCAAATGAGGTCAAAAAGCTACGAGAGCAGGTTGATACCAAGGACAAGGACGGCAAGACCAAGGACGCTGAGCTCAAAAGGCTCGAGGAGCAGGTTGCAGCCAAGGTCAAGGACGCCAATGCAAAGGACTCGCAGCTACAGAAGCTTCAAGACCAAGTCACTGCCAAGGAGAAGGAACTGGGCTCTCGTTCAGACGAGTTGAAGGCCCTTCGCGATTCTTCGAGCTCCACAAGCAAGGAACTTCAGGCTAAGACTAGCGAATTGGACGAAGCCAAGAACAAGGCAGCAACTACGAGCCAGGAACTTGAGGCTAGCCAAACCGAGGTCTCCAAGCTGCGCGAACAGGTCGAGTCATCTGACAAGGACGTGGTGTCGATCCGTGCTGAGTTGGCTGAACTGCAGAAGCAGTTTGCTGAGCTCAAGGCAGAGCGAGATGCGCTCGCTGCGGACAAGACCGAGTCTTCGGAGCGTCTCGCTGCGTTGGAGAAGGAGCATGTCGCTTCTCAAGATGCAGCGACCCGTGCCTCTGATGGGCAGAAGGAGACTGATGCCAAGCTAGAGAAGCTGACTGCGGACTTGAGTGCGGCGAAGAAGAAGCACCTGACAGCGAAGGGCTCAGCTGAGGCTGCGAAGAAGGAGAACGCCGAGCTGCAAAGCCAGCTGGAGAAGCTGCGTTCCGAGCTTGCTTCGGCACAATCTGAAGCAGCGGCTCAGCCAGCATCCGCAGTTGCGGACAACAAGACGGTGTTCGACCAGCGATACGTCGACGATCTGCAGCAGCAGTACGAGCTCTCGCTCTCACAAGCGCGGTCGCAGATTCGCAAGTTGGAAGCCAGTCTGTTTGAGGAGTCAGACAAGGCGCACAAGGCGGTTCGTCGAGCTGAAGAAGAGATGGCTACACTGCGTACCAAGTCGCATCGAAGAAGTGCTACTGCTGCGCATGTCCCGTCTCTTTCTCCCCTCAAGGAGCGGGAACAATTCCTCCCTCCCACTCCAAACGCCGGTGCTTCACCGACTCGAGGTATCCGAACAGCTGCACCGGACGAACTTCCCCTGCCCCCCGCTCAGAGACACAGGCGTCGTGAAAGTCTGCATATGCTCAGAGCACGTATCGGCGAAGATACTCCCACTGTCACGGCCATCGCCGCGCCCGACGCCTTCGCTCCTGATACTAGCAAAGTCCTGCACTCGGCAGGCAAGCGACCCCAGTTTGCAAACGAACAGCTCTTGTACTGTGCCTGCTGCCGTGATGACCTCATCATCGTATAACGTCCTCTCCTGTAATCATTCTTGCCTCCTTCATTGCTTCTTCCAATGGACAGTCTGTCATTCTCAGATTCAAAGTGTGATTTCATCGTCACTTAGGGGTGTTTATACAACAAGTTCCACCAAAAAGAAAGAAAGGGTGAGGCAAAAGAGAAGACGGCTACACCTGAAGCAGAAAGCCAGCGTGAGCAGGGAACAAGAAGTGACGATAGGCTTATGACAAGAAGACTTAAAGAGAGAATAAGTCGCAAAGGGTATGGGAGTAAAAGAGCTTCGCAAGTGTCTATAAGTTAGAAAAGAAAAGTCAACACCTGCCGTCAATCGAATGGTGAGCGATGAGAAACATGGTAGCCTCTGAACAAGTGGTGTCAAGCGGGAGGCCCCCCCCCCTGGTCGCTCAGGGCCTCGCAACACCTCATTCTTAGTCCTCGCGATCGCGTTTGAGTACCGCACCGTTCGCAGAGTCTTTTGAATCTTCGTTTGGCTCGGCATCTTCTGTTCGTTTTGGAGCTGATGAGCTTGAGGCACCGTTCGAGCTGGGAGGTACTGGCTGAGCAGATTGGCCACTTGTGCCACTCGGTCCAGCTGCAGCCTGTCCCGGTTGAACTGTGATCAGGCTCTTCAGCCAGCCGTTCTCCGTTCGAAGTCGGCTGTTCTCCGCTTCGAGATCAGCAACGCGCTGTTGCAGCTCCTTGGCCGTGTGCTCGAGGGCAGCCTCTCGTTGTTTCTTCTTGATACGGAATCGGGCTATGATGAAAATGGCAGAAAGGAAAGGGTCAACAAGCAAAATCGCTAGCAAAGGGAAATCTGGTCTGATACCACGTACCACTCGCAGCAGTGTTCCTCCTTCGCTTATCCTCTTCGATGGCGAGGCGATTGGCCTCAGCGTCCGCCTCGGGGTTGCCCGTGTCAATCAGCTTGAGAGGAGGGATCTCATACTTGCGGTCCAAGTCTTCCAGCTTGGTAGCATCATCCTCAGATTGGTCATCAGATCCTGCCGAGGGCTTCTTGCCGTCCGAATTGCTGACGCGCTTCTTCTTGCTGGGCAACGTTGTCAGGTCGACGGAGCTTGAGGAGGATGCGGGTGCGGTGTTAGACCCGCGAGGGGCGTTGAAGGCAGACGCCGCTCCCGCAGCACCAGGGACGGAAGCAGTGAACGGGTTCGTGAAGCTGGCGTTGCCTTGAGCTGATGAGGAGGAACCACCAGGAGCAGAGGTAGGGTGGGAAGCGTTAGTCGGCATGTGCGCCGGCAAATTAGAAGGCAGTCCGGGTGTACTTGACTGACTATTCTGGCGACTTTGGGGGTTCCAAGGACTGGGTACTTGGGATGGACCGTTCGATTGGGCTTGCGCATTGGGTTGCTGACCGAAAGCGGGAGCATTGGCACCAGCGAGAGAGGCAAGGTGAGCTTGCAACTGCGGATTGTTGAAACCAGCGAATTGGCCTAGACTGGCGAGAGCGAGGGGATTGCTTGCGAGGAGATGCTGTATAGCAAGGGCCGATGTCATGTCGAGCTGAGGGTAACCGGGCACAGGGCCAGGTGGAGGTGATTGGTGCTGGTTGTTCGCGCCAAACTGGCCGAAACCGGGGAAGCCACCAAAGAAAGGTAGGGAAGGAACTCCTTGACCATTGATCGGGGGACCTTGAGGGGGACGCTGTGATTGTGATGCACCTGGGAAACCTGCTTGTGAATTCTGAGGCGACTTAGGGCCAGACGGTCCATTCAGGTAGGCCAGAGGCGAGGGATTGTGATGAGAGGGAGCTCCGTTAACCGGTCCCTGCGAGTGGCCGTTTACCTGGTGGTATGGCGGGCCATTGTTGTCGGCGGGTGCGCTCAGCTCTCGAGCTTTGCCTCGAGCAGCGTTGCCTCCGCGCGAGCTGGCGGCAGCGTTTCTGGCCATTCTCTCTCGATCCTCAGCCTCATTGCGTCTGTTTTCCTCTTCTCGGCGGCGATTGTGCTCCGCCTCTTCCTTCTCCTTTTCTTCATCTCCAATCAATGCGTGACCGGTGGGTCCGTCGAAGATGAAGTTGGCATTCGTCCAGAGGGAGAGTTGGTCGTGGAAGTTGGGCATCTGAGCGCTCTCGTCGCCTTGCGCAGGGCCGCCGAGGTCGTCGGATGCAAACGATTCAAGTCCAGCGAGCATACTGTCGGTCTCAGTGGATCGATTGTTGTCGTTGCGAGATTCAGTAGGAGGGGACGCGAACTGATTGAGTCCAAAAAGAAAGGAGCTAGGATCTTCCTCGTAAGGCATGGCTAGCTCGATCGGGACACGATTCCCGATGGTCGACGCTAAACCAACACCGAAAGACGGTTCGTTCTGAAGATATCAAGGGGGAGAAATGCTAGGTGTCAGGACAGCTTTTAATAAGCGGACAAGAAGGATGCCTGGCAAGCTGTTGCTCACCTTTGAACTACCGTATCAGCAAGGTCGGTGGTGGATCTGTGGGGAATATAAGACCGGAATCCACGGTCTTAATAAGTAAGAGGTCCCAGATGTGCGGTCGAGGAAAAGTGTGGAGAAGTGCTGGTCGGCGGATTAGGTGAGGAAGGGGAGGGAGAGCAAAAGGGTGAGAGTAATCGTAGTGGTGGTGGTGGGTGGAAGCAAAGCGAGATAGGTGTGGCTTGCGCAGGCCGCGAAGGAGTGAAGGATGAGTTAAGTTAACGAACAAAGCCGGTGCGGGCGCGGCGTGGGAAGACGACGTCGAGAGAAGAGAGAAGTCGAGCCGAAATGATAGACTTGCTCGGAGGGAGGGATTGGAGATGAGATGATTGGTCGTCTGACAGGCAGCGCTGACGACGTTCCAGTGACGAGCTCGACGGACCAAAGCAGGGGGGCCAGAGGGGCAGATAGATCGATACGAAGGGGGAACGCAGAAAGTGCGACTGCGAGGGCGAGGGAGAGAAGGCGAGAGATGGCACCGGCCACCTGGGTTGGCTGGTTGGCTGGTCGGTAGGAACAGAAAGAAGCTCCCAAGCGTAGGGTGAAGAGAGGCGTGGTTCGGTGCAGCAGCCCGGCGGGGGGGTTCGGGTAAGGTTGAAAGCTGGCAGGCAGGCAAGCAGAGAAGAGAAGGGAGATGGTGGGGTTGGATTGATGACGGGAGAGGAGCTTGCTGCGACAGCCGCCATACGGTACAGCACGGTATCAAAGCGAGACGAAACAGCGTATGGATAGCAATGAGCCCTAAGGACACGCGAGAGTGTGGTTAGTCGAAGGTGGCTTGCCTTGCCTTGCCTTGCCTTGCTTTGCTGTGCTTCTCTGCGGCTGCCAACGATGTGTGCATTATGCCGGAGCAAAGCGAGCGAATGACTGAGTGAGCGCAGCCGCACGGCACTGCACTGCACCACTCACGTTTTGGCTGCGCAGTCACTCCTGTCAAGCCCTGCGTTAGTGAGTGAGTGAGTGAGGGCCCCGCCCGGTTTCAAACCGTGACTTTCACTCGCGGAGATTACTCGCTCAATTGGATCAAGGGTGCCTGCTTTTTGTGCACTTTCATTTCTTCAGTTTCTATTCGTACGCAGTGCGTCAACGCAAGGAAAGGGTGTGGAGGCTGTCGGAACCCACAGCCCTAAATCGCAGGCCGGTCAAGGACGGAGCGCTTCCGAAGAACAGCACTAATTTTTTTTTCGAGCCGGCTTGGGTTGCGCCATCCGGGCGGCTGGTTTTGCGGCTTGCCAGGCGCGCAATTTGACGCTGCTTCGACGCCATCGCCGAGGATCGAGCGAGGCCAATTTCTGATTTCATCGTATTGACTCTTTTTTCGGCCCTCTGACGTGATCATCCCTTTCCCCTTCCCTTTACCTCTCTTTCCTCTCGATATAGATTTCAGAATTCATGCTTTTACTTGTCGTCCGATAAGCCACTTCTCTTGTTCTCAATCCGACCATCCCCGATCAGCTGTTAAAATTGCGATCGGGAGATCCCGATTCCCATTCGCTTAGTCAGTAATTGTCATCGGTGATCGACTACGAGGTTGCAAGTCACGTGTCGAGCGGAAGGGCTCCCAGCGCAACTCATTCAAAGTCTGCAGGAAGCGCGCTTTTGGACTTTGGCCCAGTGAGCTGGCCGCCCCGCACCGACCACCTCTAGATTGACACGAAGACGGGACGGACAGCGAGGCAGCCAACCAGACATTCAGCCAGCCAGCCAGCCAGCCAGCCAACAAGGCCCACTCACTGGCACAACGCACAGCCAAATCATCGCGCACATTCCAACACCATCACTGCGACACTCTCCACTCACCTACCTCTTCTCAACACCAACACTCTTCCTTCACCATCGGCTACCGGACTCGGTGTGACTAGTCGAAGCCCCTCCGAGCACCGACTCCTACGCCGCGCTCTCCGCCCTGATCGTCACCTTCTGTTGGTGCTGACGCGTGGATCGAAGACTGGCCTGCCGGTGTAAACCCTTTCTGCACTTCCCATCATCCTCCGAGGTCCAACTAGGTGTTCACAATGTCCTTCAAGAAAGATGAAGAGGCTGGCGGTGTGCCTACCTTTTACCAGGACAAGGTGCGTCTCGGTCAATCTCATCCACTCGTATGCTTTAAGTTTCATAATGACATTCGCTTTTCTCTTCTCTCTCCTTAGACTTCGGTCATTCAAGAGGCACGGGTCTTCAACGAGACACCAGTAAGCCCTCGAAAATGTAGGATCCTCTTGACCAAGGTCGTCTACCTTCTCTACATGGGCGAGACCTTCAGCCGTCAGGAAGCTACCACGCTCTTCTTCGGTGCAACCAAGCTCTTCCAGCACAAGGACCCGGCACTCCGTCAGATGGTCTACCTTGCTATCAAGGAGCTCTGCCCTTTCGCTGATGATGTTATCATGGTGACTGCCTCCATCATGAAGGACATGCAGCCCAACGTCGAAGTCATCTACCGCCCCAACGCCATCAGGGGTCTCAGCCGCGTCGTCGATCCGTCCATGGTTCAGGGCTTGGAGCGTTTCTTCAAGACTGCGATTGTCGACAAGAACACCTCGATCAGCTCTGCCGCTCTCGTCTCGGCCTACCAGCTTCAGCTTGCCGCTCGCGACGTTGTCCGACGTTGGGGAAACGAAGCCCAGGAGGCGATCAACTCAAAGTCTGGCTCCGGTCTGTCGGGCCTCACCAGCGGCTTCTCCGGCGCCGGCAGTTACCTCGGTTTCGGTTCGTCCCAACAACAGGCCCAGTCTCCCTACCAAGCCGTCGCCAGCAGCAGCTACATCACCCAGTACCATGCTCTTGGTCTTCTCTACCTCATTCGACAGGGCGACAGGATGGCCGTGACCAAGCTCGTTCAGCAGCTCGGCGGCGGCCGTGGAGGCGCATCCAGTGGCCAGGGCAGCGTGCTTCGAAGCCCCTATGCTCTGTGCATGCTCATTCGTTACGCCGCTAAGGTGGCTGAGGAGGACCCCAACCTCCGTCAGCCCATGATGGAGTTGCTCGAGGGCTACCTCAGGCACAAGAGCGACATGGTCAACTACGAAGCTGCCCGTGTCATCTGCGAGATGAAGAACATCACCACCCAGGAGCTCTACAGGCCCATCGCTGTTCTGCAGCTCTTCCTCTCTTCGCCCAAGGCCACCCTCAAGTTCGCTGCCATCAGGACGCTCGCCAAGCTCGCACAGACACAGCCCATGGCCGTCCAGGCATGCAATGTTGACATGGAGAACCTGATCACCGACACAAACAGGAGCATCGCCACGTACGCCATCACCACCTTGCTCAAGACCGGTAATGAGGCTTCCGTCGACCGTCTCATGAAGCAGATCAGCGGCTTCATGTCTGAAATCAGCGACGAGTTTAAGGTGATCGTCGTGGATGCCATCCGGAGCCTCTGCCTCAAGTTCCCCTCGAAGCAGACGGTCATGCTTTCGTTCCTCTCTGGCGTCCTCAGGGACGAAGGTGGTTACGAGTTCAAGCGAGCTGTTGTCGAGGCAATCTTTGACATGATCCGATTCATTGGAGACTGCAAGGAGACCGCGCTCGCCCATCTCTGCGAGTTCATCGAGGACTGCGAGTTCACCAAGCTTAGCGTCAGGATTCTTCACCTGCTTGGTGTCGAGGGACCCAAGATGGCTCAGCCTCACAAGTACATCCGCTACATCTACAACCGAGTCATTCTGGAGAACGCAATTGTCCGTGCCGCTGCCGTAAGCAGTCTGGCCAAATTTGGCATTGAGGACAAGGCTCTCAACGGTAGGATCAAGGTTCTCCTTGAGCGCTGTCTCGACGATGTCGATGATGAAGTGCGCGACCGTGCTGCTATATCGCTTCGCATGCTCAAGGAGAGCAAGCTTGCCGACAAGATCGTCAAGGATGATTCCAGCTTCAAGCTATCGGCGCTTGAGTCGGCCTTGCAATCCTACATGCAGGACCCATCTTCATCGACCAGCGCCTTTGACGTAACCAAGATTCCTCGCGTCACCAGGGAGGAGGCCCGACAGGAGGCTCTGCGAGCCAAGAGTGAGGCGACCGCGAGCGTGGCTATGGCCGCCGACAGCTCCAAGAGCGTACACGCCAGGGCTGGAGCTCCAAGTAACGGTGCCGCTTCTACTTCTGCTTCGGCAGGAGCTGCAGATGCTCAGGGTCTGTACCAGAAGCAACTTGAGGCGGTGCCTCAGTTTGCCGATTACGGTCCCTTGCTCAAGAGCTCGGCCAAGGCTGTAGAGCTCACCGAATCCGAGACAGAGTACGTGGTCAGCGCAGTCAAGCACGTTTTTGCCGATCACATTGTGATCCAGTACAACGTAACCAACACGCTCCCGGACACGGTCCTCGAGAACGTTGCCGTCGTCGTTGGAGGCGCTTCAGAAGCTGGACTAGTAGAGGACTTTATCCTCACCATCCCTGCGCTTTCACAGCAGGAGCCGAGCGGAGTTGTCTATGTTTCGTTCACACGCAGCGGCGGCTCGACGGACTTCCCTCAGGCATCTTTGCAGAACACGCTACGATTCGTGTCCAAGGAGGTCGACCCCACGAGTGGCGAGCCAGAAGAAGAAGGCTACGACGACGAGTACCAGACAGAGGAGCTTGAGCTCGGTGTGGCAGACTACATTAACCCGACCTATGCTAACTTCTCGCAAGAGTGGGACAAGTTGGCTGACGCTTCTAGTGCGACTGAGACCTTTGCGCTAACCGCTCTGGATAGCCTCAAATGTGAGTATCCCAACCTCAGTATTGCATCCACCTCAAATCCCTGACTGTTTGCTGACCTTCTCCTTATCTCTTTGTACAGCTGCATGCGATACCCTGGTTGAACTACTCGGGATGCAGCCGCTTGGCGGTAGTGAGATGCCGACATCGGCATCCGTCCACACGCTCAATTTGTCCGGTGCAGTCGCTTTGCCAGGGAAGCCTGCCAAGGCGCTTGCGCGCTGTAGGATGACGTTCCAGGCCGGCGAGGGCGTAACGATGGAGCTCGCTGTCCGGGCTGAGAGCGATGCCGCCTGCCAACTGGTCATGGGAGCGATTGCTTAAGCTTTTCTCTCTCTCTCTCTCTCCTTAGTCTCAAGTCTCGTTCCTCACCCCCAATCTTCCGTTTAACCCTCTTCCCTGACCTTCCCTGACTTCAATCCCAAACGATGAGACCAAACTGCTATCTACAGTAAGTGGCGTGATTGAGAGTGCGTGTACAAATACAAGTGCAAGGCTGCTGTGCGAGACCGGTAAATTTAGTCAAGAAGGACAGCAGTAGCTGTTTGTCGGCGAAGCATCTCTCGCTCTTCCTCCCTTCTAAGGAAGGCTGCTACCCTTTTGGCGAGTTGCGGGTCGTCTTTGAGCCCGCGTCTGCTGAGCGTGGCACCGCAGGATGTGGCTGGGCAACGTACGTTACCACTGCCTAGGTATTCTTCAATGGCCTCCTTTGAGTAGGAATGCTTGCATGTGGTGCTGCATCATTCACGTTCATCATGTTAGTCTAGGGCGCTCCTGACGAGAGACATTAGAGAGCACTACGCACCTGGTTACAGGGTATTTGAGTGTGCTGCCCGTAAGGGGACAGCGGTAGTTTTGGACAGCACCACCAATGAGAATCTCGTCGCCAGAGTCGTCCTCGTCACCAATTTCTGTGAGGTCATGAGCAAGCCATAGGTGTCAGCCATTGCCTCAGGATGCATGTCAGAGTTGCAGAAAGGGGGAACGAACCAGCGTCTATCAGGTCGTGGATATGAGGCATAGCGCTATCCTTGGTGGCCGTCTGAGTGGAGTAACCAGGTGATGTCAGTGAGTGCCAAGGCAAGGATATTGCGATGAGGTGACTGACCCAGGTCTGTTCGCGGAACGATAGGTAGAGTTCATTTTGAGCATATCTTTGTCTTGAGGTCTTTGTTTGATACGTAGCGATGCTGTCGTTCGCTAGTGCGGTGTACCTCGTGGATGGATCAAGCTGGTCGGGAGCATAAAGCATAAGAACGTTTCCCCGCCGACAAAAGCCGGTTACTTGAAACTCACCATCTTCTCGTCTGCCTCGATCTGCTGCTTAATTACCTCGAGTGCTGACCGGCGCGCTTTGCATTCAGCCTGAAGGTCGATCAGCTCTCGGATGTCCTTGTCGATTGCCCTGAAAGTCTGGAGAGATTCAAGTTGGTCAGATCGAGGCTCGTGAGAGCAAGTCCTCCGGGAGTGCAATCTTACCTCCGACTCCTCGAGCTGATGCTCTGCTTCTGCCACTTGTTCGCCCGTTTCAGAGAGATATGCGATGGTTTGTCGGATCAAATCGTCGTGGGGGCCATAAGAGGTGGCAGCCTGGTAAACTATCGGTACCTCTGGTTTGCCGATGGGCTGAGGTTCGTCAAGGGCACTCAAATCGGGTACCTGAGGTGTAAGTGTTGCGCCAGCATCTGGTTCGTTTTGGTCTTCACTTGCTACGCCGTTGGCAGAGGCCTGACGAGACTGTGGTTGATCTGCGCTTCCATTTGCAGTGGTTGCTTCTCTGTCTTGCGGAGAACGGCATCCTGACGGTTCCTCATCAGCTTCATCGTTGGGCACTGCGGTCCTCTTGCTCCTTCTCGTGCTTGGAGCCATGGGTTGGGACAAGGGAGGACGGTGATATGCGAGTGATGAGAAAAAGGGAGTGGTGCTTGGTTCCCTTGTGTTCGCGCTGAGTTGTGATGCGCTGAGTAGATCTTGACACGAAGGACCCTGCGGCCGGTAAAGCACTAGTAGCTGAGTGTTGCTCTCGCTCTCGCGCCTAATTTAACTTACTCATAATTGACTGACTGACTGACTGACTGACTGAGCTTTGACTGAGCTTTGGCCAGGACTGAGTCGCGTCGCGTTTATTAAACGAGATCACGCTGGCGGCTTGAAACCAGATGGGCCGCGTTCTGGCAGCGCAGCAGGCCAGCAGGCCGGGAGTCGAGTTGTCCACCACAAAGACCCGAGAAAAAAAAAATTGGCTCAAAGGCTGCGAATGAAAGAAAAAAATTCGCAGCGACGAAAACACCGGACCGCTGGACGTGATCACCTTGTCCCGATACCTTACCTATACCACTTTCATCACTCTCGTCCTTCGTCCCCGGCAAGCTCAAAGTCGCTCGCTTTGCTCAGCTTTGCCCTGTTTGCCTTGCATCTGCCTTCTGATCGACAGCTGCGACCCAAGGTCATCGCAGTCGTCCCACCAATCTCGGACGTTCTTCATCCACAGGATCGTCATCTGGCACAACTGCTTCGCTCCAGTCACCCTTATTTTCCGTCACTAGACCGTCCAACTTATAGATCGACAGGATGAAGTACATCGTTGTCAGTGGTGGTGTCATCTCCGGTATCGGAAAGGGCGTTATTGCCTCTTCCACCGGTCTCCTCCTCAAGACCCTCGGCCTCCGTGTCACCTCCATCAAGGTCGACCCTTACATGAACATCGACGCCGGTACCATGTCTCCCACTGAGCACGGCGAGGTCTACGTCCTTGATGACGGAGGAGAGGCTGACCTTGATCTCGGCAACTACGAGCGCTACCTCGACGTCACCCTCGCCCGTGACAACAACATCACTACCGGCAAGATCTACCGCGAGGTTATCGAGAAGGAGCGCCGTGGTGACTATCTTGGCAAGACCGTCCAGATCGTTCCCCACCTTACCAACGCCATCCAGGACTGGATTGAGCGCGTCGCTCAGCGTCCTGTCGATGACAGCGGCAACTCGCCTGATGTCTGTATCATTGAGCTCGGTGGTACCGTCGGTGACATTGAGTCTGCCCCCTTCGTTGAAGCCATGAGGCAGTTCCAGTTCCGCGTTGGGCACGAGAACTTTGCCCTCATCCACGTCAGTCTCGTTCCCCTCATTGGCGGTGAGCAGAAGACCAAGCCCACCCAGGCTGCCATCCGCGACCTTCGAGGCCTCGGTCTGGCTCCAGACATGATCGCCGCTCGCTGCCCCGTGCCCCTCGAGCGATCCGTCATCAACAAGCTCTCCATGTTCTGCCACGTCGGCCCCGACCAGGTCATGGCTGTTCACGATGTCAGCTCTACCTACCACGTCCCCCTGCTTCTCGAGGAGCAGGGAATGGTCAAGTTCTTCCAGAAGAGGCTCGGCCTTGACCTCAACGGTGGCATCTCGAGGGAGATGAAGGCCAGAGGCAATGACCTCCGCACCAGGTGGAGGGACCTCACCGTCGGCCATGACCGTCTGATCGACAAGGTCGAGATTGTTCTCGTCGGAAAGTACACCTCCCTCCACGACTCTTATATGTCGGTCGTCAAGTCGCTCGAGCACGCTGCTCTCCGCTGCCACCGCAGACTCGAGCTCAAGTGGGTCGAGTCGAGCGACCTCGAGCCTCAGACCGAGAGTGAGAACCCCGTCAAGTACCACCAGGCCTGGCAGGCACTCTGCTCCGCCAAGGGTATCATTGTCCCAGGAGGCTTTGGTACCCGAGGAACCGAGGGTATGATCAGCGCCGCGCGATGGGCTCGTGAGAAGCGAGTTCCTTACCTGGGAATCTGCCTTGGATTCCAGATTGCCGTCGTCGAGTTTGCAAGGAACGTCTGCGGTATCGAGAACGCTGGCTCCGCCGAGCTCGATGCTGAGTGCAAGGACCCTGTCATCATCTACATGCCCGAGATCAGCAAGACGCATCTTGGTGGCACGATGAGGCTCGGGTTGAGGCCTTCCGTCTTCCAGAAGGACACGCAAGAATGGAGCAAGATCAGGAAGCTGTATGGCGGCCAGCCTGTGGTCTGGGAGCGTCACCGTCACCGATACGAGGTCAACCCAGCCTACGTCGAGCGCATCGAAAAGGGCAACACCAACCCCAAGGCAGCATCCAAGGTCAAGCCGCTGCCCAACCCCATCCCACCTACCTCGCCCCCGCTCGGCCAGAGCTCGCCACTGCTTGACAACTCTGAGCCTACCAAGCCAGACGAGCTCCGCTTCATCGGAAGGGACGAGAAGGGCGAGCGAATGCAGATTGCCGAGCTCAAGGACCACCCATACTTTGTCGGTATGCAGGCCCACCCTGAATTCGCTTCCCGACCGCTCAACCCGTCACCGCCCTTCCTTGGTCTGATTGCTGCCTCAGCCGGCCTGCTGGACGAGCAGCTCGCGGCGCAAAAGAACTTTGTGCCCCCCCACCCTCAGAGCCACATGATCTCTGAGGCTGAGATGATTAGGAGGCGCGACGAAGGCGAGGCGGACGGAAAGCCCGCCACCACACCACCCGGAGCTGCGACACCGACGCGTAGCAGGAGTCCTGTTAACACCAGGACGGACCTTGCGACCGCCGCCCGTCTCGCGGCTGCGGAGAAGGCTGGCCAGCCCAACGCCAGTCAGTGAGCGCTAACTCAAAACAGGCTTTCAAGGGATTGTTTTTGTGTCTTTCTCACCGCAAGGGATGTCGAGCCTTGCCCCGTTCCATCCGCCCGTTCCCCTATTCATATTTGTACCCCTCTTCACAATTCTACGTGATGTTCATTTCTGTACTCAATCAATGCCACTGCAAACCAGTCACCGCCACTTCATAGAGCAGGATGCCACTGTATCGTTCAAGCCAATGTGTGCGCCCATAACGCGCCTACGATTGACGTTGTGCTCAAAGTAAAGCTGGACGATTGAACGCGATGTTAGCCTTGGAAATGAAAAGGTCCGTCGACACCAGGGCAGAGCTTTGCTTTTGTTAATGAATGCCAATTGAAGCGGGCCAAGCCAGCGCTTTGCTTTCGTCCTTCGGGGCTTTGGATTGTTTCTTGGCGTAGCTGGCACAACGAACAGGTTGCGTACCTACACTTTTGTCCCGGCCACAGTCACCATTGACCCGTGCCCTGTGATAAGGCAACCAGCACAGCAGAAGCTCAGCCTTCCGGCGGCACTTGCCTCCCGGCCCCCAGTTGCGCCCACAGACAAACATGAGAACCAGGGTGTTGCGATGGAACAGACACAGCCTTTTGACCTCTTAAAGGACCCAGTCCAAGTGCTCGCCGCCGTTGTGGGCAACCCTCTCTCTCCCCCTTTCTGATCGACTTCCATCCACGAGACTGCAACTCCCGCTCGACCACCTTGATCCCTTGTCCCTGCGCTGAGAGAGAGTTAGTCCGCCGTGCTCGTTTCGTTGATTGCAGTAGAGATTCTTCTCGCCATTCAAGAAAACGGCATTGGACTGTTCGCTATCTTATTCATTCCGTTTACCGGCCTTCCACCTCGCATATCCGGTCTTGGAGAGCTGGTCTTTATCTGCTCTCATCAGAACGACGGGATCCTCTCACTCTCCAGTCGCCGCCTCCTCCACATTGGCCTGACTGCTATTTAAAAAAATCGAAAGGTAGGCGTTCACCTCGCTTCTGCTCTTGCCCGCAGCTGTCGAGCAGCGGAGCCTGTAGGCCTGTGTCTCAACTTGTGACGTGACACGTCCATCCAGCGGGTCCCGGCGACTGACCAACCACACCAGAGCCACTTTGCAGCACCTGCACATCAGATAGCGCCCAGCTCAGCACACAATGGGCCCGTGACGGAACCTCGACAATCATCTACTGTATTCGCACAAAGGGAGGAGGTGTACAACATATCGTCTGCAGAAGGCCCGTTTCCACTCCACTCTGTCATCTTGGGTCTCACTCACCTTTTCTTTATCCCCACGCCGCCGTTGCTGGCTCAACGTCACCTCCGCCTCAATTAAAGTCAAGGAAGAACTAGGATAGTGCAGCCACCAACAGAACGACTCTTCCCTTCTGGCAGGACCAGGTTAGATCATCATTCGCCCTCAAGTTCCTGGCCCCTACAACACCTTGTCCCTGGTGTTCGTCCACCGAGCCTCAAGCACTTCACGAAAGTGGGAACATCCTACCCATTCCGTCACACAAGCCTCGATCTGGTTCAGGTGCGAAGACCGTATTGAGTCTGTCCGTCCGCTTGACCTCTTCTCTACTAGCTCAGGGACGTACGACCAGCACCATTTTCGGGCGTCTACTCGGCTAGAACTGCTTCAGCAGGGCGTCTCAGAAATTCCTTATTAACGACCAACCGCCGATTCCGACGGTATAACTGTCGCTCCTTCCTTTCTTCCTTTCTTTCTCTTCCTCCGCAAGCCCGGTGCTTCGCTAGCATTACCACGTTCTTTGTTCTTAGGTCCCTCTTCTTGCTCTTTTTTTTTTTTCCTTTATTTTTCTCCTTTTCGGCACGGCCTTTCATTGCATTCACTATCGGATTCATCGTGGTGCGAAGTCGATAGGGCAGGTTCCTTATCGTTTTTTGCGACGTTTTCTTGGCATTGTTGTTCCCGCAAAGGGCTCCATCGCCAATCTTCCAGCACGACTTCTTTTCTCGGCAGCATCATACAAGCGGCAAGTGAAGCATACCTGGTACTGGTTCAGTAAAAAAACCGTTCATATTTCGTTCAGCATCTGGGCAATCAGCACATCGAAAACGTCAATCCAGTGAAGCGATACGACTTTTCTGCCATGTCCGCACTGCAAGCTCTTGAAGTCAGCCTCGACCCAATCGAGGCGCGGGACTTCCATACAATTGGAAGCGACTTTAGCAAGCTCCGATCCGATTTCGTGGATATGAGCGAAAGCGATTCTTCTGACGATGACGACCACAGCATCGAAAGCAACGACAGCGACGACACGCTTGTGTCTCCGCAAGTTTTCATCGTTTCTTCCGACACCCCTATCGATGGTGATGACGGCATTGAATCGAATCAGATTGAGATCGCCTTCCGAGAGCCTCCAAAAAGGCCTCAAAAAAGTCATCTAAGGCAATCGAGCCTAGGAGCACAACCTGTAACCACCAGTATGCCTATCGGGAAGAGGCTTCCCACGAGTCTACAAGGGCCTTTGGGGCGCCAGGATGTTTTCAGTCAAAGGCGTCACGTCTCTAACCCTTGCGTCTCTCAGACGCCGGCTATTCCTGCCCGAAAGGAATCACTCGATACGACGGGCACAAACTTACGTCCGCGATCTTCATCGCTAACATTCAAGCATGACCTCCTGATACCGCAACGAACTTCGGTGGACGAAAAAATGGATGTCGTTGGCTTCACATCCTATCCCCGTCGCAAAAAGCCATCAGCACTCAGCACGGACGTCATCAAGAGGTTCATGAGGCACGTCAGCTTCTCCTGCGAAATTGACTCTGAAGAGACGAGCAGCGACGAGTCTGAAGAGGAGGCCGGCGATGAAAGAAAACGGGCGAGCATCCGCCTATTCCGCACGCTCGGTTCCGCGCAGAGCCGAGGTGGGTCTATGGACGGTGATGCCGGATCTCCTCGCCGTTCACGCTTCAAAACAGGAAGTATCGGCAAAGGTAGCCCTAGTCCACAGGTTGCCGTCAACAACTCTCGATCGATCAGCTGTCCGTCCCCATCGATTCCGTGCAGCGCACAGTTCGGCTGCGTCGAAGTGATCGTGACACCTCCAACTCCGCGACCGGCTGACCACAGTGACTTTGTCAAGGGGGTGACACTGCGGCCACATGGAGATCTGTCGACTCAAGTGCACGCTGAGTTTGACGGTCGTCTCGCAGCACCTTTCTTCGACGTTGCGCCGGGACGAGTGCGCATGATGGAAGAAAGGCAACAAGCCTTGCGCGCTCAGTGGCTAGCAAGCCACCAGCAGCTCATCACTGCCATCAATCTGGGACCGGGCTCGCCCGTCCCACCTCAAGCAAACCAAACATTTGCCGCAGCTCAGTTCTCTTCTTACACTGCACGATCTATGCAGCAACGGCAGGAGAAGGGCGATCAAAGCATGTTCCGCTCCTACAGCGTGCGTGGGAGACTCTCTTCTGAGGAGGCAGGTGATGGACAGGATGGAGGCTACGACCCCAGTGTGCCCAAGTACGTAGCCCCAGGCAGACGTGGGTACGGCAACGCGCGCCCAGTTTGCCCTGTCGTGCCGTCCCGCAGGCACAGTGTCGCGACGACAGGCACGCCTGCACCCATCCCGGTGCGTCACATGTCGATGCGAGGCCGCGCAGAGACTTTTAGTACTCCAGTGTCGAGGCCATCTCACGCACAAGCCTTTTCGATGGACTCTGGCCTGGCCTCGAGGGAGGCAGTCGGACGCTCGATGCTGGCCAGGCTAGAGAGAAGGAGGAACAGTGTCGATGTTATTGTGTAGCCCATAGCTCTGGGAGTTGACAGGGAAACAAAAGAGCGGCCTACAATGGTTGATGCGCCCCGCGGATTGGCTATCCGTGGAGCAGTCTCGCGTTGTAAGCAGATACCGTCTCCGTCGTTTGGTTGCATAAGTTGTGGCGAGCAATGACACAGTACATTCTTGTCCACATCATTCTTTCGTCTTGCTGTTCGTGTGCCTGTTGGTTCGTGCGTTTGGTTTTTCTGCCAAGGCTGCTCAGTATGGACCCTGCATGAAAACTGAGCCTCGGGCTTGGCTTGGGTGAACTGTCAATTCCGAAAATCGGATCCTGTCGTTCAACGCGGCACCGAGATTACAGGAGTCACGTGCAAAATTATAGAATTAAATTCAGGTGAAGGCCAGGTTCGGCCGGGCTCCCCCCAACCAGTGAGAAAAATTCGAAAAACGCGGCACCGAAGACGACGCGGCGCGATGGGGGGAGTTTCTGCTCTGCTGGTGGGCTGACGAGCCAGCCAGCCAGCCAGCCAGCCGCGCCCGTCCGCTAGTGAGTGAGGGCCAGAGTCTTTGGAATTCTCCTGCCATTCTCCTCATCCTGCTACACCATCACACATTCGTCAATATGGATTCCGCTAAGGCCAACGGTATGTTTCTGGAAGCATACTTGAGTGATGCCGCTGTATACTGATTTCAGACCTCTTCTGGATTACAGTCAAGCTCGCTAGGGTAAGCATTGAGCATTTGCAAAATCGAGTCGAAGGAGGAAGAATGGAGGACAATAGACACGGTGGAACAAGTGGAAGATGGTAGACGCCCCATCATCATTCGACATACGATGAGGATCGACCGGGTCGTCTAGGATAACGGGTTGGGAGGATCAGAGGTTTGAGGATGGGGTGTATCAGGAACTCGTGGAAGGGCATGCCTCGACCCCAACAATCTTCGAAGCCGCACGGGAACTTTTGCAGCATTCAGTACAACACTCCTCCATCGCACATCATCTCAGCGCATACGACGGCTCGACATTCAGACACGCAGTCACTGCTACCGTGATCCAACGCCTCGATCATCGCCCAATCCACGCCAGGCTTCTCGAACTTTTCCGGGGAGCTTCATTCAGTCAACGACAGTCACGATTGCCCATACATGAGATGCGAGAGCTATCTTCGTTGTTGAAGTAGACTTGCATCATATGTGGCTGGGCTCTCGTGCTGTGTGACTGAGTGTTGCTGCAACCTCTTCCAAGTCTCGGCAAGTGTGGTCAAGGAATCGGCTGCTGGCACGAGTCGAAATGTCGTTGGTGTCAACGGAACAGAGGCTCAAAAGATGTGGCATCACAGGGATAATGGCAGGCAACGGATGGTCGAAAAACGATATGCAACACACGTCATAGATCGAGACGCTTACCGACTCTTCTCACTTTTCAATCTCAACAGGTCATCAAGGTTCTCGGCCGTACCGGCTCCCGTGGAGGTGTCATCCAGGTCCGTGTTGAGTTCATGGACGACACCCGACGAAGCATCATCCGAAACGTCAAGGGTCCCTGCAAGGAGGACGACATCCTCGCCCTTCTCGAGAGCGAGCGTGAGGCTCGGTGAGTAGCCAAGTCGGCTAGACTAATCTCTCGTTGAATGAACGAACAGCGTTACTGACCGACTCGGTTCGAACTTTCTCTGAAATAGTCGTCTGCGCTAAGTGCCGAGCAGAGGATATGGTCGACGTCGGTGTTCCACAGAGACCTTTTCTTTGTTCCCAGCTTTGCTCGCAACCCCCCCTCGTTCCTTACTCGATTCAGGCTTTGGCAGGTGTATTGTTCTAGCCTCCTAAAGCTGGACACAGTCACACCCACGTCTACTGTCCTGCCATCCCCCGCAACCATGCACCACCCTCTCATGTTATTCAAGTGCCAGTGAGGGCACGCAGGGGGTGTCTGCCAGCTCCTCAAGGTAGCACAGACCCCTTTTCCTCTCTTGTACAAACAGCACGAACTTGCATACCGCGGCTTCGTTTCGCGCAATCCCAAAAAGCGGTCCACGGGGCCCTACCCATAGGACGTCTCAGATTTGAAAAGAATACCAGGCTTCCAGCTTGCTTGGTCATTGTTGTGTGTGTGTCTGTGACGGAGAGCATGTGCAGGATCAGCCGTTGTTGTGACCTTGTGGTAAGATTCGTCGTGCAATGTATTAGAAACTTTGGTATGTACAGTATACAAGGACTACCCAGCTACTGGTGACTGTGGCCGGCTGAAGGCGGTGGTATGCGTCACTCTAACGTATGAGTCGTCTGACCCTTACTTGAGATCCGCGAGGAGCTGGCGAAGCGAGTCTACGACGAGAGCATGGTCTTCGGCCTGTGGGAGACCAGAGACGGCAATGGCACCGATAGGGCCGCTGGATACACCAGCAATGTTGATAGGGAAAGCGCCGCCGTGTGCGGCGAAATCAGAACCAAGACTGTCAATAGACTTGCCCTTGGCGACGAGAGAACGACCAACGAGGAAGCTAGACTTTCCAAAGCGCCTTACGGTGTTGCACTTTCTCTGGATCCAGCCCCAGTTGTCCGGGCCAACGGCGAGCGAGCTACCGACAGCACACGAGAAAAGGGTGTGACCGCTGTGCAGGTTGATGGAAATAGCCACTCCTGCTACCTTCCTGTCGTATCGTGCGAGGAAGTTGTCCCGGATGAGAACACCTAGGCGGAATGCGATCTCATCGTCGAAACGTGGAAAGAGCAGCTCGCGCTCCTGCGCCGTGATCTGTTGGACTAGCTCTTGGTCACTCGCCATGATTTCCAAGCTTGTGGGGAAGAAGAACAGTAAGGCGGCCGACCTGCTTTGCTTTTCTCCTTTGTCGTGGTCGTGGAGCGACTGTGTCTGCTGGCAGGCACAAAGGGAAGTTAGCTACCTCAGCAGCCCCGTATGGGGTGGGGAAAGCACGGGTCGACGCTGAGCCTGATTGGCCACCTCTCTCTCTCTTCCCATCCTCCACACGCAAATGTCTCTTGTGCGCTGGGCGAATTTCGCCGCGTGCACTTTGGAGCTCCCTCTTTGTTCCGGACATAACCACTTTGCTTGTCTGTCATGATTGAAGCAGTACAAAGCTTTTTATGATGACCGATGGAGTGATTTAGCCGCGAATACGGTTGAGCAAAAGCATACTGGTCGGCACCCTATTCTGCGGTCCGAGTTTACCTTGAGCGTGTGAGTGTTGTCTTTGACCACCCATTCCGAAAGACAACCAGGGGGCCCTTGAATGGGGAGCAAGTCAGGCACCTCTTTCTTTCATTAGAGTACTGTATGATAGCGTAACGTTCTTCGCGGAGGGAAAGAGTGTCGTTCGGTCTGAAACGTGTGCGCAGAACCATGCTTCTGCGCTGGAGCCGTGTCACCATCTACGGCGGAATGTGACAAGATCGAATGTGCGGCCCGATCCAGGTGAGCAGCAGAGCCGATAGATTGGACTACCTGCCCCTCTTATGTCCAAGAAGGGAAGACTGAGCACCAGCAGTACCAATGCTCTCGGTCGACTATGAATTGAATGAGTGCACATGCAAGAGATTTGTTCTTCTGTCCCTCGGCTTGATGGAGGGAGACGGTACTGAACCTCATGTACATGGAAATTTGGCGGAGGCGGCGGCGGCAGCGTCCCTCCGATGAAGCAGCGGTAAAGCCGTCCTGAGGGGAGAGAGACGGCTTGGCTGAGCTGCGGTGATCTGCATCGTGTGCGTGCAGCTGGGGTAGGGGCAGGGGAGAGGGTGAGCAGGAGAGCCGCGAGCTCGCAACCTGATTCGATACACACACGCGCCCACGCCAACCTCTTTGGTCGCGCATGACCCTAGCCGACACTCGAGCCAGCCAGCCTGTACGAACAGACCAACAGACAGGGGCCAGCAACCAGCAACCGGCACGCCGGGGCAGACTGTATTCTGAGCTCTAAGTACAGTATCCGATACGGAGAGAGGCGACGCCTTATTTTTCTGTCTCTTTCCTCAGCCCCTTCCTTCTCTTGATGGATAAGCATCGCCTCCCTTGACGCAGCAAGTGAGGCACGCGCAACAATATGAGTAGCCAGCTCACGCAGACCAAGCCTCGTGCCCCTACATTTGTGCAGAAGTATGTCTGAAAGCGGGCATGAATCTAGTGATTTCAGAGTGAGAACGGAATGGGTGATAGGGAAGGGAGGGTGGTGTGTGCGTGCTGCGTGACCTGAGCGCAGGTGTGATGTGTGTGCGTATGTGTGTGTGTGGGTGTGTGTGTCTCTGTCTGTGAGTGTATGTGTGAGCGTCTGTTGTCTCAGTCTGTCAGTGTGTTTTGGCGGGCGAGAAAGGAAGGGGCTGGGCAAGAGAGAGGGAGGGAGACAGGAGGGATGCTCGCTGGGATGCTGCACGCACTCGCTCCCTGTCGACCTGGCGCGCGGGCTCAGGCGCGCTGCAGCCGTCGCGCAAGACCGAGTCGAGTCGAATTGGAGGAGGGCCTTGTGAGTGCGGGCGTGTCTTGTCTGCCTGTCTAAACTGTCGGTCTGAGAGCGAGAGTGAGGGTGAATGAGTGTCGGTCTCCTTTTTCGCGGATCCTCCAGGCGCACCACCTCGCCCAATCTGCATCCCTTGAGCCCTCGCCTCGCCTCGCCGTTAGCAAGCTCACAAAGGCATCACACCTCCTCCTCTCAACCCTCTCCTATCCTCTCTCTCCTTGTGCCTTTCCTCACAGATCTCACATCAAGTTGCCCACACAACCTTGATCATCGCCACCCCGCTCAGCAGCTGAACTAGAGGGCTCCAACTGAATTCTCGTTCCTCCTCAGTGTCAACGGGCCTTGCATTTCTCTCTCACTCTCGTCCTGTTCTCGCAGCTGGCAGCGCTCGCTTTCTCCCACTCTACGGTCCCTGCATCGTTACCACTCGGCATCTCGTCCTTCTGCATCAGCACATTTGCACTCGTCCAGCCTTGGTATCTGCTCTAGTCCCCTCAGATTACAGCAAGCAGTTCCTCGCCCCGCCACCCGACTCGCACAACATTGTAGCGACAGAACAGCAAGACCCTCCTTACACCTTGCTACCTGCCTGCTATCCACCACTTGTGCTTTCACACCTCGCCAGCTTGAGGATTCGCTTTAAATCCAACCTCACTGGATCCCGATAAGGCCTTCGTCACAGTCGACCCTATCGCTAGTCACCCGCGTGCTCTCTCCAGTCACTTTCATTCGATATCCTCCTGTCCAGGCCCAACCCGCTTAGGACAGCCCAATTCACCTCACTCAGTCACAATGCAGACCATCAAGTGTAAGTAGAATCGCCTGGTTCTGCTGCGAGTGCATTGCATTCGCGGCACTCTTCTTCTGGTCTGGAATAGGTCGCTAGACACTGACCTCTGACTTTACCCCTTCTCTTGCAACTCACAGGCGTCGTCGTCGGTGACGGTGCCGTCGGTAAGACATGTCTCTTGATCTCTTACACCACTAATGCCTTCCCCGTAAGTACAGCCCTTCTCTCCCTCAATCCCTCGACGAGAAAATGATCCTGACCACATCAATGTATCATCATCTTAGGGAGAGTACATTCCTACTGTGTTTGACAACTACTCTGCGAATGTCATGGTGGACGGCAAGCCTGTCAGCCTCGGTCTCTGGGACACGGCAGGTCAGGAAGATTACGACCGACTCAGGCCCCTGTCCTATCCTCAGACGGACGTGTTCCTCATCTGCTTCTCGCTCGTCAGCCCGCCAAGCTTTGAGAACGTCCGCACCAAGTGGTGGCCTGAGATCAGTCACCACGCACCAAACATCCCCATGATTCTTGTCGGAACCAAGCTCGATCTTCGAGAAGACCCAGAGACCATCGCCAAGCTCCGAGACCGAAGGATGCAGCCCATCTCCTACGCACAGGGTAACCAGATGGCGCGCGATATCGGAGCCACCAAGTACCTCGAGTGCTCGGCGCTCACCCAAAAGGGCCTCAAGGGCGTGTTTGACGAGGCGATCCGGAGTGTCCGTGAGTAATCCCAACCGCAACTCCTGCCCTGGCCGTCGACATGCTAACCGTTCTACTCTTACTTCTTCTTCCAGTCGCCCCCGCCCCGGTCAAGTCAAAGAAGAAGAACAACTGCCTCATTCTCTAGTCATGTTCTATCTCTCTTTCCTTCTCTTTTAGGCGAAGATTCCACACGCACGCACACCCTATTCGTTCGCTAGACGCAGATATCCCCACCCATCCCACACGGCGCTACCTTCCAAGCTGCTAGCTCTTCCCTCTCCTCCTCTCCCTCTTCCTCAACACTCTAACATCACGCTGACCAAGCGCCTGATTCGTCCATGGCTGTTTTTACTTTTGTCGACACCTTTCTTGGTCCTCACATGAAAACTATGGTTTTTTTCTTCTGTGTGAGTGAAGCATTGCTCCCAGTGCCAGTGCAAGCGAAGTCTAGATGCATTTGCAAGTGTAGATTACAACAGGGGGCTAGGGCTGCATGTTAGGCAGAGGAGACCGAGTCGGGCCGGTGTGAAGCCCAGACCTTCTCCAGCACGGCCAGGGTACGCTTGAGTACGATTGCACCACCGCCACTGATGCGCTTGACGGGCTCGTCGCCATTCGCTGGCACGATGTCCGTCTTGGTCTCCGAGGCCGAGATGAGTGCACGAGCACGCTCAATCACAGCAGGCAGTCTGGGTCGGTGGCTCGTATCTCCTTCGAGGTAGAAGTATCGAAGCTCGTCTTCTAGCCCTGACGGTGGCGACTTGAGTGCGCGACGGACAAAGCCACGCGCGAGAATGAACGCCTTCTCCGAGTAGAGACGCGAGTTGACTTCGCCCTCCTCCGTTCCTTTGAGCTTCTCGTACGCGGGTTCAGTGAACCATGGTTCACGGACGAGCACAAGGCCCTGGATCGAGACAAAGACCTGAAGCAGAGAAGATTTGGTCGGCGACCAGCTTTCGCTTTCCGCTTGACCTGACCAGGTCCCCAGTACAGACAAGCACACCTTTCCTTCTTCGTAGAGATTCGGGCTCACTCGTCCGCTTCCGTTCGTCCAGCTGTGGAAATGCGCTACAGGCGGCTCTTGAGGGTATGTTGATTTGAGTAAAAAGTCGATCACGAATGGCGCATCTTCGTACGGAGTTCCTTCGCTTCCCACGATTAGCACCCTCAACAGATCGCTTCGGTCCTCGTATGTTCGGACCAGAATCGAGTCTGGAAGACTGGTTTGCAGCACTTTGAACTCTTTTTGCAGCCGCTTGAAGTACGCTGCTTTAGGCGGAGTGTAATGGTCCATAATGAAAGCGTGATCCCGGGGCGCCTCCTCCAGAACCTCAAAGCGCGACCAACGCGAAGAGTTGGTAGGCATCTGGGCGCTTGCGACAGCTGGTGCTTCAGCCGCTGTGGGTGGGATTACTTGGGCCCCTGCACCGGGGCCGTCGTGGCTACTAGAGCCGTTGGCATCCGCAGTTTGGCTCTCGATGAGTGACTTGTCTTCGACAGGGTGCTGCTTTTCCTCCTGATTGCTTGTCGTGGAAGCTTCGTCTTCCGTCATGTCTTCCCACCCGTCGACCTCTGCGAGCTCGTCTCCTGCCTCGTCAACCCACCCGTCGCCTTCCATGTCCATTTCCGACCCAAATTCGCTCTCGCTGCCCATGTCCTCGTCCCATTCATCGTGGACATGGTCATCGATTCCTTCGACAAGCAACGCAAGGCGGTCAATAGTGGTGAAAATGTGCTCCTTGTTGGGCAGGCGGACCTCGATGCGCCCGTCACGGTGCAGCTCGACAACAGTTCCGTACCAATCGACGTCGTTTGCTTGGCCTCCCTGTTTGGGGAGACGGAGGGGTGTCGCCTTGGGATACTGTCGCGCGAGATTCATTCCGGCCTTGCTGAGCAAGGAGTGAAGCTCCGGAAGCTCAGGCATCTCTTCGAGCTCACCAAGTCTAGCGAGCGAGGGTATTTGCATACCAGTCGGTGAGTTGCTGAGGAAGACAACGTCACCTCTGTGGACACCAAAGGTTACGGGATCAGGACCGTGTACGTCGAGCTCCAAAGACGGGACTGTCTCAATTTCTTCAGTCCCATACCATCGCACCTCGGCTGTTCGCTCGATTGGATCCATGCGCTGGACAATGCCGACCTTTGAATCGCCTCCATCTCCCTTCCATACCACCCAATCGCCGGGCCATGATTCATATTCATCCAGATTTACGTAGGGAACCATCGTCTTGGAGTCCTCCTCGGTGATGGAGCCATCCTGCCAGAGGATACGAATAGTTGATGAAGTGTCGATCACGTTCATCACGTCCACTGGAAAGCTTTCGACACCGTACCGCGGGATCTCAAGCCTGTGCTTCGTGACCAGCTCTGCGTGGCGGAAGATAACTTTGTCGCCGACAGCGTGGCAGCTGTCTGAGAATGATCGGACAAGAGTCAGATCCTCTACATTGGACCAGAATCGTTTTGGGCGATGTTGATTTTGCTGCTGCTCTGGACTGAGTTTCTGGTTCATGGCAAGCCAGTTGACACAAACAACGGTCTGCTTGACGTTCAGGACCGTTGCCTGCTTAGGGGTACGTCGAGCGCTAAAAAGAGACGCCCAGATGCCCGAGGACGAGCCGAGACTTTCGCCCGATACCTCACCAACAGTCAGGCGGGAGCCAATGTCGCAAACGCGGATCAGGTCTGCTTGGTCGCTCGACTCGACGAGAGCCTCCTCGAACACCTCTTCGACCACTCCCACCCAGTTATTCGCAACGACATGATCGCCATTGACGATCCTGATGACGTTCTGGACGTCCTCATCCGGGACATCGTGATCAATCCTTTGCTTAGACAGCACATGTTCGAGCTTGAGCTTCATTTTGTGCTCCACCACGATACCGGATTCGATGTGCTTGAGCGACCGTTTGCATACGTCACCGATGTTGAACATGCTGTTAACATGACCGGCCAAGGGATTCAAATCAGCTCGGTTGTCATTTGATTGCAATATGAAGGGCGCTCTTGTGTAACATACCGGTCTGTGAGTGCAACACGAGTCTCGGGCAGAATCTCTCTCCGCCCTGAAGGGTACCACGCGACTCCGATCTCGCCCTTCTTAAGCTGCAATAGGTCGGTGGGAAAGGTCAGACCATGTTCGGCGCTTTACGAGAGAGATCAGCTTACCGGTCGGCTCATCTCGTCCTCATATGGCTGAACGGGTGGCATCGACTCGTCTTCATCATTCCAGCATCGCAATACCACGCCAGCCTCATCTGGGTGCTTGTCTCCAGACTGCCTGTTCAGCTTTCGTACGATATCTTCATGGTGGAGACGACCTCGGGCTGTTTGATCCGATGCAGGTATTGACGGCTGCGAGGTCTTTGATTGAACTGGCGTAGAGCTCGGGGACAGAGACATGCGCCACGAAAGCTTTCACCGACAAGCACTCGATGTTACTGTGATGTACTGATTTCGTTCTGGCGGCCGAGACTCTGCTGGTGGGCCAAAGCGACTGCGGGAAGGAGAAGACGATGGATCGGACCTGAGCCAATATGTGGATACGAGGCAGTTGATCGAGGAAGAACTGCGGATGCTGAGTGCGGGAGGTGCGATGTACGGTACGTGTGACTGAATCAAAAGTGTCTTTGAATCTTGGTTTGTGGAGGAAGGTGAGAGAATCAAGGCGTGTCTGAAGGTGAATTTGACCAACGTAGCCTCGAGCCGCTCTTCTTCTCATTTCGGAACTGCGCCATGAGCGCGCTCTCACTCGCTTGCTTCCAACGAAGGGGCCATCCAACCCTGCATTTTGTGTTTTTTGGGTTTGTCACTCGCGCGGTTGGGCAAGGCGTGCGTTCCGTGACCGGCACGGGCCATCGCATGGCGGCGTACCATCAGCGTGGACAAGACTAGGCTGAGTTGACAACTCCACACGGCTAAGGGGCAATTAACACATCCAGAACCAGGATTCGGGACTTCCGACACATCATCGCGCCAAGGTCGACAGACCTGTGATCTTGGCATCCGCCAACTCAACGCCGTCAAACTCTGCTCTTGCTGATAAGAGCGAAAGTATCGGCCTCGCTCCGACACTCGACATCACTCCTTCACATTCATTGGAGAAGGGATCTGGCAAACGGGGCAACCGTTGCTTGCGCGAGTTGCAGAAACTCGAGGCAACTGGGATCTCCCAATGAGCTCCTCCGCCATCCTGAAACGCTCCTGGATTGCTCTCGGCCGGCCTGGTGAGAAAGTTTCCTTCGACGAGGTAGCCGCGCGCTGGGGAAGCGAAGGTAGACCGTACCATAATGCCTTTGACTATGCCCGGGGCAAAGATGACAGGGACATTGTCCTGGTGAGTGTCCACTTTTCATCATCGTCTCGAACCGATCTTCCCCGTTCTCAACGCTTTCCTTTCTGCACAGGCACATGCGAGCTCCGATCAAGTTTGCATCCTTTCCCGGGACCACCAATTCTTGAAGGCGCTTCCTTTCTGGGAAGCCTTCTCTGCGTCTGAAGACACCGAGCGCGCAGTCGCCTGCGTCTGTGTGGGAACCGGTCTCTCTCAGGATGAACTACTTGTATGTCGTTTTTGGCCCATTCGTCCATCCGGTGCGCGCACAACCGACCTGACTTGACCCTTTCTCTTCCTTTCTTTGTAGGTCGCAGCGTCCATGGACCATCGAATTGCCGTATGGGTAGCCTCTGCAAGCACCTCTCGAAAGTGGCGAGTCCATTCCACTGTCATGGTCAGTGAGGGCACTGTCACTTCTCTTGACATTCATGCCGGTCGCCTCTTGGTCGGCACCATCTCATCTCTCAGTCTCTGGGACCTCGAGACAGACCACATTGGGATCTGGCGTCGAGCTTGGACCCAGCCATGTCCAGCTCCGATCACGCTTGCCAGATTCTCTCCTGACGCGAGCTCCATTGCTGCCGCCACCGAAAGAAGCCAGAACGTCGTCATCTGGACCGTCCCTCGGAAATCATCCAGCGCTCTCGTGTTGAACCAACAGCTGTTCCATCCTTACCGCGTGCATCATTTCGTGTGGAGACAGCCACCAGAACGTTCCAGTCAAGACGGGGTACTTGTGACCTACACCGACGATGGCGTCGCCCGCATCTGGGCTGCTGTAATCGATGAGCCTATGAAGCTTCGGCTATGGACCACGCTCGACCCTCCGAGGGATGGTTTTCCTGCCGACGACAATGATATGAAGAGTGGAAAGAGCCACCCACGAACGTTCTACATGGATGCAGCAGCGGTATCCTCTGCTTTACGAGCCAATATAGCTGCTCTCAACCGAGAACTGCACATGATTGAGCTCGGCGTTGGCAGCGGCGGCGATGCCAAGTCCCACGGGGATGCCCATGCGGCCGAGCTCGAGACGGATACCAAGAGGACACGTCTAAGGCGCTTGGAGCAAATCTTGAGCGAAGCACCTGACATGTTCCTCAGTTTCTCTGGCGACGGCTACATGGTCCTAACAGCCGTTGCCAACATCGACAGAAGGCCACCCACACTACTTCAGACTTTCACCGTGCTCCGCGTCCCTTACGCCTTGTCTGTTGCCGCTAATCAGATAAGAGACGTCATGCTCGTTCCCATGTATGTCGGAAATGATGCGTCCAGCGAGGACCCCTTTGCGACCTTGCAGATCCGCACAACGTCTGGGACCCCGCTGAGCTTCGGCCTCAATCCAAGTCTATTCTTCGATGGGCGAGGGCGTGGCCTTTCCTCCTTTGGCGTCCCTCTCAACGCCAGCTCCTCGCCGCCCGCCGGCACAACGGATCGTCATGCAGCCCACGGAGGCCGACTATCCAAGATAATAAGATCATGCGACGGAACGACCATCGTCAGCGTCTCAGCTCAGGATGCAATTTGCTGGGAAACGGTCGTCGCTGAGGCACGTGTGAACAACATACCTCAACGCATGAAGGCTCTCGGATACTTAGCCAAGGAGGAACTCGGGCTCACAGCCCTTTCAGATGATAGTAAGTATGACCTCGTTTTGAAAGCACTGATCGGATCTCTCAAGCCTCAGCTGATTGTCTTTTCGCCTTTACTCAGATCAACTTTTGGCCACGTTGACCTCGAACAAGCTGGGTGTTTCTGCAGTCGGAGCAAGTGCAAGCAAGGGAACTTGGATTGAGACCCCTCCCTTTGACGCTGTAGCCATGCAGCTAGTTCGCTCGGATGCCACTGACCTGGTTTTTGTCTGCACCAAGCGTGCGACTATACATTCCTGGGCCATCAGCCTTTCCAGCAACAAGGCAGAGCGATTAGACGACTACCAACTTCCATGCACCTTCGATGACGACCGTGAAGATTATCCCTTGATCAACTCGATCACGGGCTGCGGGGACAAGAGTGAGGCGTCAGCAAACTTTGTGACTGTGTCATCCACCGGCGTGCTCGAGCGTTGGACTTCAAGTCTGAAAACCAACTCGAAAGGCCAGCTCATCGTCGCATGGGATCAGTCCGCCCGCATTGATACCAGAGTGTCGAACGTCACGAAAGCGTGCTGCTCCACATCTGGCTTGAACGCTCTAGTTTCGATTCAGCCTGATGGGCGTCAACTGCTCAGTATCTTTGACTCCACAGTTTCGACATTCACTTCGGGCTTGGAGCATCAGCAGGAGTACGAGACTGGAGCTGAAATCACCGCCTTAGATTGGTCGCCATCGACGCTGGTAACGTCGACGCTTGCTGTCGCATTCTCTCACCAGGTCGAGGTCCTCAGCCCGAAACGACACGGGATCTCTCCTGACAGCGCGGAGACATGTCTCGCTCGATGGGAACCTTGCGGGCGGGTTTTCCTTGGGTACGCTACGCCAAGCAGGATTCGTGACGTCGTCTGGCTTGCCCACGAGCGACTCGCCATTGGCTCTGCATCTATAATCTACGTACATGGCCCCTTCGTAGAGGAAACCCAAGTCGACCAGACGATCAAAGGAGAAAAAGTCAGGCATCTTGCGGAGCTGATTGCGGAGAGGACAGGCCCACTCCCTCAGTATCATCCAACCTTCTTGCACGAATGCCTGCTCTGGAACAATCTTCATGTTGCGAGAACGATTTTGGGCAATCTGCGAAAGGCGGTCAACTCTGTATCTCCCAACCTGTTCGAAGAGACATGGAACTTCGAGGATGCTCCATTCAGTCAATTTGCCTCTTTTGGCTTGTCTGGCATGCCAAAACGCATGAGTGCCAGGATCCATGGTCACCAGGCGAACGGTGCCTCCATCTTTGATGAAACATCGGACACAGACTCTTCAGACGAAGAGCTGTCTGAAAAGGGCATTTCGTTGCTAATACAGGCGCTCGATAACCTCAACTTACCTCATCTGCATGCGGAGGATCGCAAATCGCTCGTCACGATCATCAAGACCACCATCGAGGCAGAGGAGCAAAAACGTAGCCTCGACGAAAATGGCTTGCGGTACCTCATCAGTCTTCGGCTTCATCTCAATCGATCAGACGCAAACGATGCTGGGCCTGGATCAAATTTTGAGGCACTAGGCTATCGTGACATAGTCTGGGCTCTTCACAGCGAGCAGCAAGAGCTCCTGGTGAGCGCCATTGAGAGAGCGTTCCAAAACAAAGTAACGGCATCCGTTGCAGGATCCACTGGCATTTTCATGTGGTTGAAAAGCCACCAAACGATCCGAACGCTGGCGGAGCAGGTCGCCAGGGCTCAATTCATGGTTGGTGAAGACCGAGACCCAGTCAAATGCTCTCTTTTCTACTTTGCGCTCGGCAAAATCAAGGTGGTCCAGGGACTGTGGAAGCAGGCGGTATGGCATCCAGAGCAGAAGAAGATGCTTCAGTTCCTCTCGCACGACTTTACAGAGGAACGATGGAGAACGGCAGCCCAAAAGAATGCTTTCGCATTGCTCAGTCAGCGTCGATACGGTGAGTGGCTGTGGTGAATTATCTTCTTCTGAACATGAAGTCAACTGACAGACGATGATATTTGACAACTCCAGAGTTTGCCGCATCCTTCTTCATGCTGGGAGACAGCTTGAAGGACGCCGTGAACGTTTGTGTCCGGAACCTGAACGATGTCGAGCTGGCAATAGCTCTGGCCCGCATCAGGGAGGGTGGCGACGATGGGCCTGTGTTCAAGGATTTGCTCCAAAGGCAGGTTTTGCCTCAAGCGTTTGAACTAGGTCAACGCTGGCTAGCGAGCTGGGCATTCTGGATGCTGAAGAGGCGAGACTTGGCGGTGCGCGTCATCGTGGTGAGTATGCGTCGTGTTCAATGGATGCCACGAAGATTGTATCCTGATGGCCCCCGACCTCTTACCTTTGATCAGACGCCACTCGTCGAAATGCTGGCAGATCTAGATGTGGCAACCATTGTACCCTCCGATATCAAGTGCGGTGATGGGCACTACGATGATGCCTCCCTCGCGATCTTGTTCAAGCAGCTCAAGGACAAGTCTCTGCAGACGATGAGGGGCTCTGCTGCTATTCCTGAGAAGAAGGAGTTTGATTTTGTCCTGCACATGAACAAGGTCCTTTGTCGAATGGGTGAGTCGAGCTGTGTTCATCAGCTAGAGAGCGCTGCGCTGACGTTCGGAAAATGACCAGGCTGTCACACACTGGGCCTGAACTTGCTGCGCACCTGGGTCTTTGAACCACCTGTGGTCGCTAGCTCGACGACAGGTTACCATGCTGTTACTGAGGAAGATCTGCAGTCACTCGGACGAGTACAGGAGGACGTGGCGTCGAGGGACATGGACCTTTTCGGTGCTCTCGCTGGGCGCGCGTCGACGAGCCCGACCAGGCTGCGCCGACGCGATTCGCAAACGTCCATGTCACCGCCAAGCAGCCCGCGTGTATCACGACGACGGAGCAGCCTGCTGCGGAGGAGGTCGAGCATCGTGAACGATCTCGATATCGGCAGTCTCGGATTGCACGAGCAGGGACAGTCATCTTCTGGCACAGGCACACTGACCTCTCCCGCACATGCTGCAGAACCCAGCTTCTTCCCGAAGGGAACGGTCATCCGTGAAGAGCCACAGGCAATTGCTGACGAGGACGAAAAGACAGAGCTACCGCAAGAAGGAGCGCCGAAGACAAAGGGCATCAGTGTGTTCAAGAGCGCGGCAGCAAGCAACGCAAATCAAGGCGCGCAAGAGTTTGACTTCGGCAGCTTTGGCTTTTAAGGCGTTGGATCACTGCGAATTGTCCAGAGCATGTTGTACCTCAGCAATACCAATTAGTTTATCGCCGAGCTGACTTTGCGGCTCGATCCAGGCTCAGTATGACCTGCGTTCAACGAGTGCCGTCTTGTCGTCGTCACATAGCGTCACAGGAGCTCTGAGGCTTTATCTGCTGGAGTAAGATTGATTTCCAACTCTGGTTGCATCTACAGCTGGGAAGCTTTCAATCCATGCTGACTACACGAGCTTGCACGGGCCGAGAAGGATTTAGTGAGCTGGAGGTGATATGAAAGGTTAGTCAAAGGGTTTTGAGAAGATCATGAGCGCATCGTAGGGCAGACTTACCCTCAGGGGACTTGGCAATGTAGTCGATCGCTTGTTGAACAGTGGTGATGTTGTCAGCCTCAGCGTCGGGGATCTCCTGCAACAAATTGAATCAAGTTAGATGAGGTCCCCTCCAGAAGATGGTTGGCAAGGACGTTCGACAGGTACGTACGATCGAGAACTCCTCCTCGATGGCCATGACAACCTCAACAGCGTCGAGCGAGTCAAGGCCGAGGTCGCTGGTGAAGGACGAGGACGTGGAGACCTGGAAAGGGAAGGAAAGGTGCATGGTAACAAGGTTTCAGCAAGAGTCGTGTAAGTTAGAGAGGGCATTCGGGAAGGGTGATCTCACCTTGCTGGGGTCAACCTTCTCGAAGGTCTTGAGAACGTCAACAACACGGGTCTGGATGGCGTCCTTGCTGAGGCCGGGACCGCTAGCGTAGAATCGGACGGGGGCGACCAGTCGGGGGAGGGCAGCGACGACGGGAGCCTGACGAGCGACGGCGACGGGCGCACGGGCACGGATGAGGGAAGCGGCGGCAGTTCGGAGAGCGGCGACCATTTTGAAAGATGATGGAATATGGGGGTGTTGTGTGAGATATGATGGAAGAACTAACAGCGAGCTGGGTGTGCGCAAATGTGGAGCCCAAGCTGCGTTCTGTGTCATGGACTCGGACAGGACCGTTCTGCTGAGACGAAAAATCTGATCGGTGCAGCCTTCCTTGGCCTGTCTGCCCAACGAATCGAGCCTTAGGGATTATTGGGTCAGCCAACTCAGCCGAGCGTGTTTGCTGCTTTCGGTTCCGAGCCTGTTCAGAAGCAGACCGCAGCGCGGGCTCAGGCCTTGCCTGCCTGCACCTGGCGGCTTTCGGAAGCGCGTCAACCAGGAAGAAAAAGCGGCAAGCCAAGCCAAGCCAAGGCCAACCACGCTGAGCCAGTGCTCCCCTTTTTGCAAAACGTTCATATCCACTGACCACCAAGTTTCAAGCCGTGCGGGCCACATATATCACCATGAAAGGTCTTGCATTCCGAAAGCTCGGAAGGACATCTTCCCACCGAAACCTCTTGCTCCGGTGCGTTGCAGGCCTTATCCCCGTTCTGAACATGGTACATCTAACGACTGAGGCAAACTGACTGACTGGACTGTCTTCACCCTCTCACTGCACAGCAACCTGGTATCGTCGCTTTTCGAGCATGAGCGAATCACTACTACTGTAGCAAAGGCCAAGGAGGCCGCTCGAGAGGCTGAGAAGATCATCACCCTCGGCAAGCGCGGAACCAACCAGTCCCAATGGGGCGCCAAGGGTTACCTCTTCGTAAGTTGAGCTCTCGCACTCATCGAACCAGTATCTGACTTTTTTCTTTCCGTTCTGCCCTGCATAAACACTCATGTAGTCACAAGACAAGACATTACCTAAGCTGCAGGAGCTCGCCACTCGCTACGCTGACCGCCCCGGAGGCTACACTCGACTTCACCTCTACGGCAACCGCATCGGCGACCACGCGCCTCGAGCCATCCTCGAGCTCGTAGACAACCCGAACGACCTCCGTCTGCAGATGACGGCACGAGCTATGGGAAAGGAGGCTTTCGACTACATGATGAAGCATGGCGGTGAAGACCTGCTGCAAGGGCGGCAATTCGGGATTGAAAACATGGAAGAGGACACACGCTACAACGAGCTTACGCGCACCAACATGCGCAAGGTGGTTCAGTTTGGCGGCCTCGAGAAGCGACAAAAGCTGCTCGACATGGCGCGAGATCACCTGTACCGGCTCAAGGCGGAGGCAACGCTGCATGGCTCATACCGTGTGGACGAGAGCAAGCTGGAGAACCTGAAGGACAACGCACCTCGTGGCCGACTGCTGACCAAACCGCGCTCTGGAGACCGCACTCGAGCGGGACAGGAGTACGAGGGACAGCCAACACCCCTTCCAGGCAAGCGTCGCAACAGCGTTATTCGACTTAGCAGGGGTGTGTTTGCCAAGCGACTCAACTCGCGTGCCACTCCCCCCGCCAGCACGAAGCAGGCTAAGGTGCGGGCGCTGCGAGCATAAACCACACACCCACTCGATCCACCCATTTGCATCCCCCTTGTAAACTAGATATCGCCCAAAAAGGCACAAACATGTGTGCCGACCGTGGATGAATGCACCTTTTGACTGTACTTTGGTCTCTGCTCTTTGCACTCTGCTTGCGGTTGGTTGGCTCGTTGGCTTGTTGGCCACAACGAGGAGACGCGTGTGAGCCTGGCCTGGCTGGCCCTGGCGTGGAGTGGCCTGCCTGGCTAGAGCTGATTGTCTTTTTTTTTTCTGATTTGCCGGATTCTTCCTGTGCATTTTTGGATTTTGATTTGCTCATTTGTTCTCATTTTGAGCTTTCGACCGGGTCAGCTCAGTCGACTTTGGACACAACTAGCTGAGCGTCCGAGCGTGCTCGTGCTGAGCAAGCGACCGTGCCCTCCAGCCAGAAGACCCACAAAACGGCCAACCTTGACGGCATCTTTTGCAACCATCACCATCGCCTCCACTCGACTTGCCTTCACATGCCAACATCCACCTAACATCAGGCCGAGTCATCCCTGGGCCCCACGTCCGACTGCAACCAGCCCCCTCCTGCGCTCATGGTGTCGGCATAGTCATTCCTTTCTTCAGCCTCTCAGACTGAACGGGCGAGCAGGACGAGCACTGGGCTCTCCCTCCTCGTCTGCTCTTGCTCTGACACCATGCGGGCTGCCCAGGGTGCTACGCACAGTGCAAATCGGTCCTGGCTCTCGACCTCCCGCACTGCACTTCAGCATGAGCAACTCTCGACCTCAGCTCTTCTCCCTCCCGTCTTCCTCTGCCCCGCCCTCTCGGCAGAGCCAACTCATAAGCCGTCAAAATCGGAAAGTTGGGACCAAATCTATTCTTCTAGACTTGAAAGGAGGGCCAAGTCCAGCTACAATCCTTCCCAAACAGTCTTATTCACCAGCTTTCGCGATCTCTTCTCCCGACAGACTTCGTCAAGCGCTCCTCTGATAGGATGTCAAAGAAGCTACACAACATCCGCAGCTGCTACGAAATCAGAACCTATTCCACCCTATCGCCCAAGCACATCCAAGCTGCCAGAAAGGAGGCCTGCCCATCTCCCTGACGGGTCGGGTGAGCCATCCTCAGATAGCCACCCCAATCCACGTGCAGTCGGCGCCCCTGCTGACTGGAAGACCAAGTTTCCTCCGACACAATGGAGGAAAGAGCTCGATTTCAACAACTACAGCCCCCCTCTCCGACGCGATACCCCCTTCCCGGCCGATGCTCCCCCACTGTATGACGATGAGGTACGCTGGGCTGATCCTTGGAAGACCTCCAGCCAACTTCAACTCTCCGTTCCGCCAGGCTACAAGTACGAGAAAGATCTCCGCATTGTACTTGATACCTTTCAAGATGTGCTCAACAATGTGCGTGAACTCGACAGCCTCGACATTCTGAACGAGGCTCTTTCAGTCGCGACGAGGACCGTGTGGAGACAGGAGGAAAGGTCCTCACTCAGCGCCGAGGAACGTGCCGTGGCCGTCTACGTCGTAGCCAAGGCGGCCGAGGTCTATGTACATCTTGATGTCGACGAGCTCCTCGAAACCATGCTCAAGCTCCTCGCCTTCTGCTCCGAAGTGCTCGGTCCACTCCCGCTTCCGGCCTTCCACTCGCTTTGTGCTCAACTTGGTCGTCAGGGTCGCTACAAGGCCGTCCTTAGGCTTTTCGAGATCTCCCTCAGCCAACATGGCAGAATGGATGCAGAGATGCTTCACCTCCGACTCAGAGCACTCATCGCTCAAGGCTCGCACGAGAAGATTGCCAACTACTGGGAGCTTTACCGAGACCTTCAAGTACCCCGTCACACCTTTGATCTCCTGCTCCGGACTCAAATCAGACGACGTGATTACGAGCAGGCCAATGCCGTCCTTCAAGCCATGATGCAGCACGGTCACCAGATCGATGCCAAGGCATGGCTAACCATTCTTCGAGGGCACCAGGCCTTTCGACCAAAGCTCGCCAACATTCTCCAGCAACAACCGACACTCGCAGTCAAACCTTCTCTCGAAGTGTTCAACGAGCTTCTCCGGGATTCAGCCAAGGACAATCACGTAGACGACACCCTCGCCATCCTCCGTATCTTTCGCGTGCCCTTGCCAGTCGAGGTGGATATCGCCACTCCAGATTCTATCTCTTCCGTCCCCGTCGCAGCCCTTCCGGTGCCCAGTCCTGAGACATTTGCCATATGTGGCCTTATGTTTGGCAGACTTGGGTGCCATCGTGAGAGCTTAGCTTTCTTCCAAGCGTCTGTAGCTTGTGCAATCAAGCAAGCATCCGATACACCTTCGGGAGCTCCTTTCGACGTCTTTGACGGAACCCCTTTCGAAACCCGAGAACCACAATACCGAGACAGGAATGAGGAGTCCATCTCTAGGGCTTTGGCCGGAGTGATTCAGGCTTTCAACAATGCCGGTCTGCCATACGATGCCATGCTTTTCGCCTCCGCAGCCCTAGGGATACCCAACTTTTCTACCAAAAAGCATCAGACCGAGCTGTTTGACCCGGAGTCCATCAGCAAGCTGCCGAAAGTGACTGTATCAACCTTGCATTACAAGGCACTGCTCGAATGCGCCGCCGCACTGCGCTCAATTGATCTAGCCCGATCGATCCTTGCCGATATGTTGTCTCGAGACCTCAAGGTCAATGGTCGTATCCGCAGAGCCCTTTCACGATTGATATCAGCAAGTCTGAACAAGGACACCGATGGTCTGCGCAAGCTTCTGAGGCGCTTGATGAACAAGACCTCGATTCACGATCCGGCTGATTCCAGGGATCACCTCAGCGCCGAGAGGATGAGTAAACTCGTCGACCTGCTCGATTCGATTGGCCTCAAGGACCGTCTTTCCATAATGGAGGCCAAGAGATCCCAAAGACAGAGGGCAGCACCAAAGGACAAGGACGAAAAGGACGCTATGCTGAGATGGGCCACGGAACACTCGCCCGAACCTCAGCCCGAGCATTCAATGCCCACCGGTCAATTGAGTCAGGCCTCGGCCAAAGAGGAATTGAATCTCGAAAAGCCCCTTACCCCTGCTGGCTACGCCATGCGTCTGCGGGTGCATGCCGTGATCCGAAGAGATTACGAGGCTGCTGAACAGGTCTACCTTGCTATGCTCAAGCACGGCATCCGACCCAACATGATGCACATTGCCCCGCTCGTGGAAGGCTTAATCTCGGTCGGACGGATTGCGGATGCGCAGCGTATCAAAGAGAATGCTCGGAGCATGTTCGGACTAGCGCCGACTCTCCGCATCCACACGAGCTTTATCCGCGTGTTTGCGAGAAATGGTGATGAGCAAGGTGTCCGGAGGGAGCTCGAGGAGATGCGCAGCAACGGCTTGCAGCCTGACGAGTCTATTGTTCACATGGTCGAGGCCGCCAACACTTATCGACGGAGGTCTTCTCGGCTAATGAACCGGCGAGTTGACTTGGGTGACGTCCACAGTGTCACTAGCCGCTTCAACGCCCTGATTAAGTCCAAAGCCCATCTCGATGCGCACCAGCTGCTCGAACAGGCGCTCAAGGCTGGACTTGAAGCAGACAAAATGCTGTATCGCCTGAGCGAGCGCTCTGAAAATTGGATCGCGAAGAAGCGCGACCGCGTTGCCTCTCGGGCCTCCGCGAACGACATTCATCGCTCTGAGCAGCTGCAGTTGGAGAGGGCACTGGAGCTCTCCCAAAGGAACAATACCCGGCTGAAAAATGCTCGCAGGGCCGTTGGCATTCACACGAAGAAGAGAAACGCCACACGTTACTACCGACGACAGTTGTTCGAGCTGATCACCAGTCTGGCAGACGGCAGCCTCAAAGAACGAGCTGATAGACGAGCCAGGCAACGTGGTTTAGAGCCAAAGGTTGAGTCGAGTCACCCGAGCAACGAAGAGTCCATCCCCGCATCTTCACATAGCGCTCGTTAAGCCACACGAGCTTAAGAGTCCGATTGAGTTATCTTTGTCGACAGCATATGGTATCTGTCATTTGCAATTGGAATGATCGACGTATTTACGCTCGAACTTCGCAACCGTGAGGCTCGTTTTCGGTATCGCAATTTGTTCCATGCCTGTGTCCATAGTTGAGACAAGGATAAGAGGGCTACTGTCTGAAGTTACTCACTCAGACAGCCTACGCCACTTCCGGTTCCTCGGCCATTGCGTCCTTTTTCGGAGCAAGCTCGGGTCGGAGCAGTGGGCTGCCGTCGCCGATATCAGCTCTTTCAATTCGTAGTCTCGTGTTCTTTCCGTTCTTTGAGCCGCCGAAATTTGACCGGTGGTGAGCTGAGAAAGATAGTCAATCTCCAAACCGTGACCAAATGACAAGTTTTGGCCCTCTTGGTGCAATCCTTATCTCTGGCGACGAAACTGGGCCATGGGTAGCGCAAGCCTACACACTGCTATCTCCCCGGACTGTCAGATTTACTCGGGTGGCACTGTGTATTGTTCTTCCCCGTGTGCGGGTTGTGTCGTGTTCTTGCTCAGGGTCCATGCTCGTACGCTGTCGAAAATCAGCGGACAAGCTCTTGAAGCTCTAAATCGGTAACTGGGCTCAACGCAGCTTCGTTATCAAAGATAGTGTACGTGATTGCTATCGTCTCGAAAGGTGTATATAATCCTTGCGTTGGCAACTCCCTCATCATCCTTCCAGCAAGAAAGACCATTCATCTGTTGTCTCTTTCATCATTCCCTCAGGCACCACATTGAGGTAGCTCAGCGCAAGTCAAACTCTCTCACCAAGATTCGAGAAGCCCTCAACTTTCGAGATGCACTTAGCCAGGTTCGTTTGTGCTGTGCTGCTCACACTAGCACTGCTGGCTCGGGCCATTCCCGTTTCGACTCCCGAAGGCGATGTCGCAGCGCTTTCTGCTGCCGAACTCAGCTCCAAGGTTGACATTCTTTCGCGTGAAGTGGCGAAACTGACTGGTACGAAGGGAGGTGCTGCTGCCACGGAACCCGCAGGTCTGAGCAAAATTGCATGGAAGAACCTCTCGCCGCAAGAAAAATTGTTGGTTCTGTCTATGATTCTTGGGGTGCTTGGCAACGGCTCGTTCGTGGTCAGTGGTGCCATATCGTCTGATCGTCTCATTCACCAGCAGAAACGCATCAACGAGCTGAAGAAAGATATCGAAATACTCCAAGCTAAAGGCCTCGCACAGCCCGAGACCCCGCCGCAGCCCCAGCTCCAGCCTCAAATACCTCCTCAGTTCCAACCTCAGTTCCAACCTCAGTTCCAATCCCAGTTCCAACCTCAGCAAAGATTGCGAAAGAGACAGGAACGGGACGATACCCCGTTGCTATCGAGAACGGCATCCCAGAGAAGTAAAATGCTCAACGAGCTAAACAAGGAGCTCTCTTGGCTCGGATCGCATCCCGAGGCAAGTAAGCCGGCACGGCAGGAAGCACTGGCGCAGATTGTGGAGCAGATCAACGAACTGCGCAACAGTCACAAAGTCTTCGGCGACGCTTTGAAAGAGAACGAGAAACACTTGCTTGACTTTGCGAAGCAATTGGGAGTGAACATCGAGCTGACTGCCCAGCAAACTGCAGAAGGCATGCGTCCCCTTGACGTGAGTTGGAGAGCACTCTGCCCCTGTGTCTCGAGTCTAGCGCTGAGCGTCTGCTGATGTTTTGACTCTACTGTATTTCTCCTACTTCGCCCTTTGTAGAAACTACTCGTTGGAGGAGGTGTCTTAGGTATGTATGGTCACAATCTCTGTCCTGAGGGCGAACGATCAAGCCTCTAAACGTGTCCTTCCCTTATCGTTCCTCTCTTTCCCTCCTCGACCTTCTCAGCTGGAGCAGCCGGTTTTGCCTCGGGCGTGCTTGCGATCGGGAACGCGTACGAGGCCAACCATGGCGAGATGGCTTCGCCACTCCCAAGCCTTGACAACGAGGCAAAGAGAGAAGGCGTGAACCTCCTCGTCAACCCAAGTACAGTAAACTTGCCGCACTCATCTTGAGGGAAGATGTAAGTTTCTTTCAAGTGTACTGTAAATAGATATCCCGTGCCCGTTTGTCAGTCCCTGGCATTTTGGATCAAATTCAACATTCGCAAGCTGATAGAAGAGCTAGACAATTTGGATCTCAGCCAACTGTTGTGTTGAATCACTTGAGCGACGAGGAATCCAACCCTGTACCCTCGCATGGCGCTCGTCAAGCCACAAGCGTACTGTACGATTCCGATTGTTATCTTTGGCGACAGCATACAGATTTGTACAGTACAGTATCTTTCATTTGTCGTTATTGACTACCCTACTGTATGTCTGACGTACAGTACAGTATTTACGCTTCATCTTCACTATCGTTAACCTCATTTCTGATTTTGCGCCATTGCGCATCACAGTATATTCACTCGTTAGGTAAGAATAAGAGAGCGACTGTCTGAAATTTCCATGGCAGCAGCAGCCACTCCCGGATCCTCGGCCGGTCCATTTCCTATTCGGAGCCAGCTCGGGCCGGATGTAGGGAGAAAGAAAGTGGGCAGCGGGCGACATCACGTTGTCTGCCCGTTTGGCATGTCGTTCTGGTATGGCTGTATCACGACATCGGCCTCGCATCCGCCTGCCCGCCACATTTCATTGTTAGACCACGCAAGACTACCGCGCGGCCATCGCCAATCTCCTGTACTGTAGCTGTGGGATCGGGTCAAACTCACTCATTGGCCAAATTTGTGGGGTGACAAACAGCCAATCTTTGGCTTGTCTGATGGAATCCCCTTCCCTCGTCTTTTCGGACGGCCACGTTCAAAGAGGACCGCGAAATGTGTTGCCCCAAACCCTGCTATCTGACCAGGCCTTTGGACATCGTGTGGCGCTGGACTTGTTCCTTCCATGAGTGACCTGTTACAGCCTGCATGCTCATTTACTATTGCAATGCGCGAGCACTTGCAACCCGAGGCCGGTCATTTGATTGAGAAAGCAGGTGATTGCCGCTCGATCTTGCTAACGAGCCTCTCCCGTGCAGTGAGGACTCTCGTCCTCTCTTCATGTATAAGAACACCCTCTGATGGTGCAAAGGTTTCCCAGCCCTCCATTCGTGATCTCGCAATAATCCATCCAAACCCTTCGGAATTTTTGGGCTTTCCAGGCACAATACAGAGTTTAGCTCCATACGGGTCACTCTCTTCCCATCAACAACAGACCCTCACTCGACGATCAGAATGCACTTGGCAAAGTACGTGTGTATGGTATTGCTCGCACTCGCAATGCTTGCTCAAGCAGTTCCTGTGTCAGCCCCCAAGGGCGATGCGGCAACCATTGAATCTGCGGAAATGAGCGCTAAGACCGACTCGCTCTCAGAAAGAGTAGCTGACCTGCTCAAGACAACTGGGGCAAAAAATGTCGTCAAGGGTCATCCGACGCCTGACAAGCTCTCGTGGAAGAACTTGAAGCCTCAAGAAAAGCTGCTCATCTTGTCAATGATCCTCGGCGTGGTCGGTAATGGATCTTTCATCGTGAGCGGAGCTATCGGATCGCACCGCCTCATGCAGCAACAGAATCGCATCAACCAGCTCAACGATGAGCTCAAGACGCTGAAAGCAGATGGCCTTGCTGAGCCTGAACCCAAGCCGAAGCCGCTGATCACGCTGCGAAAGAGGCAAGGACAGGATGAAGTGCCACTCTTGTCGAGAACAGCGTCAGCGAGAAGCAAGATTCTCAACCAGCTCAACAATGAGCTCTCGTGGCTCAACTCGCATCCGGAGGGGGGCAAAGCGGCACGAGAGCAGGCTCTGAATCACATCGTGGGAGAGATCAACGAGCTTCGCAGCAGCCACAAGGCGTTCGGTGACGCGTTGAAGGAGAACGAGGAGCGTTTGCTCCACCTTGCGAAGGAATTGGGCGTCAAGATCGAGCTAACTGCCCAGCAAACGGCGGAAGGCATGCGTCCCATTGATGTGAGTTCGCACGGATTCCGTCAGTGCCTGGCCATGGATGCTTACATCTAGTTTCCCTGTGTCGCCCTTGCAGAAAGTCCTGGTTGGAGGAGGTATCGCAGGTATATACATAATGCTCATGTCCAATTCTTTCTCGCGAATGACCAGGTCACTAACGCTTCCCATTCTCCTTCGTCTCTGCTCTGTTTTGTACAGCGGGTGGTGCTGCGCTAGCCGCCGGTGTGCTTGCAATCGGGAATACGTATGAGGCCAACCATGGAGACATGGCTTCGCCACTCCCTACGCTTGAGAATCAGGCTCAGAAGGAGGGGATCCGGCTGCGCATTGATCCGAATGCGATTAGCTTTTCTCGCAACGACTAAAGACGAAGCCAAGTCGCGTTGGACAGGAATCGTTGTTCGTCCCGTCACTTAGGCCTTAGTCCCTTGTTGCCTAGATCAAAGGCGACTCTCGCGAGGAATGGACTGCTTGCAGCTCCCTCGTTAAGCCTTTTCACACAAGCATGAGCTTAAACCTATGAGTTCTTCTGATGTTGAGTCTCGTGGGTCGTTCACAGTAGATTGCAAATAGAAGCCCTATCTTGATTTCGAAACCAGGACAGACGAAAGCGTGACATGGAAGGAAAAAAAAAAGGAAAAAAAAAAGAGGTGAAAAAGGAAATGCTCCCGGTAGCGGCTACAGAAGAGTGACTACGGGATCAATTCTTAAAGTCGTTGAGACGTAATGACAAGGTCGACTCTATTGCGATGGAGTGAGGATTGAAAGGACAGTGCTCTCGATCACGCCAAATCCCTCTGACGCGACGGAGGTCGACTGGCAGCCACCTGAGACAGGTCGGGGTCCTTAGCACGCGAGACGAACAGAGGCTGGGCGCCCAGTGAGGGTTTTACAAACAAACATGCACGTCGGGGACCAAGGGAACTGAGCTCTTGTCAAGGCCACTGACGGACTTCTCACTTGCAGCCAAGCTCGCGAACTGGGGGTGATGTCGGTGCCGGTGATCGATCATTTACAGCAGGGCCAGGAATGTGGGGACCCTTTGGCCAATTCGAGAGAAAGGAGGGTGGCAGCAACAGTGTTATGGCATAATGCATACATGATGCATGACCATTGTATCGGTTCTCCCAGGATAGGGCACCGCAATGAGTTGCTCGGTCCAGTGTGAAAAAGGGCTCGTCTGTCCTTGGTACTGTACGTTAGCTTGATTGGTTGAATTGGATGCAGAGGACGACGCGAATCATTGTGTGCAGACGGTCGCGCAGCATGTCTCTGCGCTGCAAACTTGCCTATGTTTGCATGCTGAGCTGTACAGTGCAGTAAGAACATAAACAGTGAACGACTGATCGTATTCGACATGACTCTCTTGGCAGATATTGTGACCCCGAGGGCCCAGGGCATGGCGGTGCCTGTGGTGCCTGTTGACAGGTTGACCAGGCCCACGAGGCTACGCAGAACAATATTGCGCCGTTGCTCTGGGCACTAAGCGCGCAGGAGTGATCATGTGAATTGGCGGCAGGCAGGTGACCCCGTTGAGAGAGACGCGTCGCGCAGACGCGTGCCCTGCATGACGTTCGCCGAAGAAGCGAGAGAGCGACACGGACACACAGACAGTGCTTGCTCTTGCATACACTCACCCAGTTGGGCCTTCTTGCGCTTACCATGCAGCGAGCATGAACGCATGTGCTGCTCGTGTCGAGTCGTATCGCTCCATGGTGGGTTGGTAGCTGTGGCCAGCTTGCGCTCTGGCGAGTTTCGTCTCGCGCATTGTCAAGAAATCCGCGTCTAGGCAACAATGCCACTGTAATGCTCTCTGAATCACGTTGACAAAGACCACGCGCGCATGCTTCAACACGGGCCTCTGCACAGCGAACTGATCTTGTTGCGGGGCGCAAAGGCAATGCATGAGCGGTCGACGGTACATTGATTGCTTGCATGGGAGCCTCGAGTTGGGTGGCAGGGTACCTACTGTCTGTGAGCAACATTTCGCGTTCTCTCTTCTTTTTTATTTTAAAGTCACAGAACTGTTTGCGCGTGTTGGTCCCGAGCCGAAGGGAAAAATTGAAAAGCGTCTGAGACATTGATCTTCTGAGAAGTCTCTGAGCTGCAACGATGAGATGGATGTGCCTGTCTCGGTACAGCTCATGCGTCTCCGATTGCTGCAACGGTTCTGTTTTGCAGCGGGGCTGCTTGCGAGCAAACAGAGTCGGGTCTTGCCGAAATCACTTTTCACGAAAACAAAGCCCTGAGCCCAGCTGAGTGAGCTCATGTTCGGTTCTGGCATGGCGGCATGGCGCAGGTGCTGTATTTTCATTTCATTTCATTTGGGTCGGCTGATGTGATGAGTGATATGGCTACCCGTTTTTTCGGCAGATCAGACAGAGTCGATCTCAAGGGTCGCTCCCCGGGCTTGAACGGTGTCAGTGTGACAGCGGACGGAGACATGTTCTAGCGTCGCAGGCTTGTTTGTTCGCTTATCCTCCGAGTTCTGAGTTCTAGCCTCCCGCTCATCCCCTTCCTTTGCTCTCTCCCCCCCCTCCGCTTCTTTCCCAAGCCTCCAGCAGCCACAGTACCGCTCACTAGCGACAGTGTCTCCCTGCAACCAGCTCAGCTGACCCCGGGCAAATACAGCACCGAACTACCAAAGCGGGGACCCTGACCCTTTTCCCTTCTTCACAACCAACCAACCACCCAAACAGCCCGCCATCCACCACCGCCGGTCCGTGGTTCTCTATCGTGCCCCTAGACGTCACCCTCTCCCTCACCATCACTCTCACCATTACCTCCACCCTCGCGCTCGTCCTAGCCTCGACGACCATCCTCGGTGAAGTATGCGCTAGGATCTTTCGTGTCTATCATCTGCACCTTACTGCCCACTGTCACGTCGCTACCTTAACTTGCTCGGCTGACATCCATCCTCGGTGGGGCTGATCTACTCATGCTCTGCTTGGTTGTCGCCATTCAGCACTCTCCTTGCAACGCCCAGCGTTCTGCGTCAACCTAATTCGCGTTGTTTCGAGGCAACCAATCCCGCTATCCATCGGAGGCCCGGCGCATTCTCCTTACTGTTTCAGTACTTTCTCACTATGCAAGGGCCAGAGTACTTCTCTATGCCACGCTACGAAGGCTATCTCTTTCTTCAAGAGCCCGAGTCTCCCCGTCAGGCTCTGTCTGATTCACACGAATCCTCTCTGAGCTGGCCACCCAAGGTCGGCGAGTCTTCGACTTCCTCCCTGTCACCCGGCTGGGTAGAACGTTGGTGCAGCTTAGAGGCTGGCCAACTCTTGGTCTATCCAGATAGGTAAGATTCCAGCCCCCTTCGTCCGCCATTCCCACGCTTGTTCTTTCGTCACTCCCTTCTCGGTCGGACTCACTGTTGACAATATCCCCCCAACTTTTTCCCACACTCTTTCGCGTGACTTTTCCGACGCAGGACTGCCGCCATCGTTCGCCCTGAGGAACGATGCCAGACCATTGACATGGGTCACTTCCGTCAGATCCAAACGAGTGGAACGTATAGCCTGAACGCACAAGGTCCTTGGGAGCTTACGCTCGTCGGTGGCTCCGGCTCATCCCCTCTCATTCCCACCAGCCAATCCGCTGCCTCAGGCCAATGGTTTGCCAAAGCTTCCACAAGCAACACTATCGGCCAGCAACCAGATCGTGCATCCTACAGACGCCAGAGCAGCGAGGCATCTGCGCTATTCGCCGGTCTTTCCAAGAGCCTCTCCAAAGCGACTGGCCTTTCGACCGCGCAATCTACTCCGAACTCATCCAAGCTTGAGAGCTATGCTGGCGAGAAAGGCAAGACCTGGAGCAAGCTGACCCACAAGTCTCGCAGGTGGTACAAACTCGTTTCGGGCGGCGGTAGCAGCAATGCACTGTGCGAGCAACATCGATCAATTCCACAAGACGCCCCACCTCCACCACTGGTAGAGAACCGGTCAAGTTCCACCCTGGGCAGCTCTTGCACCACCTCTCCCGTCACTCCCAATCCCGGCCATCATCCGCTGGACATCCCCGCTGGACTCGCTCTTCGGGCTCCCTCCGCCTCGGCTTTGGCCAAATGGGCTGAAGCATTGTCATGTTCGATTCGTAGTAAATCCGGCGCCGACACGTCCATGATGCCTCCTATCCTCCTCGAGAAACGAAGAACCCGGCCTGCTTTGTCCTCAGTTCCCGGTCTCCGTCCACTCTCTTTCAATGGCGCGACCTTGTTCCCGTCGGACGACGGCGTCGAACCCCATGCCCATGCGAAGGACGCCTCCAGACCATCTTCACGTCAAAGTCACGAAGCATTTTCCAGCATGCACCAAAAGCTACGGAGGCCTTCAACCCAAGACAGCTTTACCCTACCCACCTCAGAGCTGTTCCGCCGACGTCAGCGGAGAGCGCTTCACAAATCGGCCGATCTGAGCGATATCATGCATTCCTCAGGCAACGAGACCTCGTCACGCCCATCCACGGCTTCTGGTCACTCTCATAGCGCCTGGAGGCTTGGCTCTTCCGCCAGTCGTCCAGCTCATTCGCGACCCAATTCGATTGCCGACGTCCTCAGCCTCGGTCGCCGAGAGTCAACATCATCCTCAATGGAAGCGTCCGGAGCAGCTACGCGCAGTAGTGGCGTTCGTAGGTCAAGTACTTCAATGGTGCTCGATACCTTACTTGACAGCCAGAAGTCACCTGGTCAAGACAAGGATTGTTCTATGCCAAGCCGTGCAGACGCCCTCAATGGCCAGGTTCTTTCCTCTCCGCAGTCGGCTGCAACAGTGCAGACAAGACACAGACGCTCAGGCTCCTTGTTGAGCCGCAGTTCAATGCGTAAAATTTTCGATGCTGCGACCCCAGCAAGCGAGGCAGCGACTGGTCTCGGTCTCGAGCTTGATTGTACTCCAATGACACCTTCCAGCGAACCAGCGGCTAGGGACAAGAAGGGGTTCGCCAAGCTGCGATCACTCGGTGTCCGACCAAGCAGCCGAAGTGGCCGTTCTGATACACTCCAAGACATGAACGGTGTGAAAGGAAAGGTATCGGCGCAAGCTTCTCCACGTATTGGTGCAACTGAGACTGGGGCCAATCGATCACGATCCCCCCTGCTTGACCATGGATCCCTCAAGCCAACGAACCATCGCGGAGTTCCCCGCGCGACATCCCTGCTGAATCTGTCAAAGTTTGCGTTTGGATCGACGAGGGAAAAGTCACCGGCTCAAGTACCAGTCGGACTTGCATTCGAGCCCAAGTCCCGATCTCCCAGTCTGAGCTGCTCGACACCGCTGATGCAGAGTCGTGTGGAGCCGGAAGGTTGTGACTTTAGCTACGAGTTTGTCGACGAGGAAAACAAACGTATTGCTTCGACCGTGCGACCCGATTCAAGAACGTCAGTGCTCTCAGCATCTGGAACGCTCGGGAGCAGAAGCAAGGACTCGACCATGCTGAGCGTCAACAACCTGTCTATACGAGATGGACCAGGCAAGAAAGAGGCTCGCAAGCGCGCATTGACATCTTCGCCTCGAGAGGAGATCAAAGAGCTCGCAGCAGAACCAATCAGGTGCGCCTCTCCGCCAGTGGTGGAGCGCATCCTGCCACCAGAGCAGATCATTGCCACCTTTGATCGTCTTCGCGAGTCTCAACCGACTGGTATAGAGCGGGGGAGATCAAGCTATGACACGCTTGGCTCGATGGACATGTCAATGGAGCGATCGGCCAGACCTCTTCCCAACCGACGGCCAGCAGCGAATTCCCGAACGGCGCCCTGTGAAGATCGAAAGCAGCCAACTGACGAGCAGTCTGTTGAGGATGTTGGACGAGCTACAGATGCCGCTGTCCTGGATGAATGCAAACCGACGGGACTGGTCGCATCAGCCTCAACTTTTGCTCTTGAAGGTCTGCAGAGTGGCGAGACGGTTCGGCCCTTTGCTCCACGTCTGGGAAGTCTGGACTCATCAGACCTGCGGCTGAGACAGTCGATCTCAATGGGCACGCCGTTGCGGTCACTTCCGGCGCCTCCGCGTTCCTCGAAGCGGACAAAGATGCCTCTGGCTGCTGTATCAAAGGACTCGAATGGAGCCTCGCTGAGGCCATTGCGACACTTTCGATCTTCGACCGGCCTTGCGTGCTCGAACTCGTTCAATTCGCTCTTCAATACGGAGATGGAGGTAACTTGCAGTGGTTCAGACGACTCAACTGTAGACTCTGTCGGAAAACAGCCGTCTCCTGCTCGAGACTCCTCTCCACGAAACAGCCGCAGCGCGAGTGTCGGAGTCAACTCTTGCGAGCCACCAGTCTGGGTGCCTGGCCTGGCGGGCGACGGTACGAAACGGCAACGCGCTAGCAACGCTGCGCGTGTGGACGAGAACGCATCGCCTCGCCGCAAATACGAGCGCGACACGAGCGTGGGCAAGGTGACATCAGGCCCGGAGCTTGAAAATCACCTGTCGACGCTATCAATTTCTTCTCGGCGGGCTGTGGTGCTCGGCGAGCGCAACTGATACTCTTACTAGGACAATGGACCTTTCTTCTATCATCACTCCTGATATGATCTGATTTAGTAGCCACGGACCACATCTGTTTTTGTCTACGGTAGCAATGTTTGTACATTATACTATCCCTTGACCATGTTACATGTTTTTCACTGCAGACAAGACTTTTGTGCACTTTGTCTCATACGATAGCGGGTATTGGTTGAGCAGGGAGAGAGGCAATGTCGGCAGGGGCAAAATGAAATCGGAGAGCAAGGAGGAGTGCGGATGCAGCGGAGAGGATGAAGATGGGGGTGTATCCAAGGTTGACTGGTGGCTTGGCTAGGATCTTGGGATGTAGTGGGTGTACCTCTTCGGATTGCGGGAGTAAATCGGGGGACACGAGTGCGTCGAACAGGGTGGCGTTGAGTAGGAAGGCATGATTAGCCTCGTCGACGATTGCGCTGGTCAGTTGTGTCGAGACGGGTACGCAGTCGAGAGCTGCTCTGAACTCGGCCTTGAGTTTGGGCGCGTCGTCGAACGCGTAAAAGTCAAACCCCACCGCGGGGGAGGAGGCGGGAAAGCGACGCTGTACACGGCGGAGGATGTGTTGTCCGCCCGACAGGTCGCCTAGGTATCGTGTATGTGCGTGTGCGAGGAGGAGCGTGTCTGGCAGCGTGGCGAGCCGGTCGATATAGGTGTGCATTGCAGCCCGTTGGGCGGGCTCTAGGGCTCCGTAGATGTCGGATGATTCGGGGGAGAGATCGGATAGGGTGGTGCCCTGGTGCTGCTCGAGGACAGAGAGGTGTTCCTGGATATCGGCGTGCAGTGCATCCGTGCGCGCTAGCTTGGTCAGGAGCCCGCTAGAGTGGAAGGGGGCCAGTGTCTCGCTCTCGGTAGCGGCAGCGAGTCTCTCTTCGAGTTTGCTGGACAGACGAGCTGTCCGTCAGTATCTGATCAGAAACCAGGGACGGAAGGAATGGAAGCAACTTACGAGTACACGCCAGTGAGCATGATAAGCCATCGTACATAGTCGAGACGAGAAAAGTCCGACTCGCCACGCAGAACGAGACGGACGCCGGGTGAGCGCTCGATGGCTCGGTGGGCGGCAGACGTGCCAGTACGCAGGGCTGTCGCCAAGGTACCTTCAGCTTTGCTGCTGCTGCTGCTGCTGCTGCTGCTGCTGCCGCCGGCGACAAAGGCGAATGGACACGGCATCACGGACTGGAGATGAGCGAGCGGATGGTGGGGGATGGGGAATCAAGGGTCCTGCCATCCCCTCTTCATGTTCTTTTAAGGGGCTACACCCTGTCGAACAAAGTCGAGGGTTTGCTTGCTCGCTGAGTTACTAGTTAGGGCTCAGAGTGCTACGGTACCCTGTACGTTTACAGGTACAGTCTTTCGCTGTATTCTGAAACCAAATCCACGTCCGCGCAGATCGAGACCCGTCGAGCGCCCCAACGCGTGCTCCTGTCCTGTTGGACTGAGAGAGTGAGAGAGAGCCCCGTTCCTTTCCCGAACAATACCGCCATTTGGCGTGATTGTGTACCGTAGCAACCCGCCGAGTCCGTCCGTCCATCGCCTCCCTCCACCATGGCATGAACTGAGCTGAGCCTTGGCATTCCTCTAGAACGGGGGCACACGGTATGAAAAAAAGGAAAAGAAAAAGCAAAAAAGAGAGTGCTCATGTGCCTTGGGCCGGGGCTTGGCTGGGCCTCGATCGATCGAACCACGCGTCCGCCTCTGCGTCTGCATGCGACTCGAGTTCCCGCCCCGGCCCGTTACCGAGTTGGGTCGCCAACCGCGCGGTGATGCCAACTGCCCACAGCACGCACCCTCTCTTTCTCACCTCTCTCTCTCGCGCCCATCTAATCTGATAAACTCCTCGGCTATGTTACCCCTTCTCCGCGCGAGAGAAATCAATCACCGTATGGTCCGTCTTGGGCCGATGCAAAGCTGCCTTTCCTTCCCTTTCCCCTCTCCGCATCCATGATCGTGTTCGACTCCGAACTGAGCTTATGCACAGCTAGTGGCCGAACGGAGCTGCCTGTATGACTCAATGACTCACTCCTTCTAAAGGCAGCATCTGAATTGGAATCACGCCATCCCCCACCCCAAGAATGCTTCATGCACACTCTGACGCTTTCAGTCTAGTCTAATCAGATGGCTAATTAGATGCACGTGTTTGATCTGATACGATCATCAGTCTTCATATGCGCCCTCACCCTCGCTTACACTGTCGCCATCGTGCGCCGTCTCGGACCTCGAAGCGTCATGCCCGCGTTGTCCAGCGCGGCGCGGGTATCGCGGTACCCAAGGAATGCCGACCTGCTCCCTTGCTTGCCGTGAGGCGGCCATGTCCGTGCCCATTTGCAGCAGCTGTTCTATCGTCTCGTCACATTCTTGGCCTTCCCGCTTGACGAATGCCTCGAGTTGACGTGTGAATCCTGAGTCAGAGTCAAAGTTAGCATAACTTCTACCGCTCGGTGAAACTAGACACCCGTCCGTCTCTCGGCGACTTACCCATTCCTGGACTGTCTCCAATTTGGCCGTGCCGTTCAAGCCCGACCGACTCAAGAATCCAATCAAAATCACCGTCCGGCCTCAACTGGAGCGCTCCCATCTTGCTCCTCAGTTCTGAACCTAGCCTTCTTGTTTCTTCATAACTCTTCCACTCTTGCCTCTCCAAGATCAGCTTGCCCCCCGGTCGAAGACACTTGCTGATACGAGCGAAAAGGCGTAACATGCCTCGATCTCCATGATGGATGTGGACCCACTTGGTAAGTGCAAGGCAAAGAACCACGTCGTAGCCTTCACTGTCACTCGACTCTATCAACGAGAGCGCCTCTCTGTTCGCCCTCCACGGCATCCTACTCCTTCTTCCATCAGCGCCCTCATCTTTGAGATGTAGGTCGGCGTTGACCCACTCAGCGGTCGTGAATTGTAGCGCTTGGAAGGCAAGCACTGAATCGGATGCAAGCGATTCCCCGGCTGCGGTCGCTGGTTGTTCAGCGTCAGAGTTTGTCCTCTTTCGCTTCTTTTTGCGGCAACGATCGGGCTCTGAAGGCCTAGGATGGGAGCGTTCTGGAAGGCGAATCGGCCGATACAGATGTGAAAAGCAATTTGGAAAGTAAGTCGCGGTAGGTGGCAACATGTTGATAGAATCTTTGCTCATGCTGCTGCCAGAGGCTGCATAGGCTTGGTCCGAAGGCTGGCATCGACTCCAGGCAAGCTTGGCCGACTGCTCGGCTTCTTCTATGAGGATAGGATCAATGTCCACTCCCAGCATCAAATTTGGTGGTTGTATGTGAAGGCGATGAACACTGAGGTGGGCGAGCATCTGAGCTAGCTGGATGGTGACCTTGCCCGAGTTGCAGCCAAGGTCGAGAATCGCCTTGATGGGTTGATGCTCATCTTTGGGTATTGAATGTTGGAGAAAGGATAGAATTGGGGGGATGCGCAAGTCGAGCTCAGTCGAGTCGGTTTGCACAAGAGACTCGATGCTATGCGATCCTGCCGAAGCGTCAAATGGCTGCGTGGAGGTTGGGTTTCGAATGCTGTAGTAGCGCGGAAAGTTGCCGTAGATGGGCCTGTTGGGCCTTGCCAAGGAAGACCGACGACGCTCCCGCGAGCGCTCCCGATCGGCCTCAGCTCTTTCTCTCCATGTTGGCGATCGACTCCGCATTCAGTGTATGGCCAAGCGTTGATGGCGATGTTGAGACGAGCGAATGGACGGGGGGAAAAGTGGGTCCTAGTTGCAACCTTTTTGCGAAGTACTGGTACGCATGGAAAGGGTCCTCTTCGGGCTCAGTCCAGTCACTCACGCGTCGTCGACTCACTAATCATTACATAAGCGGGGGCGGGTCCAGGCCATATGACCAGGTCTCAGAGCTACATCAGTTTACAACATGTGGCGCAGTCGGATTGGACGGGCACACGTTGAGATTGTATTTGTTGCGTGCGCTCAAACTTTACGGTTGTCATTGTTTGCAAGAAGCAGAGGGGGAAAGTACGATATGGGGTGCAAGGTGAAATGGGTGAGTGGTCTTGCCGAAAAGCACACGGCCACCGGCATACATGGCCGCGGCATGGCCCCACGCTGCAGCACGGTAGAGGACTTGCAAGCACGCTTTCGGCACCGTAAACCGCACGGTCTCGAATGCATAGCGCAGGCTAAGATTGTGATTGCATTTCAGCGTGTATGCTGAAGTACAGTAGCTTCTAGAGAGCCCTCTCACCCTCACCGATGGCCACTTTACTTTGCCATCTGCCCTCCACGTTGCCTCTGCATGCGCCGTCCTTTTTGAGTTGGCGCTTTTCTATTTTAATTTGCCCTGTCTTTCGCCGTTAAAGTCATGCTTTGAAATGCATGAGTGCGCGCCGACAAAGTGCTTCGCGTCAGTCACAGTCGCAGTCGCAGTCGCAGTCGCTGTTGGAGCCTGCCGGTCGTGGCTGTCTGCCTGGCTTGCATGGGCCTCTCTCTCTCTCTCTCTCGCTCTCTCTCTCTCTGTGCCAGTCTGCCTCTCATCTCCACTCTTCTAGTGCAGTGCACCCTTCATCCCACCGCACCGCACCGCATCGCATCGCATCGCATCCCTTTACCCTCATCCTCCATCCTCCATCCTCCATCTCGAATCCTCCTCTTCTTCCTTCTGCTCAAACAATCTCCTTGTCTACGACTTTGGTCTCCATCGCTCATCACTCACCTTCCTTACACCTCCAACAGTCCCGCTCACTCCACTGCCTCCCACCTCCTAATATTAATCCAGCCTTTTCATCCATTGGTCCGCGACTCGCTCTCCATCCTTCCGCCCACTCCACTTTACACGACTTACGCGCACGCGTTCGCTCATCGTTCCCGTCCACATCCGACCATCCTTCTCGTCAGTGTTTCGTGTACTATTATACTCTCGCTCCCTTGCTTCCTCCGCACCACATACATATACACACAGAATGTCAGTCAGCTCCACCCTCCCGCTTCTCTCGCCTCTGGTCACCCGTATCCTCGAGATCTCTGGATTCCCTCCAGAGCTCAAGACCAAGGACATTCAGCTTGTCTTTTCCGCGTGGGAGGACGACAAGGGCGGCTTCAAGATCAAGTGGGTCGACGACATTACCGCCCTCATCATCTTTGCCGATCCCACCACCGCAAAGAAGGCCTACCTGCACACTCTCATGTCTCCCCCGCCCTCACTCATCAACTCGAATGGAGTGGCAGCAAAGATCCGCCCCTACGACAAGGATGACGCCAGTGCCGTCATCGCTAGCGTCCAGAATCGCCAGCGCTCTCGGTCCAACGCCGGCGGCGGCTTTGGTAGCCCTTCCAAGTCTCATGCCGAGCTCCCCAACGGTGTCACCGACAGTCCCACCAAGAGTCTCCGTGGCCATGCGCATACAGCATCCTTTGGCCGCGCCTTTGGTCACCGACGACAACAGAGCGGCTCCAATCCCAACCTCCCGGCAAAGCCCGTGGCAGCTGCCCTATTCGATGCTGCCAACGGCGGTCCTTCACCTGCGAACCGCGTCCTGGCTGGTGTTGAGACCTTGAACGGCATCGCTGGCCTCCCTGCAAACCCCGTTGCCGCCGCACGCTCCAACTTGACAGACAAGAAATCCGACCTGCCAGAAGAGCTCTCCAAGCTTGATCTAAACTCGAAATCTTCCGGAAAAGAGAATGATGAATCTGCGTCAGAAGCACTGAGCTCGGCGCCCTCTAGTGGGCCTCCAAGTGGTAGGATCGGCGACGCTGCAAAGGTGAGCGTCTGACACGGGCAAGCAGAGAGTCTCTCCGCCCTCCGTCACACACACCGCTGGCGCCATCGCCTCGACTTGTGCGATCAACGTCCTTAGCCAGCTTCGCCCTGCGTTCCAAGTGACCGACCGGGACACGCTATTCTACAATCTCTGCTCGTCCATGTCTCAACCACTCTCGCCATACCGCCCTCCTGGATACCTTATGCAACCACTGCAACCTCTCAAATCCCCTCTTTACCTTTTATCTGCTCTAGCGCCCGCCATCCCGAATCAGTCGATCGGGCATCAACGCTTCGACATCCTCTTCACTGAGCGGATGTTGCGCTTCGGCAGCAACTACAACCACCACCACCACCGTCCACTAGGAGCCTTGGTTGCTCCCCTTCTGAAGGAAACTGGCCCATTCGCTCTTCCTCGGGAGAGACACTCGATCATCCCTTCCTTTTTATCCGCTCAAACTTTCGCATCATCCTTTTCTCTTGCCTTGGCAAGATGTACAACTATCGTTCACTCGTTGCAAGGCGGAAGGGTGAGCTTGTCGTGCAACCGACTGCGATGCTGCGCAGTTGCCACTTCCCTCTCGCCTGGCGCTTTTGTACAATTTCTTTCCTTCTTCTCTCTTTCCTTTGCACCGGTGGTCTCCTTACTATGTACCCGAGCGCGACCGCATCTGCATGCTATACCGTCCTGTTTTGCCAAGAATTGAAATCACACAACATTCCAAGAGCAACGACTATAATGCAACGTCCAGGATCCCGGTCAAAGTGTCTAGAAATACAAAATGTGAGAGGTGGGAAGCTGTATGGAAGGTACCGTACATCAGAAAATCTCGTCATCAAAGTCGCCACGGCTTGGTTTCCTGTTGGACCGAGACTGGCGTCTGCGGAGGGTTTTGATGCTTTCCAAGTTGGCAAGCACGCTCGGTGGCTGAGATGTGGAAGCGGGTTTCGTGTTGAGATTCGAGCTCCACTTGTTCTCACGTCGCTGCTTTGCCTTGCGGATCTGTCGTTCCGTGGGTGCAATCTTGTCCGTTTGGGGTGTTGGAGTGGGTAGCTCGCCATTCAGACGAGCCTCGACAGTCGCGTCATCGTCAAACAGGCCCGCGAGGGGGTCGTCGTCATCTGCGACGCTACGCGTAGTGACGTTTCCCTTGCCTGCATGAGGGAACAGGTCGCCCCACTTGGCTTTACGCGCGTCTTGGTACGCCTGTCGGCCGTATGACTTGGGGACTGTGAAGCGCTCCAGATCGCCGGTGGCCGCGCATGCGTCGAAGGTGACGTGTCCGCCCTTCTTGAGTGGCGGCTTGATCAGTCGACTCCAGCTGAAGGATTGCAGGTGCATCGCGAGCGCTGTTTCCTCATCCATGGGCGGGTGACTCGGCACGTCGCCTTCCTCATACGCTGCAGATGCTGCATCAGCTGAGTTTGCCTGATCGGAGGTGGAGGCGGGGGCGGGGGCGGGGGCGGGGGCGGATTGTGTCGCGATCGATGCGTGGGAAGGCGTTGACAGCTGCGCCAAGATCTGCTCAATGTCCACATCAGTTCCCTCTTCCAGGCCAGCCTTTGCCATCTCGGCTCTGATGGCGTCGGGGAGCAGACTCATGAGTTCGTCATGTGCCTCTTGGTCCGACTCGACAGGCCACTCCATGTTTTGTGGTGCCGGGATCTGGGCTTCGATACCTACTTCCTCGAGGACGCGACGCTGTTTAGCTGCGGCCTGAGTGCCACGAATGAGGTCAAGGATACCGGTCTTTGCTCCCTCAGCGCGAAGCGCAAGCTGTGCGAGGTTTTCGTGGAAGGGTCCATCGCGGCGCTGCGCCTCTGCTTCCAGACTAGGCCGGGCTCCACGGCGGATGACAACGTAGCTGTAGTCGACGTGCTCTTCGCCGGCACCCTTGCTGTGTCGCGTGCGACGCAGGAACGAGGGCGAAGCAAGACGCGTCGAGAAGCTGCAGACATGTTTGGTCGACTTGACTGACTTGTCTGAGGCAAGTGCGCTCAGCATCGGACATGGCTTGTCGTGCGGACAGGGAGCGAGGACGTGCGCCTGCTCGCCCTCCTCGGCGGCAAGCTCAAGAAGCTTGGCGCGAGCAGCACCGATACTGGCAAAGCCACGGCGAGTGGCGTGGTCGATAAGGACAATGACATTGGCTCCACTGTCCCACATGCGCTCCAGGGCATCAGCACGCTGCTGGTCGTTGGTCATCAGACTAAGCGAGAAGGCTGATAGTGCGAGGGTGCGGTCGCCCGTCTTCATCTCGTACTTGGTGAGCGGGACCGAGAGGAAGGAGCGCTCAATCTGAGAGATGGAGGGCTTGGGCCCATCAAGGTAGGCGATCGTCTCGGGCTCCTCGTCCTCGGGTGCTTGCTGCTCTTCTGCCTCAAAGACTTCTCCATCGAGCTCGATTGTCTCTGCTGGTTTTGGTTCGGAGGCTTGTTGATCCATTTCGGGTGTCCGAAGCACACTCTCAGTGAGCCCCTTTCCAGCCTTGAGCATGTGTGAGCGGCGGTCAAATCCGAAGTAGCGCTTTACGCTCGTGGGACGAACAAGGGAAGCGTCAGCCAAATCCGGGTCGGATTCCGGGTCGAAGGAGAAAGCGTGGGCAGATGCCCAGAGACCCTCGGCAGCAGCCGAATCGTAGTCGATCACAGTATCCGGCATCCATGCCCGGACTTGCGGCTGTTCGGACTGGCTGCTGTCAATGTCAAAGGTGAGACGGTGCTTGACTTGGGAGAGGACAGAGAGGATGGCGGCGTAGCGAGAGGGGGAGACAGTGGCGAGGTGGAGGAGGGAGGCACGACTTGGTGGAAGGTGGGCGGCCTGGATGGCTTGAACCTGTGGATCTTGGATAGCGGACATGCTGAGATGGTCGGTGCGTAGGCGGTGGCGGTCAGAAGCCTGGATTGCGTGAGTGACAGCCCACTCGACATAGTCTGGAAGGTGAACGAGGGAAGCATGCTCAGAAGAGGCGTGTATGGATCCGTAGAGAGCAGCTCTGGATCTGCGGGCCTGGGTCGAAGTAAGATCGCGATTGGCACGGGCATGCTGCTCAGTGAGACGGGAGACGGCGGCCTCGGCCTTCTGAGTCTGCCATGCGCCGGGGTGGAAGTCGTTGCGACTCGAGGCGACGTTGCTGGCGTGGGCGGCGCTGGAGAGCGCGGACGCTCGCGAGTCTGTGTGGGACGCTCGAGCGAGCCAGGGTATCCTGGGTCTCAAGGCTGCTGCCATTATGGGCGGGTCAAGGTGGGATCAAGATAGGAAGAGGTACAGAGTGAACCGAAGAAAGGGATCATTCGAGTGTCTCTCTGAAATGCAAAAAATTCCATTCGCTCTTCATTTTCGCGGAGGCTGACAGCAGATTATGTAAGCAGCGCTCAGCTCTACTCCACATTGGATTTTGTCGGCCGCGAACTGCGCATTTCAGCCAAACGTGGAACAAACACGCGGCAGAGGGATTGGCTTGACATCTTGACCAACAACCACCATCCGGCACTGGCACCGACACCAAAGCACCTGGTGTGCCATGCTCACATCAATATCAAAGCCACAATGATACGCAACCTCTTCAGACGCTCCAACACTGCCTATCCACAGCGCAAGTGCTTCTTCTGCCACACCACCTCGGTCATCCTCCCTCCCTTCCAGCCCAACTCTCCCAACTCTCCAAACCCAGACGCCGGCCCCGCCGCTGCATCCAGTGCCCCCTCCTCTTCCGCACTTACCATCTCTACCGGCACAGCCGACAACTGGTTCTGCTCCTCCTGCCAGTGTACCAACACCTACAATCCTGATGGCTCCTTCAAGGACCAGTGGCTCCGTCCCATGTGGGATGAGCAGTGGAATCAGGATCGCAATCAGCTCGTCAAGCACCAAGCCACGAACCAGGCCCGACTCGCCGCTCTCAACCCCAGTACCCGTGATGCGTCTCCTTTTGCCGCATTCTCCACCAGGGTCAACCAGAATACTGCCGCAAAGCACTTCTGCCATACCTGTCAGACTAACCAGACCCTCCAGGTCCATCTCTTAGCTGACTATCTACCAGACGAATCGCATCCCGACTATCAATACAAGCTCCAGGCGTTACCCGAATACCAGGCTTCCGTCGCGCAACGATACCCCACTGCATGCGAGCAGTGCGCTCCTTCCATACAGCAGACCATCCACCAACGCGACCAAGTAGCACGCTCATGGACCCTTGCTCAGTGGCTCCAACGCAAACAGTCTCCCGATATCACTTCTCACGCCAGTGGCTCTTCTGCGCGGCCCGTTTGCGATGATAATGCGAGCGAAGAGAACGATCGAGCAAGCCAAGCTGCTTCCTCCGCGTCCATCCACAGAGCGAGGATCCGTACCGAGATTCGATGGTACCGACAGGCGGCGTCCTGGTCGATTACTACTCTCGGTGTCTACTTCGTCTATGGCTCGATACTAGCCTGGCCATTGCGCGCTCAGCTTGTCTTAGAGCGAGCTCAACATAATGTTTCCGGTCATCCCGCACACCTGGGGTGTTTCGCGCTGGGCTTCTTCGCCCTCATCTCACTCATCCGCCAGGGTGTCAAGTGGGATCCAACCTTCAAGCGAGTGACCCGCGCCAAGTCACGCGGTGTGCGGCCTCAAGTCTCAGGTCTCGACGAGTGGATCATGCACCAACGCATCGCCTTCACCCTGCGCTCACTGGCCTTGTTTGCAACTGTCGTGCGCATCCTACTCGCGCCGCCGTTTGAGTCTGCCCTTGCGCTGCAGACAATTGGTGCCGCTGGACTAGGTGTCGAGCTGCTTCTCCTGCTCCTGTCGATTCGCCGTCTGAGCGTGCGCATGCCAGCTCCTCTGCGTCTCGTGTCACGTCCACTGCGGGCCGCGTCCAACCACTACGACACACAGCTCGGTTCCCTTTCACTCGATGATACGGCTCCCTCTTCCCAACCAAAGCCGGATCCGCTCTTCCGTGCTGAACCGCAACGCGACGCAGACGGCGACCTGGTCATGCGCACGCTTGACGACGACGACGATGACGATCTTCCACCACCACAGCCACAGCCAAACTCGTTCAACATCAAACGACCAACACAGGCCTACGACTTTCAGTTTGGCAAGCAACAGTTCTGGGAACCACAACAACCTACCGGCTTGGAAGACGTCTTTGGTCGTGCTGTCCGTCTCAATGACTCGGACGAGCCCTCGTCCTCCTCGTCTCAGCCTTCGTCCAAGTGGAAAAGTCTCTTTGGCGGCTTTTCAAAACGTTAACCTCATCCATCTCAATACCACATGCATGCATCTAAAGTGAAACGACTGTCATTGGTGAAACTGAAACGACTGTGTTGTGAAGTTTGCAACTGAATGAACGTTCATTCTATTGTAATTCGGGAAGGGAAAAGGTGCGATAACTGTTTCGATAACTGTCTGAGGAATGAACGAGACTTGGAAGCACGCGTGCTGCTAGCGCTCAGTGGCTTAAGGGTGAGCGTAGCTGTTTTGGCCAGCAGGCGGCTGCTGGTCACCGCTGCTAGCGCCACCGCCAACGCCGGAGCCACCGAGACCGTTAGGCTTGTAGTCGTTGTTGCCGTTGCCATTGCCACTGCCACTGCCACTGCCGGAACCAGAGCCGGAGCCAGATCCAGAACCGCTGCCAGAACCGCCGCCGACAGAGCCCTGAGGAGAGTACTCGCTCTTGACAGCGGGAGGCTTCTCGTCCTTGGGAGGCTTCTCATCCTTAGGCGGCTGTGGGGGCTGCTGGGAGCCGTCGTTACCCTTGGGAGTGTAGTCGGTCACCGGAGGCTTCTGGTCCTTGGGCGGCTTCTCATCCTTGGGGGGCTGAGGGGGCTGCTGGGAACCGTCGTTACCCTTGGGAGTGTAGTCAGGCTTCTGCTCCTTAGGCGGCTTCTCATCCTTGGGAGGCTTCTCATCCTTAGGCGGCTGTGGGGGCTGCTGGGAGCCGTCGTTACCCTTGGGAGTGTAGTCGGTCACCGGGGGCTTCTGGTCCTTGGGCGGCTTCTCGTCCTTAGGGGGCTTCTCGGATCCGGTGTTTCCCTTGGGAGTGTAGTCAGGCTTGTCGTTCTTAGGCGGCTTCTCATCCTTGGGCGGCTGCTGGGGAGCGTCGTGGTCCTTGCCGCCGTTCTTGCCAGTGTCGAACGTGCCAGTGACTTCCTTGCAGTGAAGGTCAGCGCCACGCTTCTTACCCTTCACCTTCTTGCCACCAGACTTGGAAGTGTCGCAGTCCTCGTCGCACAGAAGCTTCTCGTCCTCCTGGCCAGAGAAGTAGCACTCGACGCGCGGGGTAGTTGAGTTCAAGGTGGCATCGCGAGAAGCACCCTCAGCAGTAAGGGACGAAGTCTTGCTGCCGAACTTGAAGTTGAAGTAGCACTCTCCGTTGGTGATGTGACCCCTGCCAGAGTTCTTGAAAACAAACAGGTTCTCGCCTGTGAACCCGTAGTGTCAGCAATCGCGGTCTGTGTATCGGACCAAAAGAGTCTTTACTCACTGTTCGACTTCCAGTAGCCCGTGACAGTAAGTTCACCGTCAGTGTAGATGCAGTGGTGGTTCTTCGTACCGCAGTAGTAGTTGAGGTCGTTCTCGATGCCCTGAGAGCCACCATTGCCGCCGTTGGCAGAGTAGTCGGTGCCGTTGGCGGTAGGAATAACCGGAGGGAGATCAGTGCCATTGGTAGGGATGACGGGGGGGAGGTCGGTGCCATTGGTAGGAGCGACGGGGGGAGGAGCATAGTTGCTACCGCCGTTGGTAGGAGGAACGGGAGGAGCAGTGTAGCTGCTGCCGCCATTGCCACCGCCATTGCCACCGCCAGAGCCACCGCCAGAGCCACCACCGACGCCTCCGCCGAGACCGCCGCCAGATCCAGAACCGGCGCCTCCGTTGGGAGAGTAGTCGGTCTGGCCAGTGGGGCCAGGGGGACCAGGAGGAGTGTCGGTGCTGCCACCAGCTCCTCCTCCAGGAGTGCTGTAGGTGCTACCACCAGCACCCCATCCGCCGCCAGCTCCTCCGCCAGCGCCCCAACCAGCAGCTCCATTGCCGGAGCCGCCACCAGCACCCCAACCGCCTCCAGCTCCTCCGCCAGCGCCGCCGCCGATGCCACTTGCAGAGCCACCACCAGCACCCCAGCCGCCTCCAGCTCCTCCACCAGCGCCACCGCCAATGCCGCTGCCAGAGCCACCTCCAGCACCCCAGCCGCCTCCAGCTCCTCCACCAGCACCGCCGCCAATGCCACCGCCGGCACCCCAGCCGCCTCCAGCGCCCCAGCCAGCACCGGTGTTGGGAGAATAGTCGTTCGGACCAAGCTGTTGGTCGCCACTGCCCGCGCCACCGCCGGCACCACCACCTAGGCCGCCGCCAAGGCCACTGTTAGGAGTGTACTGGCTGCCACCGTTTCCGCCACCAGCTCCGCCGCCGGCTCCATTACCACCAGCAGGCTTCTTGTCGTCGCAGTCGTCACCAGGGTTTCCTTGACCCTCAGTGGCACCACCGTTGCCGCCGCCAACGCCGCCGTTGGGGGTGTAATCGCTAGGCTTCTGGCCGAAGGAACGGGCACGCAGGTCCCTGCGTTGCTTGGGTCGGTAGACATCGTCAGCAACGCTACGGGCATAGAGCTTGCCTGACTTGGGGCTCGAGTAGTGGGTTGGGGCGATGTCACGCCTCTGGATGGTTGCAGCCTGGTGCACCTGGGCTGCATTGGCAACCGAGATGGCAGCAGCGACGAGGAAGAGACTGAGCTTCATCGCTATAGACAGAGAGAGAATGGGCTCTCGTGCTTGAAGGGAAGTGGATAGCGAATCGAATCTGCTTTTAGTCAGGTAGGGGAAGAAAAAGAGAGTGTGTGCTTTCCTATCAAAGAATGGGAAAGAGGGGAGGGGGAAAGTCGAGGGGGAAAGATGATTGGTGAAGAGCGAGGAGGGACGAGTAGAAATGCTTGGTCTAAATAGGGCAAACGATCGATCAGGACGGACTCAGGATGGACAGGAAGCAGAGCACTTTCAGCTTGACGAACGGAGGAGAAGGTTGGGGAGGTGACGCTGCTGCCAGCAGATTCCGAAGGACGATGAGGGGCTGAGTCGTACCTGGACGCCGCTCGCAAGAGGACAAGGACGAGCGAGTGCGCAGAGCACCGCCATGCGCAGGAAGGGCCAACGGAAGACAATGGCGAAATTAATGAGACCTGGCTCACGACCCACGGCGTACGGCTCTGGTTGGGCAGAATCGTTGTCAAGGTGAACAATACGCCATGTCAAAGGGCAAGTACAATCGTATCGTGCTGACCGTCCAACATGAGATATTTCGTTGCGCAGCCCCGCTGTTCCGAGTCTTTGTTGAAAACGCACCGACAATTACCGTTCTGGATTGATGAAGCAGTCTTGCGCAATCCGGGTGGAAGAATCGTTACGGATCACCGTTGCCGGGCAGTGCTGCCTCGTCCTGGCGGTACTTTGGCTGTCAAGATCACTTGGTCTTGCTCCTCTTGGGCGCATTCTCATGGACTGCGCCCATCCTGGTGGGAGAGTCAAATTATGAGCAAAATCCTGACGGATGGAAATGAAGGGAGTAATCGGTCCACGTCAGCTAATCACTGCAAGCGTGCTGTGCTGCAATCGAGGGCATCAGGGATCCAAAAGGCCTTTCTTTCGCATCGTGCTTGGTACGGTAAGACAATGGAGCGAATCGAAGGGGAGCCGCGTGAAATTTTGGAGAAGAGTTAAGCCAAAGAGGGGTTTGTTCCGTTACCTTGTGCACGAGGAGAAGGGACAAGGGTGCTCAACAAAGGGCAAGCTGAGGCGACAACGTGAGCACGCCACACACAGAGGTCTACTGCAGGTTGAGAAAGGAAGACTGGGCCGACTGGCTGCTGATGAGTAGGCTTGGCGACGATCATGCGTGTACAGTGAGAGTGGTTACAGGACGATTGCCAATTGGCGACGATGGCGACAGGAAAAGTTGCCGGATTTGAGACGCGGGCGCAGGGTGGCTCGGTCTGGCTCAGTCTTGCCGTCTCTCTGCCTTGTTTCATTTCGCCCACATTTCATGCGTTGGCCAGCCAGCGAGCCAACAAGCAGGCCAGCTTTGCCAGCAACGAGACTGCTTGCTCTGTTGCTATGCTGTAAATTACATCCGTGTGCTGCTGCTGCTGCTGCTGTTTCGGCGCCCTCCGTGGGAACTGTGCGCGCGCGCTCAAATGAGCATCGAGCGAGGATGCGCAGCCAGCATGGTGCTGGTGCTGGTGCTGGTGCCGGTGCTTTCAACGTGTGATGTCTGTGATGCGGGTGTGATCCGTGCAAAAGAGTGACACACAATTGGAGGCACAACCCCGGAAAAAAAAGGGGCCGGGCAAGGGCGACGAGGTGGAGGTCGGTCCCGAGAACACGGCCGAGAGACGGCTGGAGGCGTGGAAGGAGGAAGCCGGGCGGGAATGACGTCCCTTTTTCGGGGGTTGTGGGATTTGAACCGCTAGGAGCGTTCCGAGCCCGGCCGGTGCCCCCTTTGCCCGGCGCGATGCGGGGGGTGACGCAGGCAACGCACGCCGAGCAGGCTAAGCAGGCTAGACAGGGCCAAGCAGGCGAGCGTGTTGCTTCTAATTTGGCCGGGTTTTTTGGGCAAACCAAAGAGCGTTCGTTCTTCGCATCGTTTGGTGATTTGGTGAGCCTCACAATCACAGACGGCCAGTTTCACTCCGTTTATCTTGCAACTCTCCTACCATCTACATCCTATTCGACTCGTGCTCCACCCTAGTATCAACACCGTCACTCATCATCACCATGGTCGCCCGCTCCATTGCCCTCAGGACGCTCAGGGTGAGTCATGGCGGCTCTTTCCGCTTCTGCCTTTCTTCCTGGTCCCCAATTCAATTCCGATCACAGCCGAGTTGGCCCGATCTGCGCGCTACACTCCACCAACCGCCGATTCACTCCTCTTTATGCGGGGTCACTTGAGGCTACTTGGGCCGCACACACACTCCATCCCCTTAGCTCAGAGCCTCGATGCACGTCCCACCTGCCTCATTGTATTGTCGCTTGAGCTATCGTGCTTTTGCTCGTCTCGACTGTGCCTGACATGTGCCTCTGTGTCTTGCAACCAAAACACCATCTCCACTCCTACTCTGTGCCGTCCGCTCGCGCCTTTGCTGATCCTCCTTGATACTTTGACCTTCCCTTAGCAAAACGCTGCTCGCGTTGCCCCCCGCATTCCTGCTGCCACTCCCGCTCTCCGCCGCGGATTCGCCTCCACTTCCATCATGGTAAGTGTCCAATGAATGTCTCAGTGCCCTGCCCGCCTGGCTCTTTTGCTCATCCTTCCACCTCTTGCAGGCTGATGCCAAGTTCCGCCAGGAGAAGGACACCTTCGGTCCCCTCCAGGTCCCTGCCGACCGCTACTGGGGTGCCCAGACTCAGAGGTCCCTCCAGAACTTTGACATTGGTGGACACCAGGAGCGCATGCCCGAGCCCCTCATCGAGGCTTTCGGTGTGCTCAAGAAGGCCGCTGCCACCGTCAACAAGAACTTTGGCCTCGACCCAAAGGTTTCTGAGGCCATCTGCCAGGCTGCCGACGAGGTCATCTCCGGCAAGCTCCACAGCCACTTCCCCCTCGTCGTCTTCCAGACCGGCTCGGGCACCCAGACCAACATGAACGTCAACGAGGTCATCAGCAACAGGGCTATTGAGATCCTCGGTGGTGAGCTCGGCTCCAAGAAGCCCGTTCACCCTAACGACCACGTCAACATGAGCCAGTCCTCCAACGACACGTGAGTATCCTCCCTACCCGTCCAAGCTCTCACTTTGACTGACTCTTGTCTCGCCCGGCTCGCTCTCGGATATGATATAGCTTCCCCACCGCCATGCACGTTGCCTCGGTCCTCCAGATCAACAAGTCGCTCCTGCCTGCTCTCGAGGAGCTCCACGCTGCGCTTGACGCTAAGCGTGCCGAGTTTGACGACATTATCAAGATCGGCCGAACCCACCTTCAGGATGCCACTCCTCTCACTCTCGGCCAGGAGTTCAGCGGTTACGTCAAGCAGGTTGAGAACAGCATTGAGCGTGTTAAGGCTGTCATCCCCCGCCTGAGTCTCCTTGCTCAGGGTGGTACCGCCGTTGGTACCGGTCTCAACACGTACAAGGGCTTTGACAAGGCTGTTGCTGCCGAGATCTCCAACATCACTGGTGTGCACTTTGAGACTGCGCCCAACAAGTTCGAGGCGCTTGCCGCCCACGATGCCATGGTTGAGGCTTCCGGTGCACTCAACACGGTGGCTGTCTCATTCATGAAGATTGCCAACGACATCCGATACCTCGGCTCTGGTCCTCGTTGCGGTCTTGGTGAGCTCAGCCTGCCTGAGAACGAGCCTGGTTCGTCCATCATGCCTGGTAAGGTCAACCCTACCCAGTGTGAGGCTCTGACCATGGTTGCTGCCCAGGTTATGGGTAACAACACCACCATCTCGGTTGCTGGCTCCTACGGTCAGTTTGAGCTGAACGTCTTCAAGCCGGTCATTGTCAAGAACCTGCTGCAGAGCATCCGTCTTCTTGCTGACGGCGCCCGCTCCTTCACCAAGAACTGCGTCGTCGGTATCCAGGCTAACAGGACCACGATCGACAAGCTCCTCAACGAGTCTCTCATGCTTGCCACCATCCTAAACAGCCACCTTGGTTACGACAGTAAGTGCCCCTTCTCTCCCCTCTCCGGGCCCGGTAGTTGGATGAGGACGTTGGTGACTGACTCTGATCTCGTCTTTTGCTGCAGACGTTGCCGCCGCTGCCAAGAAGGCTCACAAGGAGGGCACCAAGCTCGTGGACGCTACTGTCGCCCTTGGTTTCCTCACCAAGGAGGAGTTCGCGGAGAAGGTCCGCCCCGAGCTCATGCTGGTAAGTCGACTTCCGGCTCCTCGCCCTCTCGTACATTCTTTATTGACGTTGTCCCCCTCTCTCCTCCAGGGCCCTGACGAGTACGTTCCCAAGAAGTAACTCGGTCCCGAGTCACGTTCTCCGTCCGTAACATACATAGAGATCCCAGCCTAGAAGATTCGGGTTGTGCACCCACTCCGAAAAATAAACAAAAAAACAAGAATGAAGAAGAGATCTTTCTATTTATCCTAATCCACTGCACTGTATCTATGTATGTGAAGGGGTGCGTAGATCACTGCTGTTCTGTCTCTTCGTCAGCAGGCTTGACCTTCTCGTAGTCGGGCAGGACCTTGTCTTCGATATAGGCGGAGCTGAGTACGGTCAGGAGGGAGGTGAGAGCGATGGCCAGGAAGACATGACGAAGAGCGATGGCGTAGCTGTCCACAGCAGCGCGTTGAAGGTGAGGAGGCAGTTCGAGGACCAGAGAGGACTGGTGACGGATTCTCGAGATGATCTCCTCTGCTCCTGGACCGGTAATTCGCTTTCGCAGCTCGTTGCGGAGGAGCGCTTGGAGCAGCGTTCCTGAGCAGGATACACCCAGAATCTGACCTGTTGTACGAGCCATGTAGGACATGGACGTAGCAACGGCCACGTCGGCACGAGGAACGGCGTTGATGAGCGCAATCAACGTACACGTCAACACGCCTGCTGTACCGAATCCATTCGGCGTTACTGCCAGGTAGGTCAACCACTCTGGAGTAGAGCGACCAAACGTGCTGATGATGAACAGACCAGTAGAGGCCAGGATCGCGTTGACTAGATTGTACTTGTAGAACCGGCCCGTCTGACGCATGTAGATGCCCGCGAGCACGGAACCCACGCTGAGTCCAACGCTGTTCGGGATGAGATGCAGACCAGCTCGACTGGCAGTCTCGAGGCGCACAGCCTGAAAGTAGAGGGGGAAATTGTAGAGCGTAGCGAACGCAGTAATGCTGAGGAAAAAGTTGGCAGCGGCGACCGCGCCCCCAGTTCGGGCAGTAATCAGACCAAGGGGCAGGACCGGCTGGCGTGCGAGATTCTTTTCGGCGTAGAAGAAGAAGACAATGCTGAATAGGCCAATCAGAAGCCCACCCCAGACTATTGGCTCGTCGATGGTGCGATCGTTCGCGGACATGAGACTGAGCGAGATAAGGGGCGGACAGACACCGAGGATGAGCGAGATAGACCCGTAAAAGTCAATGTTGCGGATCTTTTCACGAGTGGTGAGACCGGTTGAGCTGGAGGGAGCGGAAACGTTGACGAAGAGTATTGCGAGGACAAAGGTGACAGCGAGGAATGGAAGCTGGAGGAGGAAAGCATTTCGCCAGCCAAGGGTATCGTTCATCCAGCCACCGATGGGTCCGCCGAGACCGCTACCGAGACCAAAGATAATGTTGGTAAGACCTTGAAGGAGACCTCGGTTCTTGAGGGGCACAAGGTCGCTCATGATCACGCTCGAGGTGGTAGTGATGCCACCACCACCCATGCCGGCAATGGCACGGGCAGCGATGAGCATGTGCATGCTGGTCGAGATACCACAGAGACAGGTGCCAAAGGTGAAGAAGGACAGGGCGGTAAGCATGCAGTACTTGCGTCCGAGAATGTCAGCGAGACGGCCATAGATGGGCGTGAAGCAGCACACGCTGAGAAGATATGAGCTTCCCAGCCATGCGGCCTGCTCAGAGGCATTGAAGCTGGAGCTGATGCTGCCCAGCAGAGTAGCGACGATGGTGCCGTCCATACTGGCTACAAAGACTGGGACCCAGAGAGCACACAGGACAGGTGCGAGGACAGACCATGGCGGCATGTGCTGGATATGCCCTTGGTCCTGCTGCCCATCGGGCGGTGTAGCTGGCGAGGTGGCCGAGTACGAATTGGGCGGTGACGAAGACAAGGAAGAGGAGAGGAGCCGGGTGGACTCGTCCGCATGCTGGCTGGCCATGGCTGGCTGTCTGACTGTTTGGCGCCAGTAGGAATTCTATGGCAAACGTCGCGATGACGGCAGGCTATGGCAGAGAGACAGAAGGTATATGTGTATGTATCAGTGTATGGGAGAAGTAGCCAAAGACGAGGCACGACGCCATGTCGCCATGCGGTCGGTGGATAGGCGTGTGACTCTGTACCTCTGCAATGCATTGCAGCTGTACCACTGTACCACTGCACCACTGCACCACTGCACCACTGCACCACGGCACAACTGTGTTCGGCTCAGTTCGGCCAAAAGCCCGGCCTCCCATCTGACGCCATTTGTAATGTGTGTGGGTGTGTGTCGTTATCGTACGAGACGAACGCGTCCACTCTCGGAGCCGCAAAAGGTCAATGTGCCGCCAACTCTCTCCACTTGACCCTGATTCTGATTCTGATTCTGATTCTTCGCGGTTGGCCCTGTGAAGGGAAAAAAAAAAAAAAAAAAAAAGAAATGCAAGAAGAAAAAAATTTGGGCGGTCCCTGTCAAGAAAAGAAGAGCAGCGGTGGTGTGCAGCACTAGAGCTCAGTGTGCTCTGGCTGCGACTGAGCCCTGTGCGCTCGACTTTCGACTTGCAACCCTGCTCCCATCATCCCTTCTGCAACAACCCCTCTCCCCCTCCAACGATGCCAGGAGTCAAGCGCTCTAGGGACGAGCCCTCTTCTTCCAGCAAGAAGCAGGCCAAGCCTCGCCCCTCCACCTCCGCTCCACAGGAGGTCGACTTCCCTCGAGGCGGTGGCACCGGACTCACCCCGCTCGAGTACCGCGAGGCAAAGGCAGAGGCCAGAGCCGAGATCGCCAACGAGTCTCTCTTCAAGGATGGCTCTGACCTTGCCTCTTCCAAGAACAAGAACAAGCGCAAGCTCAAGGAGCAGCAGAAGAAGTCCGCAAAGGCCTCCAAATCCAAGTCTCAGTCGACATCCAAGCAGCCCTCGGCAAAAGCAAAAACAGACTACATTCGTGTAGAGCACCTCAACTACAAGAGGCTTACACCCGGAACCCGGGTCCTCTGCTCCATCCTCGCCATTCACCCGCTCGCCCTTGTCGTCTCTCTCCCAAACCAGCTCCTCGGTCACATCTCGGCCACACAGATCAGCCCTCAGTTTACTCAAAGACTTCAGGCCGCTGCCGATGCCTCTGATGATGAAGACGACGGCCAGGATGACGATAATGAGGACGACCAGGGCAAGCCCACCAACGCTCTCCCCGAACTCCGCGACCTCTTCCACGTTGGCCAATGGGTTCGCGCGAGTGTTGTCGCTGTCCACTCCCCCTCTGCCCTCAAGTCTGCTGACTCGGGAAGGGAAGGCGGCGAGTATGAGAAGGAGAGCAAGCGTGTCGAGCTTTCCCTCTCTCCCGAGCTTGTCAACGAAGGCGTCAACCCCTCCGACATCTCCCCAGGCTCCACCCTCTCCGTCGCTATTGCCTCGGCCGAGGATCACGGTTACACTCTCAGCACAGGCATTCATGACTTTTCCGGCTTCCTCGCATTCAAGGATGCCGCGAGACTCCCAGCCACTTTCGGTGCTGGCAACCAGGGCAAGTCGCTCGAGGTTGGTAACGTGATTGCCGTCAAGGTCAACAAGGTTGCCGAAAACCAGCGCACTTTTGAGTGCAGCGCCAACCCTTCTCAGGTCCAAGAGAGCATCGCCAAGGTCAGCCCAAGTATCACTGCCGTCCTCCCCGGCACTCTTGTTTCCGGCCTTGTCACTGCCGCTTTCGGCTCTGGTCTCAACGTCAAGCTCTGGGGCATGTTTGACGCCACCATCGATGCCTTCCATCTCCCTACCCCACCGGAGGGTAAGACTATTCCCGATGTGCACAAGCTCGGGTCCAAGATTAAAGCCCGTGTACTTTGGGATCTCCCTGTCTTCACTGCCAACGGCCTCGATGACCTGCCCTCAGACTCGGAGCGAAAGCTCGGCCTTTCCGCTGCCCCTCACGTCGTTGAGCTGGCTCCTCCCACCGCCAACCAAGGTCAGCTCCTCTCCCAGGCTTACCCTATTGGCTCTATCGTCGAGGCCCAAGTCACCGCCGCTGAGAACGACTGGGGTCTTACCTGCCGCGTCGCCCAAGCCGGGCTTGACGGATTCGTCCACATTTCACAGGTATCCGACGAGCACGTCGTTGCCCTCCCTCCTAACGCTGGTGCCTTCAAGATCGGATCGACCCACAAGGCGCGTGTGGTCGGCCACGCACCAACTGACAGGCTCCTCCAGCTGAGCTTCAAGCAGAGCGTGCTCGACAAGGCCTTTATGCGAGTCAGCGAGGTCAACGTTGGTGACGTGATCAAGGCCACCATCAAGAAGGTTTCGTCCGAGGCCATCATTCTTGGCCTGAACGGCAACGTCGACGGTGTTGTCTTCCCCAAGCACTTTGCCGATATCGCTCTCAAGAACCCCGAGAAGAAGTACAAGCCCGGTCTCGCTGTCAAGGCGCGCGTGCTTCGCGTCGACCCTTCGCGCAACCGTATCTCGCTCACGCTCAAAAAGACCCTCGTCCAGTCCGAGCTGCCTATCGTAGCCACCTTTGACGATGCCCGTGTTGGCGTTGTCACTCACGCCACCGTCTCGTCGATCAAGCAGAAAAGCATGCTTGTTGACCTCTTTGGCGACCTGCGTGCGCTTGTTCCGATCGGTGAGGCTTCCGAGCAGTACACCACTGACCTCCACGAGAGCTTCTCCGAGGGCAAGGTTGTCAAGGTGCGCCTCACTGACGTGGACACTGTTAATGCCAAGATCACGGCCAGTATCCGTCAGACCAGTTCGGCCTTCCTCTCCAAGATGAACGTTGACGCTGTCACGATCGGTGACAAGGTGACCGCCAAGGTTGTCGCCGTCCACTCGGACCTTGTTCTCCTCTCCCTCATTCCCTCTGGTGTTCAGGCCCTCATCTCGCTCAAGATACTTGCCGGAATCCGAGGCGAAACTGAGCAGCAGCTCAAGGCCTCTCTTCAGGCTGACGACGAGATCGCGGGTCTTACAGTCACTCAGAAGAACGAGGAGCGCGGCATCGTCATTTGCGGTGGTGACTCCAAGCGAAAGGCCAAGGATACTACCGACAAGGCTGGCACGGGCTCTTTCAAGGCTGGAGACAAGGTCTCAGCGCTGGTCATCAAGCGCAACACGGTGCAGCACGAGGCTATGCTTCAGATCCTCGGTGGACCCAAGGCTTTCTTGCACCTGACTGACTGCGCAGACGAATTTTCCAACCCCGAAAAGGCACGTCTTCCCGAGGAGGACGAGACAATCGAGTGTGTTGTCCTGCCCGTGACGACCAAGAAGAAGAAGTCTATCCTTCAGGTCAGCACCCGCGCTTCTCACCTCGGCAAGGCCTCCAAGGGCAAGGTTGAGGACGCAGAGATCACATCTGCCAGCGATCTCAAGAAGGGCAACAAGTACCGCGGCTTTATCAAGACGATTGCCGACTCGGGTCTCTTTGTCTCTCTCGGCCGCACAGTGGTTGGACGAGTGCAGATCCGCGAGCTGTTTGACAACTACGTCAAGGACTGGAAGCCCCGCTTTGTCGAGGGCCAGGTCGTTGAGGCGAGCGTTATGGATATTGACACGAGCAGCAACAAGGTTGAGCTTTCGCTACGTTCCGAGCCGGGCTCGAGTGCGACGCAGATCAAGGAGCGACGCGAGGCTGAGGCGGCCAAGCGCAAGGCTGCGGCCTCCAAGGAGGACAGCGTCGAAGCCTACTCGAAGGGCGACAAGGTCAAGGGCTTTATCAGAGCCATTGCTGAGTTCGGTGTATTTGTCCAGATTGAGGACACCAACGTGTCTGGTCTATGCCACAGGACCGAGATCACGGACACCAAGGCTGTCGACCCGATCAAGGCTTTCCGCGTCGGTGACCGGGTGCGCGCGATTGTACTTGACGTCGTGCCCGAGAAGAAGAGGATTTCTTTCGGTCTTAAGCCATCCTACTTTAGCGCTGACGACTTTGAGGACTCGGACGAAGAGGATGAGGAGGTCGAGCGAGACGACAGCGACGAGGACGTAGAGCAGGATGCGTCTGCTCTGCTCAAGAGTCTCCAAGACAGCGATGCAGAGATGGAGGATGCCGAGGAGGAGGACGAGGACGGCGAAGAGGAAGAGGGAGACGAGGAGAGCGACGGCGACTTTATCGAGATGGACGAGGACGAGGACGAGGATGAGGATGAGGATGAGGACTCGGCTGCAGCCAAGGCGGCCAAGCTTTCCAAGAAGGCGGTACCGACGCTCTCTCTCTCTGGCGGCTTTAGCTGGTCTGCAGCGAATGACGACTCTGATTCTGAGTCGGAGGGGTCTGCGGGCTCTGACACTGACGATGATGAGGACGGCGCGCCAGCTGCCAAGCGAGCCCGGAAGAGCAACCACAAGGGCAAGGGAGGCGCTGAGTTTGAGGAGGACCTTACAGCTGACCTGGCGTCCAAGGCACCAGAGTCAAACACGGACTTTGAGCGATTGCTGCTTGGATCGCCCAACAGCTCGTTCCTGTGGATCCAGTTCATGTCGTTCCAGCTGCAGCTGTCGGATGTCGACAAGGCACGAGAGGTCGGACGACGTGCGCTCAAGGTGATCAGCTTCCGCGAGGAGCAGGAGAAGCTGAACGTGTGGCTTGCTCTGCTCAACCTGGAGAACACGTATGGCAGCGAGGAGACACTCGAGTCTGTTCTGCGGGAGGCGATCCAGGCGAACGACTCGCTCACGATCCACCTGCGTATGGTGCAGATTCTGGAGAAGAGCGGCAAGATGGACGAGGCGGACGAGATGCTCAAGCGGGCGGCCAAGAAGCACGGCGTTGAGCCGGAACTGTGGCTCAACTGGAACCAGTACCTGCTGCGACACGGACGTGCGGACGAGGCGCGACAGCTGCTGCCGCGCAGCCTGCAGAGTCTCGAGAAGCGGGACCACATTGGGACCATCTCGGCGTTTGCGCTGAACGAGTTCAAGATGGGTGAGCCGGAGCGGGGCAGGACGATCTTTGAGGGGCTGGTGGACAGCTATGCCAAGCGATTCGATCTCTGGTGGCAGTATATTGACCAGGAGACGAGGCTGGGCAACGTCTCTGGTGTCAGGTGAGATTGGACGCGAAGGGATCACGGCAGTATTGAGATTGGGAGAACTGACACAAACGCACACGCTTTGACACGGACACAGGAACCTGTTTGAGCGACTACTGGCACTCAAGATGTCGAGCAAGAAGGCCAAGTCGGTGCTGAAAAAGTGGCTCGAGTTTGAAAAGGCGCAGGGAGACGCCGAGGGCGAGCAGCGGGTGCTGGCGCGCGCACGCGAGTTTGTCGAGGAGATGCAGCGAAAGAAGGCAGCTGAGCAAGGTGAGGAAGAGGCCGAGGATGAGGAAGACGACGAGTAACTTGTATATACGGTAGACACGCGATGCAAGTGTAGTGTAGGAAACGATTATGTTGATTTATTTGATTGCGCTACTTGGAACGAACGGGGGGGGGGGGGGGGGGAGGGGGAAGGGGTGGCTTTTAGAACGAGTGACGGCCGAGGAACTTGTTGGCCTGCGAGATGACGATGGGGGCTGTGAGGGGCAAGGCGGAGAAGAGTCAGGTGGTGGGGTCGAGTGGATTGTGGCTGGAGTTAAGCAAGAAGCAACGCACCGGACCAGAGAAGAGCGACGTAGAGCGAGAAGCGGCTGAGCGTCTTTTGGGACTGGACGCGGGCGTGTGCGATTTCAGCCGCGCTAGGGGCGGGTGGTGCCATTCCTGTGGCCAACGCCCAACACCAACGCACGTCAGTACACCAACCTCGCAGGCAAGTATATGTGAGTGAGCGTGAGGGAAAGAGAGAGACACGTACCTCCGAACATGTTGATCGTATGTATATGTGTGATGTGAGTGCTGGTGGTGGAGAAGAACCAAGTGCATTCCAAGTGGAGATGAAAAAATTTACTGGACGATCTCTGGTGTTGAATAACGCGCAGTGCACCTCCACCACCAGGCCAAGCAACGTATAGTATCAGTAACCATGGCAACGCGGCCCAAGATTGAGCGCGAGGTGTGCTACGACACGACCGCCCATGCGGACAGCCTGCCATGGGCACTATCAGGCCTCTCCGATAGCGCGGGAGGGAAATGGGTATCCGTGGTGCAGGCACCGGCGTATGCACCACGCGCCTCGTTCGTCGCCGTGATGGACAGTCTCGTTCGCCACCCGGAACGCAGCTCGTCCAATATTCTGCGCGCTGACATTCTCTCCGAATCCGAGCCAGACTCGCACCAAGACGCATTGGCAGAGCAGTACATCGTAGAACGGAGGGTGGAGAGACGGATACTGCCGCGTCGGCCGAACCTCGATTGGCCCATGGACCAGACGTGCACGACGTACGTACATACGGACAGGAACGAGGCGGCGGTCGTGTACACGCCCCTCGCAGAGTCGGAGAAGGATGTGCCGTTCTATCACCCGAAAGTGAGAGCGCTTGCCTTTCGCTTTCTTCCAGCCACCTCGCCATCACCAAGCGAAGGTGAACACGAGCCAGAGCGGTATGGCACGTTGCAGATTGACCTCGTCCCCTTCTCGTCTGCCTTGGCTAGTGGTCCAGCGGGACTGGGTCCCACGCATCGTCTATCGCGAGTCGCACTAGCCCTTCTCACCACACTACACACGCACATGTGGGGCCACACACACGACTACACCAAGCGCGTGCACCACGACCTCCTCGTCCCGCGCGAAGCCTACCAGGACCTCTATCTCGATCTCAAGGCGCGCCATGCCAACCGCCTCATCTCCAACTGGGCCGAGCGCACCGACCCGCACAAGCACGTATTCGAGGACCTCGGCATCGCCGCCTTTCTCATCCTCCTCTTCCGCCAGTCCCCACCGCCCGGCGGATTCGTCGACGTAGGCTGCGGAAACGGCGTGCTCACACACATCCTCACCGCCGAAGGATACTCGGGCTTCGGGTTCGATCTCCGCGCCAGAAGAAGCTGGGACGTACTCCCCAACACCGACCTGCGCACTTGGTCCATCGATGCTCCCGAGTTTGTCGCAAACCCGGCCGGGATACCCAAGGGCGCATTCTTGATCGGGAACCATGCAGACGAACTCACTCCTTGGCTCCCACTCCTAGCCCACGCGAGTGACGCCCACGCTTTCATCAACATCCCGTGCTGCCCCTTTCACCTGGACGGATCGCGCTTCACAAACACCACCTTCTCTTTTCCAGACGGCGAGATCGAGTCCTTCCTGCCCCGCTCGCACGGCGACTCGGCCAAAGTCCAGATCGATCGTGGCCAGACGGAAGGATCGCACTCGCGCAACGAAGCATACCTCCGCTTCCTGTCCCACGCTCACATCGCTTACGGATGGATCCTCGAAAAGGAAGCACTCCGCATCCCTTCCACCAAGAACTGGGCCCTCCTCGGCCGGTCTCGCACGTGGCAACACCACGACGCCCCAGCAAATCTCGAGCAAAACGTCCGCGACCGCATCCGAGACCACGTACATCGCGCAGCTGCATCCTGGAAGGCTCGCACGCCCGAAGGAAAAGCTGGCCAGGCCACACATTGAACCCCTCCCCTCGTCCATCCTGTAACAGTAACTGTAGTTGCAACTAGTTTGACCTTTCTAGACAAGACACCATTTGCTTAGTCCGAGAACCATCCGTAACGCGCAAACGCGTCTACCGTCGCCGGACTAGCCTCGACAAAGCCCGAAAGCAACGAGCGTGCCTCCATATACAGCCACAGCTTAATCATCGGCATAGCCTGATTCATGCCACCCTTGTCGTGCACCATCGCCGCTCCGTCCTGCTTGGAAATTTGCTTGCCGAGCGAGCGCAGGATTGGCAGTGCGGATTTGAACAGCTACAGTAGTTGACAATAGGCGTTAGCAGTGAAATCGAATCAGAAAGGTCGGCAGGCAGGAAAACTTACATCCATGTTCGGATCCAGCTGTCGACCGATACCCTCGAGCAGGAGAATGCTGATTACCGTGTTGACAAAGTCAGGTTCCATCTTGACGTGGTGCGTGCGCACCGCGAGCAGCACTTCATTCAGGATATCGCTGATCTTGATCTTGGCTAGGCTGAAAGTCTTGCTCTTGACGCTCAGGATGAGATCCTGCATCTTCATCGCAAAGACGTCCTCGTCTATCACCATCTCTGGGCTCCTGCAGCGCTCTACCATCAGATGCCCTGCCAGCGCTCCATCGAACTGAGCCACGGCCGAGAAGAGGTCGATAAAGTTGCGTCGATTCTGCTCGGTGAGGTCGACAGTCAGCCCTGCGTCCAGGAAGACCAATTCTGGCTGATACCCCTCGGCATCTAGTGCATCCAGCGCATCCAGCCAGGCATCGTGATCCTTATGCAGCGGAAGCAGCTGCTGCACGACCGATTCTTCCGCTCGCTCGTTTGCCGAGACAGGCGCCTTGGAATGCCCGGGAGCATAGTCCGAGTCAAACTTGGACAGAATGCGGGCAAGCACGTCCTCCAGCAGCGACTTTGTCGTCGGTCGGTAAAACTTGATCATAATGTTACCCGGATGCAAATCGGCGTGCGTAAAGTTGTCGATGAGCAGCATGTTGAGGAAGGCATCCAGGCCGAGGTTGGCGATTCTGTGGTCAAAACCAGCGCCCCCCATGTTGAGGAAGTGCTTGAGTGGTACAGCCTCTTCAAACTCTTCAATAAGCATCTGTTTGGTGGAGAACTCGATCAGCGGTCGCGGGAAGCTGATAGCGGCGCGACGAGAGCTAAAGTTGTTCTCGAATCGTTCCAGATTCTTGGCCTCATTGCGCAGATCGAGCTGGTCAAACATCATGCCGGCAAAGACATCGACCTCTTCCGGGAACGAGAGCCACTCTGCACCAGGGATCAGGTTAATCATAGAGGCGAAGAACTTCATGATGCGAATGTCTCGCGTGATTGTCTTCTCAACAGCAGGGTGGAGGATCTTGATGGCGACCGCAGCAGTAGGGATCTTGGGAGGTGCCGTGTCCTCATCATAAGTCAGTGCCAGAGTCTGCGACAGCTTCTTGGTGCTTCTGCGAATCGTTGATGCGTCGGCTGCCTTGGCGTTCTTGGCCTGGAGATAGGCAGGTGGAAGCAGGTCGGGGCGCAGCTTGGCCTTGTATACTTGTGCAACGGCACCGATACCCATGGGCTCGTGCTGGAATTCTTCAAAGATCTCGTCAAACTTGCGACCAAAGACGCGCTCGATAACCTTCTTGGTGTACCTGAACGAATGGGGCTTGCCGTTCGAGTGAAGTCGACCGAGACGCTTGCAGAGCTCGTCTGGGAAGAGGTCCTGCCTCGAGCCGGCCCACTGTGCGAGCTTGATGAATGTCGGACCAGCACGTTCCATCTGCTTGACGAGGAAGCCATACCACCAAAGGGCACCCCATCGCTCGCCTGGATCGGCATTAGACGTCCGTCTGCCACGCCTGCGGCTCGAATTTCCTCTACTGCCGACGAGAAGCATGGGAGCCGTGATCATGACAGGAAGGAAGAGGCAGACAAGTACGATAAAGCGTTTCGCAGTTCCTAAGGGTTCAATGATGAACCTGTGGAGGACGCGGCCGAAACGGTGAATAGCCCGAACGACAGGGTTTCTGAGTTCTTCTTCTTCATCCTCATGCTCTTCGACTGAGGGAGCGAACTTGTGGTCGTCATCGTCCTGTTCCCCCTTCGCCTCAGGCTCTGCGGCCAAGGCTTGCCTGTGGAACGTGACAGCATAAATAGCAAGACCAGTTCCAGCGACAGCGATGGATCCGGTGGAGAAGGGGCCTGAACGTGAGCGACTCCCATGGGAAGAGGCGCGTGTATGGAGACGATGGAGCGGCGCGTTCCGAGTGCTGAACCGAGATAAGGAGGAAGGCAGGAGACGTCGAGGCTGAGTCGCGTTCCGCGAAAAGCTCCGCACAGTCACGGAGACGGCATGTTGCGTGATCGGCTGTTCCGTTACAGCGAGTCGACCAATGCGTGCATGCCCCGCTACTCGGCACAGGAGGCTGCCGCTGGTTGCAAACATGGCAAAGCCAAAAGCCCGGGATCCGTGATCAACGCAGACCTGCTGTCGGAGGGATGCCGAAAAGAGGTGAGGAGAAAAGGGGGAGAGGAGCGGAGGGGTGGAGGGAGAAAAAAAGTCAGGTGGGAGAGAAAGAGGCTCGTGTGATCCAAGCAAGAAGTCCCGAGCAAGGCTAACTATGATGGTAAGAACGGTGTCTGGTTGGTATCAGTCCCAGACCCAAGTTGCGGACTGGCCCGGCAGGGCACAGGAATGCAGACCTGCAGCCTGAAATGACGTTGCTCCACTGCCCACGCTCACAGCCAAGAAAGTGGAGCTCAGCGCTCGCTCGCCCACTCGCCCGCCCGCCAGCCCCCTCTCACGCGCCAGCCACATTTGAAAGCCAGCAGCAGCAACAGCAAGCACCACTCGGAGAAGCCGGACGCGCGCAAACAATATGCCAATCGTATCGGCCTCGAATGGGCATCAATCGACCATCATTAGCGAACATCGCAAAGAACACAGATTTCACGAATTTTGGATACTGTTTTGCATGCTATTAACCAATCTGATGTCTAGGTACTAAGTTGCGAGGAAAATCATGACAAGATGGAATCACATAGCTGCCCGGGCTCGCACAAGCTTCCGGAATGGAGCTCATGCTTCGAGTGGCGCCCGCGGGGTTTTTTTGGGGGGATTTTGATCTTGATAGGCAGGAATGCGAGAATGCACAGGTATGATAGTACAATAGATCTCCACTAAGCCTGCTCCTGCTCCGAGCCAGATGTTGACGAGGCTCGTGCGTTGCCGTTCTGCGAGGCAGACTCCTGGTCCTTCTCGTTAGGCGACAGCTCACCCGTCTTGTGGTTGGACTTGATGATCTCGTCAGAGAGCCCAACCTTGGCAGCCTCCTCCTCGATCTCAGCCTCAGTGAGCTTGGGCATGTGCTGAGCGACGCGGTACACCGGCTTCTTCTCGACGTACGCCTTGGCGAAGATGATGTCCATCTCCTCGAGCTTGCGGCCAGCCGTCTCAGGGTAGAAGAAGTAGATGATCGGGATGAAGCTCAGGTTCATCAGAGCGAAGAACAGGTAGAGACCCCAGGACGAGGCACGCGCAAAGATCGGTGTAAACATGACCACCGCAAAGTTGCTGATCCAGTTCGTGCACGTTGACAGCGACGTCGCGACCGTACGCGTCTTAAGGGGGTTAATCTCAGGTGGGTAGACCCACGGAAGAGGGAGGATGGTCCAGGCGAAGAAGAAGATGAAGAGGTAGAGACCGACGGCGGCACCCTTGGCGTTGCTCTTGGCGCCGGGGTCGTTGGCGAGGGCGGCAAAGGTGATGGTGAAAGCGACGCACTGGCCAGCGGCACCGATGAGGAAGAGCTTGCGACGGCCGATGCGCTCGATGAGGAAGAAGGAGGGGATGGTGGAGAGCGTGTAGACAATGGCGAAGACACCACCGAGGACGAGCGCCATTCGTCGAGTCTGCTGGAGGGTGGTCTCGAAGAGTACGGTGGAGAAGTAGATGGCGGCGTTGCAGCCAGTCCACTGCTGGAAGAACTGGGCCGAAGCACCGATGAGCATACGACGGAGGTGCTGAGTCTTGCCCGAGGTGAAGGCGTCCAGGATGCCAGCCTGTTTACCAGCGGCTTCAAGAGCATCCTTCATGACGCGCATCTCAATGTCGACCTGGCTGTCGTTAGCGTCGACGTTGTTGAGCGCACCGAGCACGACCCTGGCCTCGTCCTCGTGCTTGTGTGCAACGAGCCATCGAGGCGACTCGGGAAGACCAAGCATGCCGATGAGGACAACGACGGCAGGGACGATCTGGAATGCGACAGGGAACCTCCACTGGGACGAGTTGGTGACGTAGGAGAAACCAAAGTCAATCCAGTACGCAATGAGCGTACCAAAGGCAATGACGGCACCCTCGATGTTGACGAGCAGACCGCGGTTCTTGGCCTTGGACATCTCGGATTGCCACACGGGTACGGTAGCAGTGTTCATTCCGTTGCCGAGACCGCTGATAACACGGCCGACGACGAACTGGCCAAGACCCCACTTGGGGCCAAAGGCAGCGGTGGAGATGACGGTTCCGATGATGAGCAGAATGCTGCCGTAGATGACAAGAGGGCGTCGGCCAGTGCGCTCGCCGTAGAAGAGAGTGAAGATGGCGCCAAAGAAGCAGCCAAGCTCGTAGCACGAGACGACAGCGCCCTGAACAACGGTGGCGTGCAGAGACTCGCCCTCGGTGGGGGGGAACTCAGAGTTGAACTCGGGACCAGTGATGATACCGGACATGAGACCCTGGTCGTAACCGAATAGCGAGAAGGCTGTTACGGCAGTGAAGGTAACAGCCCATCGGAGAGAACGACCCTTGAGGCCGTACGTCTCGGTTCTTGATGTGAGAAAGTTGGAAACCATCTTTACGAACCGGAACTCGGTTGGAGGGTATGGAAGGGGGATGGGATGCGACTGAGATAGGGCTCGCCAGAGTAGCCGTTATATAGATACGATTCAAGGGCCCTTGCGAGGGACCTTTGCAAGGCTCAAGCTCAAGCTACAGGTAACCGGTCAGTGTGGTTGGGCCACGACCGGCACGAGCTGAGCATCCTCCACACACATCAAGGCACGAGAGGAGGAGATACAGGATGGATAGGCTATGAAAAATTTTGCCCGGACCACTTGCAGGAGTGGTGCACGCCTACGTGGGACAGTGATGTAGTTAGGACGAGCAAGGTGATGGAGGTACTTAGCCCGAGCGTAGTATGGTCTCATGTTTGCAAGCGAGGTGCATGGGGCAAAGGAGAAGGGGATGGCGGGAGGGGCCAGCGAAACAGCCGGAGGCGGGTGAATTTTCTGTGGATCGTCGCGCATGCGTCGTCGCCTCCGACACGCAACAGAGCTTTGACCAAACGCGGCAAGGGCATATCTAAAGCTCGGCCAGCAGGCAGCGAGGGCCGGCGACGGCGACGGCGCCCACGACTACCAAAACAAGGGCGATTGCAGCCACGACAGCCAAGGAAGCGGAGATGACGGCGGGGGACCGCTCATGGTTCTAGTTCTGCAGTAGAAGCATAAGAATCGTGGAGAGTGGCACAGTGCGGTCAGAGGGATCCGCGGGCCATCCATCCTATCAGGTTGTGTTGTTTGACATCGACATCGATACGCCATCATCTAGTCACCGGCTACCGCAGCGCCCGAGAGGGCATGGAGCGGCAGCAGCAGCAGCAGCAGCAGCAGTAGCAACAATAGCAAACACGTTGTGAAAAATCTCATCAAGATGGAAAAACGAGAAACGAGCTGATGGTCCCTGCAGCACACATGCTCGGACAGGGCGGCAAGGACATGTGCGAAAAGTTATCCCGAAAAACGTTCCGAATGGTTTCCTTGCAAGAAACGCGCGCGTGTGCGGTTACGACGGTGTATGTAGAGTGCCTGCGGTCGGCAGGGGAGAGGGGCACAGCGCATGTGCCTCGTCTACAGAGATGGGCGAGAGCGAGAGAGCGAGGCGCCTTGACAGACAGAGCTCTGTTAGCGACACGAATGACGGGCGGCGGCGGATAGGCAAAGGCGGGGCGGCTAGAGGCCGAGTCGGCGGGCTGCGCGGGGTGGAACATTCGACTTTTTTGGTGGGCGCGGGCGCGTCGGAGCTGGCGCGGCATGACGTTACGAGGCAGACGGGGGATTTCTAGGGTGAGCCTCCTGCTGCGTGACACGCTTCTTGGCTGCGTCATTCACAATGCCGGTCTCTTTGCGGGCTTCTTGCCTGCCTGCCTGCCTGTCTGCCCCACTAAATCCTCTCCCCCTCGCTCTGTTTCCAGCCTCCTTTACTCTTCACTTTAGTTGAATGACACGCAGTCCTGGCCCGGTCCCGGCTTGGCGACTGACACGGGTCATGCGCCCCATCGCATGCACAACAGAAGAAAAAATTGTTGCAAGTTTTTTAAATCCCCTTGACTGCGTCACAGACAGGAGTGCATCCTCCGCTGGCTCGCTTAGGGCGCCGCGGTCAACTCAGTCGTTCGCTCCTGCGCAACATGGTCACCAAACAACGGATCACCCCTGCAACCCTACGCACACGCACCTCTGCCATCCACAACAGCGGCACGAACAACCACGCGGCAGTCATCCCTATCGATTACGGCGGATGCTCGGTCTTTGGACGAGGGGGTCGGTCAGTCAGTCTAGTCGCACGATAGAGAAAGCCGACCAAAAGTGCAACCGTACCCTGGTACAGTATGTGAGCATTGTGGCGACCCATCACCATGTGCAGTACCGAAAGCGTGAGATGCTGCCTGTTTAGCGAGCTGGTCGCGAGGCGCAGGCATGATTTAGTCAGAAGAGTCGCGCAGGCTGGTTGGTTGGCTGGGTGAGGCCAGGGTGCGTCAGACGAATACGACACGGCTCACTTCGCCCCGGCTAACCGGAGTCAACGCAAACTTAGTCTGCCTCGCCTGGCTGGCTGACTGTGCTTGCGTCTGAGGCGGAGACCCCACACTCGGCAGTCCTGATGGCGCGCAAATAGCGCCTACCTCACTCTCTTTTCTCTCAGTGGACGGCGAATGGTGGTCCCAGAACGTCCCGTCCTGCGCCTCACAGTCATCAAAGTTTGTGTCGTACCGGATTGCGATGGATTGCCAAGTCAAATAAACAGCGTCTAACGTATCTTAGATTACAAGTAGTCCAGTGGCTGGGGAAGGGGAATCATCAATCTGTGTGTGCGAAGAAATGACTGAGGGTGGGAAAGGCGTATGATGTGGGTGGGTGTCGTATCGTGATAATCTTTCGGATAATCATGGTGAGCAGTCAGCAGGTGGTCAATCAAAAGGGGGTAAAAAAAGGAAAACACCCGGCTGGGCCGGACTGGACTTGCATGCTTTGGAGCGTGAATGACCACTGCTAGTGTGAGAACTCGGATGGGGATGAATGCCTGGAGGGGTGTTCGCTCGAGATATGGTGCGTGGCGAGGCCCTTCCCGCTTTCTGAGCAGGGGCGCCTGTCCTAACCTGTCCTGTCCTGTCCTGCCCAGCTCCTTGTCAACGCATGGATGGGTGTGACATGACGAAAAGCTGAGTGTTCCACTATCCCACTTTGACAGGGCGGTAGTAGACTGTCGTCACATACTTGCGTTTGTATCGCGTAGTCGTGCCGACCGCCAGCACTCCACCCTTAATCGAGCTGGCTGTCAAGTGATTCAATACCACGTGGTTGGGTGCAGGGAGAATACTGTTGTCATCCACCGTGCTTCCAGTGCCGCTAGCAGTATTGGCCGGTGACGAGTTGAGAATCACCTTCTCCAACTGACGTGGCAGCGCTGGTGGGTTTGGCAGATTAGGCTGCTGTCCCGAGCTTGAGTGGTACGGCTCCGAAGCTGCTTCGTCGTTGCCCTCGATCGACTCGCGATAAGCCTCTTCGGCTTCCTGTGCAGCAAGCAAAGACCCGGGAATCTCCCGTGTCCATTGCTCTTCGGCGTCCTTGGCGTCGTCAGTGTCAAACAGGTCGTCCAGTTCGCCCCTGCGCATCGCTGCAGCACGCCGTGCTTCCTCAACCAGATCCATTGTGGCACGCTTCGACTCAAGCTTGGAGCTCGGATCTCGGCTGTGCTGCTTCTGCTGCTGCTCATCGGGCAAATCCTCTCCCGGCGCGCTGAGCGGGCCTGGGTGCGCTGGACCCACATTCGGGATCTCGACATAGTTGACAAGGTTGCCGTCTCCATCCGTGGCAGTTGCCAAGTCCCGCGACACTCTCCAGCGATTGTCAACGATAAATTTCAGTCGGTGAGTGCCGGGAGGCAGATGCAGCACACAAGAGTGGTCCCGCTTTGAACGTTGCAGCAGAATCTTTGATCGCCACTCGTTTGCGAATGTGCCTGTGACAAACACTTCCCGTCCACCGGCCCTCCATGTCAGGACAATCGGCATCAATGTAGGCTGTTGCGAGCTCTGTATGGGCGTGACAGTGTGACTGCCGCCCGTAGAGCGCGAAGGCGTTTGTGGGTGTGATGAGATGCTAGAAGGTGTCTCCGAGCCAGCGCTGACCTTGACTGAGGGGCTGGTAGATACTGCATGAGGTGTTGGGACCACCTCGGCATTTGAATTTGCGGGCGAGCTTGCGCTGGGAGGCGCCGAAGTCAGACCAGGTGGCCAAGCCGGCGTGTTGGCTCCACTCTCGACGTTCGTGTGCATGTCTACGACCGATTTCCGGGAATGCAGGGGCGTTACCGGTGACTCGGAGCGATCGCTAGCAGCAAGGTCCGTCTGGATCGCTTGGAGTGAGGGACCGCTTTCGCCAGTCGGTGTCATCGCCCGGGCTCCATAGCTTCCAGGGGTTGGGGTCGGGGTGCGCGAAGATGCCCGGCCAGCGGTGCTACCCGCCAGAGTGTGAGCCCGAGCTGCACTTCGTGATTCACGGTCGTCTTCGCCCGGGGCTGCAACTTGAGCTTGATCCGAGGCTTCTCCTGACCTTCCGGACGCGTCTGTGATCTCGGAAGTATGCGAGCTACCAGACACTTGACTCGTTGTGGCGCCAAAGTCGTGTGGCTTGTCCTCGACGGGAGAGCCGACGCGGCTGGCACTCCCAGGTTTGATGACGATATCGACAGTGTTGAGCACCGCAGCTGCCGCACCACCTCCACCTACCACCTGAATGTGCTTGTTGTCATTGGAGAGCGGCGAGGGCGAGGGTGACGGTGAGGGTGAAGGAGACAAAGACGCTGAGGGAGAAGGTGAAGAGGATCGCTCCCGCTTCTCGTGCTCCGAGATGCTCGAGTAGGTGCTACCAGGAGGTGACGCTGCTGAGGCATATGCACTAGGTATAATGGTCGGAATCTTGAGATACGAGGGCAATGCGGCTGGAATCTTTCCGGAAGCCGAGTCGGCCTCCGTGCTCAGCTGGTCGATGGGCATGGAGGATACCACGGGGCTGGTCCCGTCCAAGGGTGGTGATGTTGCTGCAGCGGTACTAACACTGGTGCCTGCGTTCGGGAAGATGCCACCTCCACCGATGCCAAAGAGAGGATGACGCGAATGGGCATGCACAGCGTGACTTGGTACTTGTTGTGGCTGAGACGCGGTCGGGCCCATGACGGACGTGCGATCGGAAGCGTGGTTCAGCGAGTGGGTCGGACCAGCTGCGCTGTGATGGCTAGCGAATCCAGAAGCGTGTTGGGCATGTGTAGCGACTGAAGGACTTGGATTTGGCGAGACAAAGTGTCGTGGGTTGAAACCTTGTTGGACTACCGAAGCGCCCACGCCATCCTGCGGCCGATGCGAGCCTGAAGAGCTCCTACAACGCAGCGCAAATGAGTAGTGCGATGGCGAAGGTGAAGGAGGGACACGAAATCAGGGAAAGAGTCTGGTCAGCAATGTATCCTCTGAAAGCGAGGCTCGAATCTCGAATCACAAGGCGGGTGAGGTGCACCCGAGGGAGGGTCAATTCTCCCCAGTTGATTGACGAGGGCACAACAAAGCTCGTCTTTTAGCTTCATCAACGGATGCGACTCGGCTTCGAGGCCAGAAGCGATAGCAAAGGCGTTGTGCCCCACCTGGTGGGTGCGACGTGCAATTTCGGAAGCATCTCAAGCTTTGGCTTGCCTTGCGTCCCACGGGTAAGGGACTCGGCCGTTTCCTCTGCACTTTAACCTCCTCCAGTCTCACGGGGCTTGCTCCAAACCGAGGGCTGATTCCGCGGAAAGGAGGCGGTGCCAAGGCTGCCACGGTGCTGGATCCACTTTACGAGCGTCAGAAGAATAAACAAAAGCTTACAACTTACCTGAGCGTTGTCTCAATCGCTGAACCACCCGCTGGAGAAGTGATTTCAAAATCAGAAATCTCGATGCTAGCCTTCTTGGACAGATTATTACGAAGAGGACTCTGTTCACGGACCTCGCCGAGTTCCTCATTCAGGGCCGAGGGACGCCGCGGCCCACCCCAGAAGCTTGAAAGGCTGCCGCTGCGCGAGCGGGACCGAGTGGAACCACTGGTCTCGTCATTGCTGCTGATACGGCCAAAGACGGCTGGGTTACGACCTAGGCGAAAGTTGGATGAGGAGGACTTATCAGGCGTCCGCTGCGCAGGATGGTTGATGCTGTGGTAGCGCTTGATGCTCGGAGAGCGTGAGCGTTGCAACTGTGCTTCAAACCCATCGTCCTTGGTCGGGGTCGAGTTGGCGTTACCCATGGCTTCTTGCCGGAGTGAGTGGAGCTCCTTTCGTAGGCAATGAGGGGTGTGGGCTCAGCCGGTCAAAGCTGAAGGAAGGTGGGCAGAGTTATCAACTAAGGAATGAAGAGGAGCATCAGCAGCAAAAGCAAGGTCGGTGATGGGTCCGCCTACAGGCGTAGGCGTGCGAATGTTGATTCGGAAGAGTGGATGGCGGAAATAGCAATCGTGAAATTGAGGGAGACGGAATGAGTTGATTCCACCCAAAACTTGGCAGTGCAAGCAAGTGGCTGAAAGGTAGCCAATGTTGGTGATGACGAGGTGTGAGAGTGTTCACGCGCCGGGCTGAGAGATTTCAACAGCAAGTTTGATCAACAAGTCGCCTACTGTCGCCGCTCAGAGGGCTATGTTGAGTCCGGAGTGGAGGATAAGAGCCTCGTTGTGCTGGACCAATTCAGCTTCCAGAGGCAAAAGGCGTGTGGATCTACCGAGGACTTTGTCGACTCGATCCTAGTCGTGATCCTGGTCCTGGTCCCGGTCCCGATCTTGGCCTTTGTTTGGGACTCGCCTGAGGTCCAAATAGGCCTCCAACCTGATCGCCGGGAAGGCGCTCAACGAAAGGGGAGACGGGCGATATGAGTTGGACCGGTTGTTGCGAGCTGATCCGGAAATTGACCGCGGGGGTCCGTCGGTGAGCCACTGGCTGAGGGATTGGGCCTGTGCTTTAATTCGAGGGTATCGCCGACAGAGAAAGAGGTGTGAGTATGCTTGCGTGTGATTGTAAAGAAGGAAAAGGTGACGGAAACAGAAGAGTCGGGTCGAGTAGAGGCCAAAGCGAATGTGACTGTGAATGGGAGAATCAGTGCGTTGCGTTTGACTGTAGAGTCACTGTTACAGTAGTCGGTTACCCCACGCAGACTGACTGGCAAGCCCAGGCAAGGCAGGGCTAGTCTGGGCAGGCAAGCGCAAGTCGAGATCGCAGCTGAGTTCGACCCCGGCTGACTGGAGATACTGGAGGGATCACCAGTACGCGAGGTGAGGGGCCCACACTTTTACTCGCAGGCAACAGACATCAGGCAGCAGACAGGCTCACTCCGTGAGAGCGCGGAAACTGTGCTCGTGAGGGGCTGCGTGAGCGTGTGCGTGTGTTGTGTGGGGGCTGCGTCGGCTGCGTCCCGTCTCTGCTGCCAAATTTCTCCTGTGCCTGCATGGCCTTGGCTGGCCACCTTTCATTCACTCTGGCCGGACCCGTGCGCGCGCGCCAAACTGGCCAGATCGGTGCCGCGTCCGGACGGTCTCTATGATTTGTTGGAAAGTACTGGCCAGCAAGCAATCGGGACAGAAAACAAAAGGACAAAAAGGGTGGAAACTTGAAAAAAGCCAAATGTATGCACCAGGTTGTATACCCATTGGCTAAGAACGGAGTGTGCCGATTAGAAAACTGGGAAAATTCAAATTCGAAAAGAAAGGGGTCAAGGGGGGCAAGGCGCAGCTGCAACAGGAGTTGGCCGAGCAACCTGCTGGGCTGGCTGGCTGGCCAACCAAACCGAGCTGAGCCTTGGATCAGGCCAAGCCAAAGAGGGGAAAGGCCCAGCTAATGGCCCTCTGGCCCGTCCAATGTCTGCTCGACTGCTTGCCTGCAAGTGAACCAGCCAACCAACCAACCAACCAACCAACCAACCAACCGGCCGGTCAGCCAGCTAGCCAGCGCAGCACGCAACACATTGGGTAGGCAAGCGGGCAGCGCAAAGGAAAGCCCAGGCCATACGCACCTTCCCCCTCTCTCTGCTCTGACCCCCCCCCCCCCTCCCCTTGGCCCTTTCTCTGCATCCGTCCGAGCCCCATCAACCCACCCTGCGCCCCGCTCTCAGCCACTGTTGCTAGACCCGTTAGCTTGCCAGCCAGCTAGACCGACCCGACAGCGAGACAGAGAGACAGACAGATCGCGTCAATTCGATTTCGTCGCAAGTCAGCCCAGCCAGCCCAGCTAGCCCAACCAGCCAAGCCCTGCCCTGCCTGCCTACTGAGCGAACCACGCAACAGCAGCACCGCACACCGCACACTCACTGCACACCGCACACCACACACACCACGCAAACCTACACTCGCAACTCACACCCTCATACACACATTCCATTTTCCCTTCACCCATCTTTTTCCCTTCATCCTCCCCCGCTCAATCGACCAGCTCAACAGCGTGTGGCCAGCTCCCTAGCTTACACAACCTCCTGCGCCATCCCTGCCCTGCCGAGAGAGCTCTCCCTTTCTTTTTAATCCCCGACCTAGGCCCTTCGTTTGGCGCCATCCCCGACTCTTTAAACCCAACCGCCAAGCGGCCACCGCAACCCGCACCCATCGCCGGCGACCACTTGTGCCTGCAACCACGTCTTGCACCCTCCATCACATCACTATCCAAGTCGTCTCACGTTCAGCTTGAGGCTATTACACATCCCAGCTCAAGCACAGCTATTCCTTACGTCGTCTTGGATCATACTTGACCCCCTTCGCCTCTAGTATCACATCTCAGTCCGTGTCTAAAACAACTTTCAGCATCAAACGTCGTCATCATGGATCTCCGAGTCGGTGGAAAGTGAGTCGTATCGATTCCTGTTGAGCAGAGATGCCCTATTCATATACCTATTTCCCTCTTCCATCATCCTGTTTTGCTGACTCTGTCAACGCTAATGCCTCTCCCCCTTCTCTGCCCTTTCCTCTGTTTGTTCCCTTTTTTATCGTTGCTAGGGTGAGTAAGCAAGTCCCTTTTCATTCATCCATGCACCTGCGACAGGTCAAGTTCACGAGCTGACCTCCCATTATCCCCTGTCTTTCATCTCTTCTTGCCTCTACGCAGTACCGCATCGGTAAGAAGATTGGGTCGGGCTCGTTCGGTGATATCTACCTTGGTATCAACATCATTTCTGGTGAGGAGGTGGCCATCAAGCTCGAGTCGATCAAGGCCAAGCACCCTCAGCTCGAGTATGAGGCCAAGGTCTACAAGACCCTCGCTGGTGGTGTCGGTGTCCCCTTTGTCAGGTGGTACGGCCAGGAGTGCGACTACAACGCCATGGTCATCGACCTTCTCGGCCCATCCCTCGAGGACTTGTTCAACTTTTGCAACCGCAAGTTCTCGCTCAAGACGGTGCTTCTCCTTGCCGATCAGATGGTGAGTTCACTGCTCCGCTTCCGCTCCGCAACGTTTGACAACCGGACCGATGGGTCACGGAACATGCTTGCTGACGCACCTGACAATCCCGCTCCCTCGCAACAGATCTCCCGTATCGAGTACATTCACTCGCGAAACTTCATCCACCGTGACATCAAGCCCGACAACTTCCTGATGGGCATTGGCAAGCGAGGCAACCAGGTAAACGTCATCGACTTTGGTCTCGCTAAGAAGTACCGCGACCCCAAGACGCACCTGCACATTCCCTACAGAGAGAACAAGAACCTCACCGGAACGGCTCGTTACACCTCGATTAACACCCACCTTGGTGTTGGTAAGTACATGCCTCCTCTCCAAACTCACAATTTTTGCCCACTGCTCGTCGTGCTCAATGGGGTTACTGACTCGTTGTGTCTCTCTGTTCATGCAATTAGAGCAATCCCGACGTGACGATCTCGAGTCGCTGGGTTACGTTCTCATGTACTTCCTCCGAGGATCTCTGCCCTGGCAGGGTCTCAAGGCTGCCACCAAGAAGCAGAAGTACGACAGGATCATGGAGAAGAAGATGACTACTCCCACTGAGCTTCTCTGCCGTGGTTTCCCCTCCGAGATGGCCATCTACCTCAACTGCTGCCGATCGCTCCGATTCGACGACAAGCCCGACTACAGCTACCTCCGCAAGCTCTTCCGCGACCTCTTTGTCCGCGAGGGCTTCCAGTATGACTACGTGTTCGACTGGAGCATTCAGCAGCGCGCTGAGGACTCCAAGATCCAGGAGTCGAACCCCAAGCAGGCTGCGGCGCAGCTGCCCCGACGCAAGGTTCTTCCCCAGGAGGGAGAGGACGTCAATGCCGGCATGGACACCACTCGTGCTGCTCACGGCACCACCAGGGCGTAAGTTTGCAGTCAGAGAGGCGTCTCAATCATCCCCTTTGTCAGCTGACACCATGCAACCATTTGACAATTTTCACAGCAACGAAAAGGCCTACCTTGCTCAGCAGCAGCAACAGCAGCACCTGGCCTCCTCGTCACGACCTGCTCGTCGCGAGGACCAGCCTGGCTACTACTAAGCCAAAAGGTGTCATGCGACGGCTTCTGTTGGACGACGGGCAGCTTTGGATCCTGGACAGACTTTCTTCCGCACCAAAAAGCCAAGTCCTCCGACATGGGATACTCGTTGACATTTTTTGACGAAGAGGGTGGAGAGGCGCCTTAAAGGTAGAATAGGATCGACTCAGCCGTTCAACACTTGGCCCCAATCCTGGCTCTTTTGACCGCCTCTCCTCTCCTCTTCAAGTTGGCGATGATGTTTTACAATTTTGGGCAAAGTATGGTTGATCAGCTGCTTCCACGGTCTCGGCGAGACGGGCACCATTCCTCGCAGTAAGCGAGAGGGCTTCGATGGAACAATTTACAGGAAGCCCTACGACCGCGGATAAGCAGCAGCAAAATACTCGACAACGGTGACTAGAGACGGTGCTTATGACGGAATGAGTTTGGTAGGCCATTTCTCTCCTTGGGTGCCAAACTCTCATGGGGTCAAGAGCCTGTTCAGGAACAAGCCATCTCATTTCCCTGTCCAAGTGCGGTTCGGCCCGTGCTAGACAGAGCTGTCTCTGCACTCTTTGTCGATTGCATCTAGGATCATCATCTTGCCACTCAGCATCGTCAACCACTCCCCAACCTATCACTCTCTTGACTACATCATTCAACCAACCTCGTTAAGCATCTATCGCACGCATTCATTCCCCGTCCCCATCTCATCCCACACCATACTGCGTCCCCAAGAATCATCACGACGAGTAACGACACGATGTGCAAAGTCACCGATCGAATTCCCTCCCTCACTCCACTGCTCTTCTATCTCCTGTTTTCTTTTCTCTCTCCTTCAGTTTCGAATCTTGTCCCCCCTTTTGTCTAATCGTAGAAAACCTCCGCTTGATAGGCGGCGTTGATCGACCACACGACAAATACCAATGTCCATTTTTCTTTTATTTTCCCGTGCGACTAGAGCCAAGGCAAGTGCTCGATACAGTATCATGTCTCCATTTTGTACAGAACTCTGTGCGCAAATCTGGGGGCTTGCTGATAGCGTTTACATGATGGCATGGATTGCAGACGGTGAAATGGTAAATACATGGACTCTGGTTTAATCAGAGGTCTTTGCGCTGATACCCGCCCTGTGAACAGCCCATTCCTTTTCGACGAGGTGGGTGACTTTCTCGACGGTAGACATGAGTTTCTGCATGTCACTCGACCAGGCGTTGAGGATATCGGCGTTGGACTTTTTCGCCTCAAAGTTGACTAGGCCAGCAGGACGGTCCATCTTGGCATAGACGGTGCCTGACGAGACGAGAGAAGCGAGTGAAGACTCGGACTGTTCTGGTGTAAGGTCGAGTAGTTGGGCGAGGCGAGCCATGCGGATCTTGGTGTAGTACTTGGAGATGACACGGATGTTGTGCTCGACAACTCGCTTGTGCAGCTCCTCCCAGCGGAAGTCTCCTTCCTTACCTGGCGCAAAGATGGGCGTCGCTCGCAGGATGGGACCGTAGAGAGTCTCGATGCCGGGCCATCGCATAAGCTCGGGTGTTGTGAAGCACTTGAGCAGGTTCCTGAAAGGTGCAGATTGAATATTGAAGCTTTGTTAGTGTCCTTGAAAGATGAGAATGAAGCGGGCAATTTGCAACTCACTTGTGCTCCGGTACACCGTCCAGGCCTTCCGTCGCCTCGACTCGCGCCATGAGGTCACTCTGCTCATTGTCAAAGGGGCTTAGGGTGAGGAAGACGACCACATTGCGCAGTACATCGGCAGCCTTGGCCGAGTCGGCCTTGATGCTGGGCGTGTCGTAGATCTCGCGCTGGTACTTGCACACGTCGAGGAACTTGTTGGCATGCAGCGCCTGCCGGATCATGAGGTCATAGAAGCGAAGCTTGAGATCGTGCTGCTTCTCGTCGTCAAAGAACTTGGTGTTGATCTTCTTGGACACGATGGCCATTCGCGTGTAGTCTTCGCGCTCAAGGTTGAGACTCATTTGCTCAAGGATGAACTCGACCTTCTCGCGTCGCTCCATGCTGCCAAAGGTCTCGACAGATAGCTCCTGCAGAGTGTCGGCAGCTTCGTTGACCTTGCCTTCCGCGTACAGCATCTGCGAGTAGATGAGTGTGACTCGCGCGCGCTCGACTTCGACAAAGATCTGCAAGGTACAAGAGGGTCAGACCATTTCGAAAGAGAGGCTCAGCATTTGCAACTCACCTTGCCCTCTGTGACGTGGCGGAGCGCCTTGACGAGCTTGAGCCTGGTCTCGTCGTTGACACCCGTGTCACCAAGCTTCTTGCCCTCATCCATGAGCGCCGTGATGCCCGCATTCTCCTTTCCTTGCCTCTCGCGCTCCTTCCTCTCTTCCTCTTGGATCCTCTTCTTGGTAGCCTCATCTTTTCCGTCCGACTTGTCCTTCTTGTCAGTCTCGGCGTCCTTCATCTCCTCGTCCTTGACGTCCTTGGCCTCTTGCTCCTTTCGGCGCTCCTCTTCGGGGTCAACAGGCTTGTAAAGGGCGGTCATGACAAGCTGAACCATGCGTGTGATCGCTTGTTTGAGCTGACCATGCTTCTTGGAGAGGGAGGTGGTGGTGTCGATCAGAAGATCCCAGTTGGTCTGTGTGGGAGATGGCGAGGTTCGGACAAGAAGGACAGCAAGCAGAAGAAGCCGTGTGGTGCTGGGAAGATCGGCAGCCTGGAGAGAAGCAAGATCAGTTTGAATGCGCTCTGACCAAAGGTAATGAAGGAAAGGCACTTACATTTCGGGCCTTCTTCTCTAACGCGAACACCTTCTCGAGCGCTTGTTCGAGCTTTCCGGACTGTGTGTACAGAGGGATGAGATGCAGAGTCAGTTTCAAAGTCTTGGATGGGATGCTGTTGATCAAATGTGGGACATACGCTGGCAATCTGCTGGGCCTGTGGGATGAGCTCGTCAACATCCTTGGAGAAGTCGGCCTCCTGCTTCTTTTCCACAGGCTGGCTCATGACTGGATAAGAGCGACCGTTGAACAGAGAAAAGGGATTCCTCAAGTGGTGATGCTGTGAGTCAGGGTGATGAGAGAGAAAAGAAAGGGAGGGTTGTGATGGTGGTGGAGAGCAATTGGATGGCGGAGGCGTGGCTGGGGCTCGTTCTCAAGTGGAGAGCGAGAGAATTGGAAGCGTAAAGCGTGTTGGTTAGCCGTGTGGAGCAGCAGGTCGCGAGCGGTCAGCAGAGAGCGCGCCTGCGTGGCCCTCGATCACCACCTTGGCCTCTCCTCGAGTCGCGTCCAGGCTGCAAAGGATGACTAAGCATCAGGTCATGCTTAGTCATACCACCATCACCTCCACGAAGGATTTTGGGTCCATTTCTCCGATTCCACTCTTCTTCTTCCTCACCGACAGGTCACAGGTGCGATCAAGCCGCGAGTCCCAAGACATTCACCATGTCGTCCTTCAAGCGGCGTGGTACGGCAGCCGCATCCGCGCTTCCTGCTGGAGTGCGCCCCTCATCATTCTCTTCCCCTGTTCCTCTCGTCTCGACTGGCGTTCCCGCGCTCGATGACATCCTGTCTGGTGGTGGCCTTTCCTCTGCCTCTCTCTTTGCCATCATCCCCACCACCGGCACTGCAGCCCTTTCAGCATCTCAGATTGGTGCTTCTGCTACGACCCCAGCGGCTCAAGCCGAGTCGGATCACATCTCCCGCTCCGCCGCAGAGCCCTATACCGAGCTCCTACTCGCCTACTCACTTGCCCAGGGAATCGCCTCCAAGCATACCTCCCTCGCCATCGGTGAGGATGTATCGGGCTTTGCCAGCAGCATTATGGCTCGTGCTGGAGATGTGGAAGACAAGGAGCTTGCAAAGCTTCAAGAGGCTCAGGCGTCTGCTCAAGTCGAGCAACCAGGAGACTCTCCCTCCGAGAGACTTGGTACGGTACCTGACGAGGACGACGAAAGCGAAGAAACGACGCCTTCCGCCCAGAGGGAAAGGGAGATGAAGATCGCCTGGAGGTACCAAAACAAAAGCCAGTTCAAAACCACTGTCGAGGATCCGGGCAAGGCTAAAGGTGAGTGCCTTCCCGTGCAGCTTGTTTGACTCCTCAACTGACTAACTCATGTCTACTCTCACTTGAATCAGATGAAGCAGAGGCCTTTTGTGCCACTTTTGATCTCTCCAGACGCATATCGCCTCGCCTGCTCCAAAAGGCTCGCAGTGATGGCATTCTGACCTTGGTCGAGATTGACGAATACGCTAGCATGGAGACTGCTTTCGATGCGGCTGAGCAGAACAGCTTTGACACGGCGTTTGCCCAGATACAAAAGATTGCTGATGGCTGCATCGAAGCGCGCAACCGCTCGCCATCTTCATCACCACCAGTCTTGCGCGTCTGCATCAGGTCTCTCGGCTCGCCCGCTTGGCAGGTTCGTAAAGGACAGCGAGTTGAGGTTGAGGCAATCCGCTTCCTCACAAAGCTTAAGGGACTTTTGCGATCTCTGGCTCTTCCTTCGGTATCCTCGGTCGGGACAAGCACATCTGCGGCTCCAGTCGCCATCCCGGCCATTGCAATGGTTACCCTGTCTTCCTATGCCCTTTCCTCGATCCCATCTCCTCTGTCCGGGCGAGCTCATTCTGGCGCCAATCTGGTGCATCGCGTCTCGCACGTGGTTGATGCGTGCATCTCTCTTTCTGCCTTTGCTCCCTCCCCAGCACTTCGCACTGCCTTCCCAAGCTACACGGGAGCGCTCAAAGTCTTGCGGACACCGTCAATAGGTACGCTCACCAACCCTTCAATTCGCGCGTCCGTCTTGCGAGGTATGGGTGCTGGCTCGTCCGACTCCGGCTCAGCTGGTGAGGGAGGCGCTGGAGGTGGCGAGAACAATTTGGCATTCAAGGTGCGACGAAAGCGGCTCGTAATCGAGACTCTTCACCTTGACATTGAAGGCGGCGTAAGTGAGCGCCGAACCAAGCCGCCAAAGAATGCAGATCAGGGCTCAAGTTCAAACCTCAAGAAGCCGACCAGTGCATCCTTCCAACGCAAAGCTTCTCCGGCAACGAACACGCCGACGACACAAGCATCGCCAAAGCAGTCCCAGCCAGTGCCTGCTCCAGCCACACCACCGACCGCTTCACCTGCACCAGCAGCTCCCAAGTTTGGTGGCCTGAAGAGCCTGCGCGAGCGTGGTCTTGCAGTAGCGTCAGCACGTGCGTCGCCAGCAACATTGTCACCATCATCATCACCAGCAGTACCGCTCGAAGTCGAACTAGACACGCGCAAGCAAGCGCCGCGTCGAGACTCCCCTCCAACTCAACGAAGCGGGCCCGTATTCACGAGCTCGCGCAAGGAGGACTATGAGTTCTAAGCTTTGATGGAAATGTCCAATCAGAGGAAGGGCATCAGGCTGTATGTGTTAAGCGTGCCTGTATGCCTCTCGATCCAAACCTCATTCCCTCTCCCAGCCTCTCGACCAGTGTATGTCAAGGGAGGGATCTTGAACAGAGCTTGGCCGTGAGAGTCCTACACGGAAAATCGAGCCTACGATCCCCGTTCAGTCAACGAACGCTTGCCGCGCCTTGCGCAGCGAGTCCTAGATTCAAGGCAGCCGGTGCAAACGCATGAGTCTCTTTTTCTCCCTCGAATACATGGGAACCCTTCTGAAGAAGCAGATTGCTCGTTTACTAGCGGCCGACATACATGCTCTGATCACATTGCTTCCGGTCGAGCTCAATGTTTTTCCCTTCCGCAGGTAATGAGACCCTTAAGGATACGTGCAACGTGGGCTTCCTTGTCGGCCCCTGCATCCGGGTGGAGCAGGCTATCGTCAAAAACGGTGACAGTGGCACGACAGTCGGCGGGGTTATCCTCGTTAAGAAGCCAACCCTCGTACTGAAGGTGGCATTTTCCCTCTGTTCCATCGCAGCATCCGTCCTGATGATCAAGTATCCGGTCAGAAACTGATTCGTAACTCAGGTCGATGAACTACTGTAGAATGGTGGCTACTCACATACTGCCAGAAACCGGGGTTGGGGGCGATTCGAGTCATAATGAAGGAGCGTGACTTGCAGTACGACGGCGAAATGTTGACATTAAGTGCCTTGAAAAGTTTTTTCGCAATCAGTGTACAGCGCAGTGACAAGCTGGACATTGGAACGGATCGTACTTACAGCTTCGTCCGGTAGCAGCACGTCGCGATTGACTTCGTGGCTGAGAATCATCGTCCCGACGAGCTGGAAGGCACTGGCAGCCATGTTGTACGCAAGGCTGTTTGGCTTTCGAAGATCGGAAACACCCTTGACGACAGAATCGCCCCCAGAAAAAGCGATAGCAGGTATGCCGTATCTGTCCATGGCGATGCGAGCGAGCACGACGGTGGACGAGAAGCGGACCGCATCTTTTCCCTCGCTGTATCCGTACCTGATGCCCGAGAGAACAAGGTCAGGGGTGTAGTGGGTGGATCCCCAGACGCGCGGCGCAATTTCATGGATAGCCGTCTTGAGCATGCCGGGGCCGTTTGAGTTCACGTACCAGATACGCGGATCTCCAGCGGTAGGATCGACGGCGTAGGGAGCGGAGCCTTCAGTGATACCGTCGACGACGTCCTTCCACGACACCACCTCGGGATCTTCGCCGATAGAGAGTGTAAAGGTATCTCGGTCAAGGGTCTCGACCAAGAGACAGTTGTAATTAGGATTGTTCGTGCAGGTATCGAACAGGGCTCGAGCATTGGCTGTACCATGGCCTTCTGAACTGACAATGAGGATTTTGTAGGCACCCAGGGCTTGAGTGACAAGCAGCGCAAGAGAGGAGACGTAAAGCAGGTGATGCATGATTCTGATCCGTCAGAGACTACTTGGATTGCTGTGGGATAGAACGATGGGGCGGGAGTAGAACAGAAAGGTGGGATCTTATGTGTGTCTCCAATGTCTCGAAGGTTTTGCAAAGAAGGGAATGGCTACCGTGGGTCCGGGGCAGGCGCTCTCCTCCTTGGTCCGAGCCGAGGGCGTTGAATGGTCCGAATCGATGGGGCAAAGCTGACCTTCCGAGATAGAAGAGCTCCGAGTGGGACGGGCCAGATGCAATCTAAAGTATCCGAGAAAAAGTACAGTATACTGTACTGTATTTTCTCGTTCCACTGTACAGCACCCATGACGATGCAAGGCGACGTGCGCTGGCTGTCCGGCCGATACATCGAGTCAGAGGGACTGGACCCTGATGGAAGAGCGCGTTCTCAGCTGAGCTCTCTTTTTTCTTTCCACTTTGGGATGCCGCCGCATCTTTTTATTCTCTCACCACCACCTCCACCCGCCGGCAGCCATAATAGCCGTTGCCGCCATGGGTCTTCACCAAAGAGTCGAGTCAAGACATCAATTCTAGAATCAGTGTGGCTAGACGAAAGATCCTAGGGATGCTGCAATACTAGACACTCTCTCGCCAGCTCACAAACAAAACGGCCATGGGCTTCCTTAACAAGCTTCGGGTCATTCTCCTGGGCCCTAGGCCGGAGACGCGACAGGAGCAGCTCTTGCTCTACAAGATTGACGCTGTCGTCCTCACCTTTTGCTGCCTAGCGACACTCAGCAACTACCTTAACCGGAGCAACTTTAACAATGCCTACGTCACTGGTCTTGCCGAGGACCTCAACTACAAAGGAAATCAGTTCAACCAGACCATCTCGCTCTTCACCGCTGGTTATATCATCGGTCTCCTACCCAACAACCTCATCTTGCAGGTAGTCCCTCCACGCTTCTGGCTGCCCTTCTGTGGTGTCATGTGGGGCACACTGTCCGCCTGTATGGCTGCTGCCAAGACGCCTCAGCACATCATGGTCATACGTTTCTTCCAGGCCATCTTCGAGTCGTCCACGTTCACAGGAGCACACTGGGTGCTTGGATCCTGGTACACCGAGGCCGAGCTGGGCAAGCGTAGCGGTATCTTTACAACCGCAGCACAGATGGGCCAGCTCTGGTCCGGTGTGATGCAAGGCCGTATCGCAGAAACCATGCAGGGTCGCAGCGGCTTGACCAGCTACCAGTGGCTCTTCATTATTGACTTTTGCATCGCTATACCCATCGCCATCTTTGGTTTCATCTTTTTCCCCGATACTCCGCGCCGTACCAAAGCATGGTTTTTGTCAGAGTCAGAGCGCCAGCTTGCCGTTGCTCGTCTTCCTGAGCAGGGCAAGACGCGGCTTTCTCGCGACCTCTTCCGCCGCGTCCTGGGCCGGTGGCATATCTACTGGTTCTCTGCGCTGTTCGGCATCAGTTCCATGCTCGAGTCTGCGGGTATCAACAACGTCATGGGTCTGTGGTTCAAGGCGCTCGGTATTGCTCCGAGTCTACGCAACTACTACCCGCTCTCCCTCATCTCGGTGGCCATCGTGTCAACCTGGATCGCAGCATTCTACGTCGATTACACCCGTGATCGGTTTTGGATCAACCCAGCTATGGCGGTTCTCGTGTCCATCTCATCCATCCTTCTTCTGGTCTGGGACATTCCATACGGAGTCAAGTTCTTCGCATTCGCACTGCAGGGCGTCGGGTACATGGGCCAAGCAACCAACTTTACCTGGTGCAACATTGTCTGTCGTGGCGACGACCAGGAGCGCGCTGTCGTGCTCGCGTCTATGAACATCGCGTCCAACATTATGAATTCGTGGTGGGGTATCGTCCTCTTCCCTGCTACCGACGCACCTCGGTTCCGGAACGGTTGGATTAGCATGTTTGTCGTCGCAGCATTCACCGTCGCAATCGCCCTCGTCATTCGTCACCTTGAGGCTCGACAGAACGACAACGCTGCTGCTCTCCCTGATGACGACGAAAAGTGTCCCTCTTCCTCGGACCATACCCCCTCTGAGAACGCGCACAGTCTTACTTGAACCTGAACAAGTCTCGTAGCGCCTCTTTGTACTTCTAGTCCCCCGAAAACATCATAAGGATCTGAATCTGGAATTGCATTGCATGGAACAAAATGGACGCGAAACTCTAATCTAGCGCTTTCGCTCTTTGCTCCAGCGGAACACCTTTGGTTTTCGCTTGGACCCTGAGGCACCACCATCGTCTTCATCCTCGTCCTCGTTTCCGGGTAGAGCGAGACCGTTAGACGTGACTTTGCCGGCGATAACGGCATCCGTGAGCGTGTCCTTGCGATCCTTCTGCTTGCGTGCCGACTGACCCTTGGTCGTCATGAGCGCACGGACGATACCGAGCTTCTCGGCTGCGGATGACAGCTTCTCAAGTCGGTCCTGTCGAGACGCTAGCTCGGTGACAAGGTAGCCGAGGTGGTTCTGCAGAAGTCATGGTCTCGGAGTGAGTACAAGTGGATGTAAAGGGGGAAGCGAGATCCACGGCTTACCTGTCCCTGGCGTGTAGTCCCGGCGGCCTTGTCGGCATCCTGCAAGCTGGATGGCTGGTAGCTGCGTACTTGGTCGACGTCGTCCGCCCATACCGTCTTCTTGCCCTGACCGCCAATGAGCCCCGTATTTTGCTCCTCCTCCTCCTCGTCAAAGTCAAAGTCGTAGAAATCAAACGCCTTTTGCTTTCCCTTCTTCTTGTCCAGTGGATCAGCAACAAGCAAACCGGCTTTTTGGAGGGTCTCCTTTCGCTCTTCTTTAGCCTCGAGCCACTCGGTAGATAGAGTGGGTACAGCTGGTGCGATACGTTCCGTAAGGGCAGTGATGCGCTTCTTCTCAGCCATGATCTGTGCCCTGACATATCCAGCATCCTGCGTCTTAAGGAGGGCCACAACGTCGTTCTCAAGCGCCTCGTTGCCTCGGTCCTGAATGTGCACACCGTTCACAGTGCGCGAACGGATCATGCCAAAGTTGAACTCATCCTTGTTCCTCAGCGCTGCGATCTCGCGCAAGCGCTTGATCCGATCCCGCTTCAAGTTGTGGTCCCGCGCTCGCTGGATGTAGTCCTTGTGCTTCTCGAGAAGCCCGTACTTGGCTCGTTGCACAGGCTGCGAACGCTCCTTGTGGTTGCGCCGGTGCACCACATTACGTAGTGATGAACCAGACATCGTCGGTGGCAAGTTGTGTGAGGTGGTGTGGTGTGGAGGAGGGGCGATGCTAGAATCGAAATCAAAAGAGAAAAAATGTCGGGGAACCGCCTTCTCGCCCAAAAAAAGTGAACGGCACGTGACTGGACCCTGATGAGAAAGCACGTCTCCCCCCTTCACAGCGGGTACGCAACAATTCAGCCTTGGAAAGCAAGATGGCTCGCAGGACTACACACACACGCACACCGGAAGCCAGCAAAGCGAACGAGAGATCAGAAGAGGTGTATTGCAGGCCCTTGACATGATATGCTGGGAGATATTAAAGGTGTGTGATCACAGATCCTTGCCTACTTGGTACTTGCTCAGGTCCGTGTCAGGCCTGGTGAGAGGAGGAAAGTTCAGCACAGTGCGAGCAAGACAGATGGCTGGGCCAGACGGGCCTCCGAGATGACTCACTCTAGTTGACCGTTCTTGGGGTTCCTTCGTGCCGAAAAGAACGTGTAGCTGAGTACAACATCCGTCACGTCCTTGGTGTTCGGATCGTCAAGCACGTCCGAATCAATGAAGAAGAATACGGGCAGGTCGACCTCTTCACCTGCGATCAGCTTTTGCTCTTCAAAACAGAAACATTCGACCTTGGCAAAATAAGGTGCAATCTGATCAAATCAAGAATAGCAGAGTCAGTGATGCGAAAGCTCGAGTAGCAATGTTTCTGAGGCCCAACTCACCCTGTCCGGAGCAACATTGTACGTTGCGATTCCGATAATGTCACGGTCACTCTTGTTCTTTGCTGTATAGAACGCGAGAGCCGTCTCACCGGGAAGCACGTAGATCTCCTTCTGTTGAGGTGTAAAGCTCCACGGAATAGCATCTGAAGCATCAGCATTGAACGTGACACGAATACGCTTAGCTGGCGCGTTCGTTGTTGGGTCTAGGTAGGAGGGAATGAGGCGTGAAGGTGCAAAGCGGCTAGGGTCGGTCGTTGGTGTACCCGAGAAGCCAGTCGCGGAGCAGAAAGCGCGATACAGCGGCACGGCAGCGTAGGTAATGCCGATACCAAAGATGATAGTCGCTGCCGAGTACATGAAGAGGGACTGGTTGCGCTTCTTGTACGCCTCCTTCTGACGTTCCTGGAAGTGTCGATGCATCTCTTGGGATCGGGAAGAGTTTGGTGGAGGAGATGATGCTTGCTTTCTTGTTGATGTGGCAAAGTTGCGCTTCCATTCAGATTGCCAGGTTCGGTTGTTCTCCGCGCGAGTGGCTCGTGTCGGAGAGGTGGCCCAGTTGTGCGCAAGTCGACTCAGTGGAGAGTGGCTGAGCATCGTGCGCTGCGCCATACACCTGTACAATGACGCATAGCTCCTCGCCATGCTTGACGAGGCAGATGCCATCATAGTGAAAGAATCTAGAGTCGAAAGTTGTTGATGTGGTGGTGGAGGACAAGTACCCGGTTCTTGCCGTCAGCGAAAGGGTTCTTCTTCTAATTTGCGTTTAGAGCTTCTCCGGCCACGTGACGCGTTAGCTGAATAAGCCAAAATGCGCCAAGGCTGAGTCGAAGCGCGCGCCACCAGGCCCATTTCAACTGCACATCCCCTTTGCACCATGGACCAACACATGCAATGGACAAGTCGCTATTGACGATCTGCAAGGAATAAAAAAGGAAGAAAAAAAATGGAGTTTCAAGAAAAGCGCTAAGACATGCTTACAGGAGATACAGATAAGTGGTGAAATGAGGCCAAAGGCTTGGATGAGCGGCAGGTCCGATGAGGCACCAAAACAACCGACGTCTCATCACGACAGATCTCTACGCTACTAATTGTTCGACTGTACTTTCGAGCTGGCAGCGCGGAAGAAGGAGGCATAGTCCAGTGCATTATCGCCCTCAAAAGCATTGTCCTGAATTCCCAAGCCACCATGTCCGAAGAGCACCTTGCTGTGGCATCCCGAGGTCAAGGCATCCAGGTTGGTGTCCTTGGGCAGGATATCCCCCGAGAACGCTGAGGGGCTCTCAGATTCGGTCTCGGTTCCGAGCAGGGAATCGTGAGGCATGTAGTCTGTGGGAGAGATAGTGGGCAAGCCCCCGTTGAGACACTTGTCGACATCAATGCCCTGGTTTTCGCCCATCGACTCGACTACCTTCCTCCACTGCTGTTTCTTGAAGGCCATGTTAGATCCCTGCGCAAGCATCGCTTCCCATCGCTCCCTTTCCTTCCAGTCCCAGCCCAGTTCACCCTGCAACAGATCCGGCTCTCCATCCGATGATTGGGGTTGCTGCGCAGGCGGGATGTCAATATGTAATTCAAAATGCAGTGTTTCACAGCTCAGCATGCCGCCGTACGTACCGGAGATCGCTTTCTATAGTGATTTTTAGATCGTGCCGGTAGGTCCTGAGTGTCACCGATCTCCGATCGTTTCCTCTTGCCGGAGTCGTTTAAGGATGCCTCGACCGTCAGAAGCAAGCACAGCAGGACCAGAACCACCGAAATGCGAAAGGAAGAAGAGTTGGGCATGTTGACAGATCACGGGGGTCGAGTTTCAAGGATGCGGAGGCTAGACGAGTTTTCGGAAGGAGGAATGGGGGAGAAACTTGAGACAAGCCACATCACTCCATTTTTCATAGTTCACAGAACGGGGCGATGCATCCTCCAAAAGGTCGAGCCGGGCGCACCGGGCGCACTGGGCACATTCAGCCATTTAATTTGGGACGACGGCGGAGGTTGTCACGAGTCGTTGTTTGGCTCCGCGATGAGACACGGCGCCCAAAGTTGGTAGCACAGCCTTCGTAGTGACTTCATATGCGGTTGTCGCGCTTGGTTGCTGGCAACAATGACAGAGCGATGGGCAAAGAATGGGAACAATTCCCCTCTTTGGTGAACGAACAAGAGGGATTCTTCCTCATTGGCTACTCTTTGTTGACAATCCGGTTCTTGAATACTCCATTGCGATAGAGAAAAGGACACTCGTTCCTGCAACATCAGGTGCTGCGCAGCGCAATCGGCCATCCGTTGCCCAGTGCCTGTTATACTGGTCTGAGGCGAGGAGACGTCATCTCGTTGGTCCTCCACGCGGGCCGAGGCAGAGAAGCAAGGAAATTGGATTCACTAAGAGCCAATCATCCTCAAGACTCATCGTTCTCTGTTAATGGTGTTCCCCAGGCCGCAGAGGCTGCGGGTTTGCGCTGCCATTCACTTCAGTCAGCGCGATCGTCAGCTTCGGACGATTGTAGGCCGATAGGCACAGCAAGAACCGGTGGGACCATTAGCGACAAGCCTCCGTGGGCGCTCAGCCACCAACACCGGGTTGCAAAGAATAATGGATCAATTGTTGCCCAGGGTGGTGGGCTGGGCAACCTCATCAGTCAAGTTCGTAGGCTTCATGTGCGGAAGGAACACAACGGTACTCAGCGCAGACGGAAGGAGAGGTTTACGGGCTCGGCAGCGGATGCGGACGAGTGTTGGCTTCATTTGATCTGCGAAACTACAGTAGTAAGCCTCCGAACGAAATCGTCCGACTCCAACTGTCGGGTCCTGGGCGGCTTCACAACCCTTCACAATCGTCGCTTCCCGTGGAGCCCCTTTGCTTCTGCGCTACGGCCAAGCGTCGGCTGGCCTGGTCAGTCCTGCGAGGCTATATAGTCCCCTGATCAGTCCTTATTCGTTGCCTCCCACATCCTGTCACCTATCGATTTCACCCTTATCCCTCCTCACACCCTTCACTCCCTTGACACAGATCACTACGCATCGTGACTCAACATGGTCCAACTTTCTGGCAAGTGGGGCTCGCTCCTGGCCATCGCCACTGTGGCGATTGGTGCAAACGCTCAGGTCATCGATGACATGATCACCACCACGCACGACTTTAAGGTGTTCGGGGCTCCCTCCAACCCCAAGCTAGAGTTCAAGGCTGGCGATGCTCTTAAGCAGTCCGTTGAGGCTGACGGCAAGACTCCGCTCAAGATCGGCATCACGATCGACGAGACCAAGAAGGGCCAGAAGATGGAGCGTATCGGTGTGGGTATCACCGACTCTGTGGCCATCGCTCTCCTCGACGTGAGGAAGGAGAACCCGGATGTCTACTGCGAGATCCTCAACTTGCTCTACTCGCAGAAGGACGAGTGGATCGAGAGGGGTGGTGCTGGTCTCAACGGTCTTCGTACCCCTCTCGGCGCCTCTGACTTTGGTGTCGAGTACTACACGTACGATGTGAGTAGGAGGGACAGAACGCAAAGATGAGAGTTAAAGGTGGAAGCTGACATTCAAATCATGCGTCACAGGACCCCGAGAAATGCGGTGTCGAGACAGATGAGAACTTTGAGTACTTTGATGCCAAGAACGCCTCGCCCAAGCTCTGGACCGTGATGAAGGACATCATTGCGGTCGTTGAAGACAATGACGTTGGCGCCAAAGCAAGCGTGTCGATGCTGCCCTGGACGTCTCCTGCCTGGATCAAGGACAACAAGAGCTACGTCAACGGTGGCCGTATCCTGGAAAAGTACGAGGGATGGTACGCTCAGTACCTGGCCAAAGCTGTGAAGGAGATTGAGGAGCTCGGCATCAAGATCGACTTCCTCTCGTTCCAGGAGTCGCCGCAGCACAAGGACGCTGTGGTTCCTACGACGCGCATGACGTCTGACCAGCAGCTGAGAATCGCTGGGCTGACCCGCAAGGAGCTCGACAAGCTGGGCAGCGGCAAAGACCTTGTCTTTTCCTCGCTCGAGGCCTCATGGGACACGCTTGACTACGCTCAGAGGATTTACGGCAACGACACGGACCACCTCTTCCCGGCCATTGCTTGGCAGGGATACGCTGGCTCGCCCGTTGCCCAGAAGACTTTGGCTGACCAGTACCCTGGTCTAATCACGAGGTTCACGGAGATCACCTCTGTTCTTCAGAACGAGCCGTGGGAGAACTTTAGGAACGGTGCCTGGAAGATTCTGACCAACGCGATCGAGTTTGGTACTCAGGATGTGTTCATGTGGAACGGTGTTCTCAAATCGAACGACGAGATGACGCAGACGTCTCCCTCGCTGCCCAATGCTTGCAAGATCTGCTCTGCCTCGATTCTCATCTTTGGCAAGGCACAGGGTACGCTCGACTCGCAGTCGCAGCTCGACTACTGCACCAAGGATTCGCCCCGTCTTGACTGGACGGACATTGCTGGTCTGGTGAACAGCTGCGACGCTGACTCGCACGCCAAGCTGCTTAACACGTACAAGGACAACAATATCAAGAGTCTTTCGGGACTGATGGGCACTGGCACCACGACTAGCACAGATGGGGAGCCGGTTCACAAGCGATCGCTCAAGCACCACCGCAGGCAGAACCCGCCTACGGGTCTTCCCAAGCTGAGCCGTGACAAGTGCTTTGCGGACCGCCCCGAGTTCAAGTACGAGCCGACCAACTGCCACACGTTCAAGCCCCAGCCTCCTCGTGATGGCAACCCGGCCAACTTTGCTGTCGACGGCTACTACGCTGCCACTTCGGACTTTGCCCTTCTTCGTCACCTGAGCTACGGTGTTCGCGCGCGCGGCGGAAGTGACTGGGCGTACAAGCTGGCCGTGACCTCGACTGACCAGCCCAAGGAGGGAGACGGCACGATCAACGGACGCATCATGGCTCAGGCGTACGAGGCTGCCCTCAAGGACGGTACGAGCAGGTTCTGCGTTGTTCTTTTCAACTGGAATGACAACAACAAGACCGACTTTGAGCCTGTCACGGCTGTTGTGTCGTTCAGGGGCAAGACGGTGGAGGTGACTACCGACCCTGGTGTGCACACCTTCTGCTGGAAGGACAAGTCGGGACCTGCTCCCGGCGGCACGACGACCCCTGCCAAGCCTTAAAAATAGCGCTGGCAAAGCCGCGTGATGCAGTTTTGATTGTCATCTAGTGCCTCCGTAATTCTTTCATTAGTGATGTTGACCCGCTATGTCTTCCAAATGTTTACCAGCAAGACGTGCCTTACGAATCACACAGTACTGTAGTATCCCCATGAGTGAAAAAAGTGTGGCCACCATGATACAGTGCTGATGCTTGGAACGGCGTCTTTGTGACGAGATTCGGCGTTCAAGAAGATGGATGCTCGGAACCATGCTCGGGTGAAAAGGAGGAGAACGAGCTCGGGATTATCCGGTGGGAGGTTTGGGATGCACTGACTTACGGCCGCTGTAACCGAAAGGGGCTGGTTGACCTTTACCAATCGGAGTCTGGTGGACCGGTGCTAGGTACGGAGTGCTGTACTGCAAGTAGCCAATTACGGAAAGGCAGGGAGCTAGAGAGAAGAGGAACAGTGCATGAGAGCATGGCTCTCGCGTGAGAGGCTCGGCTAACCAACTTGGCCGCAATGTGGCGAGAGCGCGCGAGGGGAAGAGACAGAGTCAGAGACAGAGACAGAGGCAGAGAGGGCCCCCGCATTCGCATTGGCAGTCGCATTCACGCGTCTGCCAACCGCTGCCCGCCTGCCCGCCTGCCCGCCTGCCCGCCTGCCCGCCGCTCCACTGCGCAGTAACCGTCGGTCGGGGGCCACATGAGCAGCAGAACCGCAGGTTGATGCGGAGAGACAAGACTCATACAAGCGAGACGAGACGCTGCACAACTGCTGCGCCCTTTTCCCCCCCCCTTCTGCCCTCCGCAACCCCCTTCCCCCCACGACCACTGCACTGCACTGCTGTTACCCGATACCATTGCAGTCCAGCATTGTGAACAGTATGCCGCTCAATCCCTTCATCCTGGATTCAAACTCCGTGCCATGTCCTCCTACGTCAGAGGGCTGTTGTTTCCGTTGCGGAGAATTGCCTGTCTGTCTCCTTCTCCCGTCTCCGATGAACAACAATGCCGTGCTGTTCAACAAAAACACCGAACGACCGACCAGACCGACGAATGCTGTACCCACGATCTGTCTCTCCCCATCGCTTTCAAGGTACTTCTCGGCTGCTCCTAGCGAACTTGTCCAGTCGCATAAGAAAACAGATCCTGTACTGTTTCCTTCCCTTTCCCGCCCTCCGATCCCAGGGAAATCTGCCTGCTCGGCGACTTGGTAATTACGATCCCCCGAGCCGTGTTGTGTGGTTGTTCGTGGCGATGACCATGGTAGTCACTGTACCTGTGTTGAACCCCCCAACCACGTTGCATACTGTATTTAAGTCCATCCCATCAGCTCAAACAAGAGAAGGGTTGCAGTAGACCTCACACTAATGCAGCTTTGCAGCCCAGTCCTCTACCAGTCTGCCGCCGTCTTTGGTTCCTAGCCCTAGCGACACGAGGCGGGGGACACGACACGAGACGACACGACCCTATTCTCGCTCTCTCTCTCTCTCTCTCTTCGTGCGTGTGCGTGTGCCTCTCTCCCCACCCTCGCCTCGAGCACATGTGCAACACATGGCATGCTTGGAGACTGCTCTCGTGCTCTGCCGCCTCCTTGCCCTTTCTCGTGTCTCATCTATGCGGGGCGAGCAGCATGCTCCTCCCTTCTCCTCCTCGAGACTGCTGCAGCTCAGGGGCGCATTACAGCACCCTCTTTCCTCTCCTCATGCTATGCTATGTGGTGACTTTCTGTCCAGCTAACGGCGATCTAATGTAAGTCACGTCGTCCGTCTGCCCAAGCGTCCCGTCCGGTTTCATAAGCCGGGCCAGCCGCAGGTGTCGCGGCACCTCTCCGCATCTATTGTACAGGGCTCTATTGTGCCTTTGCTCGCCCTCTACCTTCGCTCCCTTTTCCTGTTATAAAGCTTAAGCTAGACACTCACTGCCTCGTCCCGTCGCTACATCCGTTACGTCCTTCCTATCGTTCGTCCCCCGCTTCCTTCCAAGCTCCCCCTCCTTCACCCTCGCCACCTCATCACATTACCACATCCTTTACATCCCTCCTATCATTCAACTCCCGATTCCTTCCAAGCCCCGCCTCCTTCACCATGGGCAAAGACAAAACGTACACCGGAAAGACCTTCTTGGGTCTTTCTGGCAACAAGCTGAGCCAGATGATTGGCTTTGCCGCCGGTGTCGGCTTCCTTCTCTTCGGCTACGACCAAGGCGTCATGGGCTCGCTACTTACACTTCCCTCGTTTACCAAGCGTTTCCCAGAGATTGACGTCAAGCCCGAAGAGGCAGGTGCCGGTGGCAAGTCCAATCTTCAGGGCGCCACCATCGGTCTGTACGAGATTGGCTGTTTCATGGGCGCCGTGCTCACGATGCTCTACGGTGACGGCCTTGGACGAAGGAGGGTCATCTGGATTGGATCCATCATCATGGCTGTCGGAACTGTCATCCAGGCTTCGTCCTATGGTATCGCCCAGCTTATTGTCGCTCGAATCATCACTGGTGTCGGCAACGGCATGCACACGGCCACCATCCCCGTCTGGCAGTCCGAATGCTCTCCACCTCACAAGCGAGGCGCTCTGATCATGATTGAGGGCGCCCTTATTACAGGTGAGTTTATCTCTTACTTCCTCCACCGGTGCGGGGAGAAGGAAATCTGACAATATTTTCGATCAGGTGGTATTATGGTGTCGTACTGGGTCGATTTTGCTTTGTACTGGGCGGATCCGAACGAAGTGGCATGGAGGTTCCCCATCGCCTTCCAGCTCGTGCTCATTCTGCCGACCTTTATCACAATCTGGATGCCCGAGTCGCCGCGTTGGCTCATGCTCAAGGGTCGCGAGGACGAGGCCCGTGAGGTCCTTGCCTGTCTCGACGAGGTCGACCTCAACGACCCCTCTGTCGACAGGCAGATTAACGAGATCAAGCACTCGCTCGAGCTCTCCGCTGGTGTTGGCGTCAAGGACCTTCTCAAGCAGGGCAAGGAGCGCAACTTCCACCGTACCGCCCTTGGTTTCGTTATCCAGATGTTCCAGCAGATCTCTGGTATCAACCTTATCACCTACTACGCAGGTACCATTTTTGAAAAGTACATTGGCCTCTCTTCGGTCAACAGCCGTATTCTGGCTGCCTGCAACGGTACCGAGTACTTTATGGCTTCTTGGATTGCGGTCTACACGATCGAGAGGTTTGGTCGTCGCAAGCTCATGCTTTTCGGTGCCACTGGCATGAGCATCTCGATGGCGATTCTGTGCGCTATGAATTCTGATGCGGCCATCAAGCCGGATGCTGCTGGCAACGCGACTGCCACTGCGCCTGCGATCGTTTCCGCCGTCTTCCTGTTCGTGTTCAACACGTTCTTCGCCATTGGCTGGCTCGGAATGACCTGGCTGTACCCGGCAGAGATTACGCCGCTCTCGATCCGAGCAGCTGCTAACGGTGTCTCGACATCTGCCAACTGGCTGTTTAACTTTATGGTAGTCATGATCACCCCGATCGCCTTCTACCACATCAAGAACTACACCTACCTCATCTTCTGCGTCATCAACGCTCTCATGGTGCCCGCAACTTGGTGGATCTTTCCCGAGACTGCTGGCCGTTCCCTCGAAGAGATGGACGACATCTTCAGCCGCGCCTCGTACATCAACCCATACGACGTCGTCCGTATCGAAAAGGAGACTCCGCGTCGCTACGACAAGCACGGCCGTCCCACCGACCTCTACCTCGAAGAGGAGGAGGCCAAGCACCACCACAACATCGAGAAGGAGGGCGATGGCCTCCAGCTCGAGACGCACAGCAATGGCGACTCTTCTAACTAGTCTAAGCCTATTAAGGCTAGTCTAGGATACCGTTACGATCTATACCTCATGAATGCAAACGCTTTGCTGCTTACTGTATCTATCCTGCCTCCTGAGATACAGTTTCTATCACTCACAAATGAGCGAGCGAGAAAAAATGCTGTAATTCCGTGACTGAAACCATACAAAAGTGTTGGGTGTTGATGAGATTTGTTGACGCATCTCATGCGCGTACATTTGTCACCGATCCCTGCCTTCCCATTGCATACCGTCCGCCTCATCGTCATCATCGTCGTCGCCCTCCTCGGGGAGGACGAAGCGAGAATCTTGCTCCTCCTCTTCCTCCTGCTGTTGCTTTCGGCGCTCCATTTCAAGAAGCGGGATGTTCGCGCTGGGAAGGCCGAGTCCCTAGTGTTCGTCTGACCGCACTTGCTCATACCCACCACGGCCAAACAGACGCGCGAGGAACCCTGATCCGCGTTGCTCGGCGGCAACACGGGCAGCTGCGGCGCGGGCCGCTCGTTCCTCTTCGCTCTGCATGCGTGGGTGGCTACTAATTGACCGACGTATCGGACGGAAGGGCGGGTCCTCCTCCTCGTGCTCCTGCAGCAGCGCCTCCTCGTCATCATCGTCATCGTCATCTTGTGGAACGTTGATCTCGTCTCCGAACAGCGCGCCGATCTCCTCTAGCGGCACGCCGGCTGTCTCCGGATATCCAAAGTAGACCACCACGAACGAACATGCACAGAAAAAGGCATGCATCGGATACAGACGCCACTTGATCGTCTCCTGCAGAATCGGCGTCGCTTCCCCAATCGCCCAGTTGAAGAGCCAGTTGGTGGCGGTCGACAGCGAAGCTCCCTTGGCTCGGAAGGCGAGTGGCATGATCTCGGGCGGGTACATCCAGGGGATAGGTCCCCACGAGTAGCCGAAAAAGGCGTTGTAGACAATCACGCAGCCGACAACAGCTTTCGCGGTGTAGCTTTGATCCATGTACAGGAACCAGCCACAAAGCGCTAGCGCCACACCGCAGATGACCGCGCCTGAGAGCAGGATGGCTCGCCTTCCCCACAGATCTACGAGGAACCAGGTGGGAATCGTAGCGAGCACGTAGATGATGCCATTGATGCCAGTCATCAGAAGCGCATCGCGGCCAATCCAGCCGGCCGACTCAAACACCAGAGGTGCGTAGTAGCTGATCACGTTGATGCCGTTGAGCTGCGCGAACGCCTGGGATGACATGGCGATCAACGTGCGGTATCTGTACTGGTTCCACATGCGTAGGTAGCTGTTGTCTCCCTGTGCGCGTAGATAGAGGACGTTCTCTTTAATCTCGCGAAATTCGAGCTTGGCGCGGGGCTCGGTGGGGTCGCCTCGTCCATGGAGGTCAGCCAGGACACGCATGCCTTCCTCGTCTCGGTCGTGATCCAACAGCCAACGGGGCGATTCGGGCAGCAGCATCGAGCCAACTGCTAGTGTCGTACCGATGACTGCCTGTAGGCTGAGCGGGAAACGCCAGGCGAGGTCGCTCTTGATGTAAGACGAAAAGTAGTCGATCCATACGCTGGAGGCATAACCAATGATGTTGCCGGTGAACTCAATACATGCAAGCTTGCCGCGGTTCTCTGCCGGCGAGATCTCAGACTGATAGGTGGGCACAATCATGCTGAGCACGCCGACGCCGAGGCCAGATACAATGCGACCAACGAGCATGCTGTTGAATCCTGTTGTAAACGTCTGGATAGTTCCGCCTACGGAAAAGATGATGGCACCCCAGAAGAGGGTATTCTTGCGGCCAAAGATATCGGCAAGCTTACCGCAAGCGAGACTGGTGACAAGTGCGCCAAGTTCAAGACTCGCTACGAGGGTGCCCACCTCGTACGATGTGGGTTGGTGGAAGTAGGCCTTGAAGTAGGGGCCAGTGATGATTCCGCTCATGACGCCTTGGTCATATCCAAAGAGAAAGACGCCGAGACTTGCAAAGCAGGTGACGAAGAGCATGAGTGCATCGCCCTTGATTCCCATCCGGGACAGCGGGCTTGTGTTCTCGTGCATGGATACTACAGGTGCGCGAATGCTGCGCCCCGAGTGTGTCGAGTTGGCTGTCGCAGACCGCTGCCTCCGGTGGCCGGACACATGTGGCTCTCCATCGGCAGCGTGCCCGTTGGAGCCATTCCGTTCGTGGCTGTGAAATGTTGGGCTAGCAGGCATGGTGTGATGTCGGAGAGATATGTGAGCTGAGATGTGTAGGTGAAGAGATGGCTGCAGTCAAGTCAAGTTGGCCTTGCGATCGCGCGCTGCTTGGCGGAGGCCGAACCGTATCTATCTACTCGTTACCGTATATGTGGAGTCGTTGGTGTGTGCTGACGCAGGCTGCTGCAGACCTGCGCTGGATGACGGACAGGATGCAGAGAAAGAAATGAAGGTAGGCGATGGTCCCATTCGAGAGGGAGTCGCGGAGTAATGCTCCAATGTGTGATCTGGGAGTGTGGAAGATGGGAGTAAGATTTACAGGCTGGTAAGTTACTGCTGTTGGCGAGGGTGTTCCTGAGAGCCAGCACGCCAGGTAGCTCCAGTAGCATCAGGCGGCGTCATGAGGGCGTGTACCGTGCGTGCCAAGGGCTGAGGGAGCAACCGACAGGCGGAGACAGCAGACGTGTGTCAAGTCTGCGTCTGTGCGGGAGAGGAGAGGCCCCCGCTCTCCCACATGTGGCTCTCGCTTAGCAGCCCAAGCCAGTCAGTCAGTCAGTCAGTCAGTCGGTCGGGCGGTAATTTTCCACTCACAGGTTGCGGCTGCTGCTGCTGCTGCTGCTGCCCCTGCCCGGCTGCCTGCTCACACGCTCGGTCCACCATCTGCATTTGCGTGGAGGGTCGTGGGCGTAGCCTCTCCCCGCCAAAATTGGAAAGCAGGTGCCAAAAAACGAAAGAGCAACAACCTTCCAGGAGGAGCAGGAGCAAGTCTTTCGGGCCTGGATAGGATCTCATTCACATCGCATCCCCAGTCCAGGCCTGCACACGGCTGATGGAAAGAGCCTCCCTGTGCTACACACATGCCGCTGAACTGTGGTGGCGGCTGCTGCTGCTGCTGCTGCTGCTGCTGCTGCTGCTGCTTGGCACCAATGACTGAGCGTGATGCTGTAATTCTAGAGGTAGGCAACCGAACCCGCCAGACAAGAGCAAGAGAGAAGTTGGCGAAGTGTGACCGCTGAATGCATCACGGTGCAATCAAGGGCTAAAGAAGCGCACAGCCTGACCAGCCCTCTCCTCTGATTCTCGCTTTTTCTCTGCGATTTTGCGCTGTGCTCAGCGCCCTTTACTGCGCATTCACAAAATCCGGTAGCTTGCAAGCAAAGTTTCGAAATAAGACCATAGATGAGCATGAAGGTGGAGGAAGTCTTGGAGGCAGAATGCTCTGAGATGTCCTGGCCTGGGTGCTTCTACACGGAGGAGTGGGGAAGGGTCAGGGAAGCTGTTGCGTGTGTGTACGTGTGTTGTGTTGGTCTCGGTTCCTTCCGCATCGCGTCGGATCGCGCTTCAAAAAAACCACACAGGGCGCAAGGCGACTTGCACCGCCTGCTCGAGTGGCTGTAGTAGCTGACCGACCTGCCGTGCCTGGCTGTCTAGTCTCTTTCCTTTTCGGTAGCAGCAGCGGCGCTAGCATCAGCAAACAACAACAACCAACTCCTTCCCATCGGCGCATTTCCGATGCCGTGAGCTGAGAGGAACCCTCTCATCGTGAAACTGTCGAAAGGCAAGCTTCTTCATTCAATCACAACACGCTTTACCAGCATCACACGACCACACCCTACCTTTGCTCAATCACATTCCCTCCCAGCTTTCCTCCAAAGCTCGGCTCCCCTTTATCCAATCAACTGGCCGGCCTGTAATCACTACAATCTCTGAACCGCTTTCATTCGACTGTAACCGCCTGCAAAAAGGCGTTCGGACCCACAGAGGAGCATGTCTCTGTTCTCCTTGTTGTGAAATTTCCGCATACACCTGCTGCTTGGACCTCCTCACCCTGCATTTGCAGCCCGATCCCTGTCGAGACTCAGACCGCTGGAGAGCTCCTACGTTCGGCTGCTGTCACCGTGACCATGCCCGGCTCTGATCTAGGGCCAGCGGGGTCCTCGAACGGCTACTTGCGCACGGCCCCGTCCCAACAGAGCAGCATTCAACCACCGCCAGGCCCATCCCCATCCTCATCTCAATCAGCGGCTCATTCCCAGTCACCAGCACCGATCCGACCGCAGCCACGACAATCATCCAGTCGTCCCAGCTCAGCTTCTCTCTTCCCACAGCCTGGATACGCATCCAATATCGAATCAAGCTACAGCTATCAACATCATCCTTCATCAGGTCCCCTGCTCCTCCGGTCCAGTGCCTCGGTATCAAATCTGCCAGGCGGCTTTTCGGGCCGCCGTCAGTCCAGCACTCCCTCCGAGCTCCCTTCCTATCCCGATATAGCCACACCACCAGAGACTCGCAACCCCTCTCCGCCTCTGAGGAGTCGCAAGTCATCGCTTGTCAAGCAGGGCTCATCATCTTCTCTTCAAGCTGCCGCATCTTACCAGGTCCAACCATCGGTCATGTCCACTGCTGTCCCTCTCTCGCCGTCTTCGCGCATGGTCAGATCCCCACTGCCTCCAGCGGCGGTCGCTTCCACCACGACGGCCGTGAAGGCTGATCAAGCGTCAAGACCGTTCAGAGCAGCACCACAACCCCCTTCGTCAGCGCCAGCGTCTGCTTCGCCATCACCATCGCCGTCGCCGTCGCCGTCGCCCTCTCCTACACCGACACCAGCACCCGCAACCAGCCAGCTGGCCCACTATACCTTGGGCGATTGTCTCGGTCGTGGCGCTTTTGGATCAGTATACCGCGGCTTGAACTGGATGACAGGCGAGACGGTGGCCGTTAAGCAAATCCAATTAGCCAATATTCCCAAGTCTGAACTCGGCGAGATCATGTCCGAGATCGACCTGCTCAAAAACCTCAACCATCCTAACATCGTCAAGTACAAGGGCTCGGAAAAGACGAGGGACTATCTTTATATCATTCTAGAATATTGCGAAAACGGATCGCTTCATAACATTTGCAAGCGCTTTGGAAAGTTTCCGGAGGGTCTCGTCGGAGTCTATATCTCCCAGGTCCTTGATGGCCTTCTTTACCTCCACGACCAGGGTGTCATCCATCGAGATATCAAGGGCGCCAACATTCTGACTACCAAAGACGGCTCAGTCAAGCTCGCTGACTTTGGTGTCGCAACCAAGACTGGCGCCATGAGTGACTACGCCGTGGTTGGAAGCCCCTACTGGATGGCGCCAGAGGTTATTGATCAGAGTGGAGCGACGACGGCAAGCGACATCTGGAGCGTCGGGTGTGTCGTCGTGGAGCTGCTGGAAGGCAAGCCGCCATACCACTTTCTGGCACCCATGCCCGCTCTCTTTCGCATCGTTCAAGACGACTGTCCGCCTTTACCGGAGGGTGCTTCGCCTGTTGTCAAGGACTTCTTGCTCCACTGCTTTCAGAAAGACTCTAACCTCCGCGTCTCAGCCAAGAAGCTTCTCAGACACCCTTGGATGATGGCAGCTCGCAAGCAGCTCGAGCAGATGAAGACGGGTGGATCGATTCGCGGTAGTGGAATTAGTGGTACCGTCTATGATGAAGCTGTCAAGAGCGTCCAGGAATGGAACCAGGCCCTAAAGGAACCGCCAAAGCCAGCGCCGAGTCGCATCAACGATGCGGCTACGCTACGAGCTCCAGCTCAGCCCAGCTTGCGTAGAGTCACTGGCACAATCTCCCAAGAAGCTGGAGGTACAGCGCGACCAGCCATAGGTAAGGGACGCAAGCCGAATCGCCCAACTCTGCCCGTAGACTTTAGTCCACCCATCATGGAAGCAATTAGCGAGCAGCCAGACGAATCCGTCTACACACCTGATACGAGCGCCAAGGTCGAAGCAAGGTCCTCGGCAGAAGCAGGGTCGGCACCAGCCCCGCAGACCGCCAAGTTGCCGATTGGTGGCGCAGCTCCAGCAACATCGCTCATGGACCAACGGTCCAAATTGGTTGATCTACAACAGCCGGAAGAGGAGACCGACAATTGGGATGATGACTTTGAGGAGGACATCACTACTACCAAGATTGCAGCCTTAAAGGAGGTTGCTCATCCTGTAGAGAATGACCGTTTCTCGCGTGATCCAAGCCCGGAGAAAGTGGTTGGCATCAAGCTTGTCGGCAAAACCGCAAGCCAAGAACCCGAGGTCAAGAGAGTGGAATCAGACGACCACTTTAATCGTCAGACGATGGTTGACTCGACCGACTACGACCAGCGCACCATCCGTCCCCCCACACTCCGCAACGTCAGCTCATCACCCCAGTTCAGCCGCGGCATTCCTCCAACCCGGCTTCCGAATCCAGAGAGGGACGAACAGGATGATGACGACTACTCCGACTTGGTGCAGGACGGTGACGAAAGCCATCTCAACGAACGGATACGTAACCTCAAGCTGCAGAACAGCATTGGAAAGCGTCTCTTCCATCCGGACGACTTGCGACGGCCCCCAGTCTCCAATGGATCTCCATTAACGCCTCCTCCTCAGCCCAGTACGCCGACAGAGCCACTCACTCCCCACAGCTATAGACCTCAGTCACCAGCTATAGGTCGCGTCAGCCCAGCAGCATCTCGAGCGAACTCAATGCGAATGGAGAAGGACGAAAAGTGGAAGGAGATGCGCCGGGCTCTGGGCAGGTACTCCGAGGACGACAGTGAAGAGGACTATTCTGATGTGTTTGGGGACAGCATGGACGGATCCGACGGCGACCAGTTGATTCCGCCAGGCCAGAGACTGCAACTTACCACCCGTCTCTCGAATCGCTCGTGGCTCGGTGACGATATCGAAGACGAAGATGATCCGTTTGCGGAGATTGACGAGGGGTTAGACGCAGAGGCCGACTTGGAGGCGAACGTGGCAAGGGACCAGCACGCGAGAATGTGTGCCTTTGTCACGGACCTTGTCGAGGCGCTCAAACCCGAGCAATCAGAAAAGGAGCTGCGTCATGTTTGTGAGCAGATTGACCAGGTGCTTACTGACATGCCAGAGATGAAGACACAGCTCCTCAGCTCTCATGGTGCCTTGGCGCTGATTCAACTGCTTGAGATCTCAAGCGACCGCGTGTTGGTCACCCAGCTGCTGGGCATTCTGAACCTGATCATCTTTGAGGATGCCGAAGCACAGGAGAATCTCTGCCTCATCGGTGCCATTCCCGTTGTGATGACCTTTACGACCAAGAAGTGGCCTCACGATCTGAGGCTCGAGGCGGCTCACTTTATTTTTGCCATGTGCTCGACATCGCGCCTGACTTTGCAGTTTGTGCTCAGCTGCCGAGGTCTGCGGACACTCGTTGATCTGATTGACGAGGACTACGACGACCAGAGAGACCTAGTCTGGATCGGAGTAGGCTGCATCAGCAGCGTTCTCGAGCTGCAAAGCCCTGCATCGCGGAACGACTTCTGCCGTATGCTGGCCCAAGAAGGTCTCCTCGAGCCGCTTTCGTCGGCGCTGACCAGCGTCATCGGCGACGGCTCAGACCCTTACGCACAAGAGGCACTGTCCCACATCCTACAGGCCTTCCTGATCTTCTCGCAATCCGACACGTGGTTGAAGAAACAGGTGGCTGCTCGCGGCGTACTGAGGCGCATTCTGCAGACGGCGTCGGCGCTCGATCCGGAACCACTGACTCAAATGCTCAAGATCATCAAGAATCTGTCGATGAGCCCGACGATCCTTGACGAAATGCAGAACGCCAACACAATCGAGATTCTGACCAATATTCTCGCCAAGCACCACACTGGGCCACATGGAGCAGAGATGGCGAACCAAGTCCTCAACACGATGTACAACTTGTGCCGTCTGAGCAAGTCACGACAAGAGGAAGCAGCTCAGGCTGGAATCATACCTCAGCTAATGCGAGTGGCGCGAAACAACTCGCCACTAAAACAGTTTGCGCTGCCGATTCTCTGCGATCTGGCCCATGCAGGCAAAACGACGCGCAAGATGTTCTGGCAACACCAGGGTCTCGAGTTCTATCTGAAGCTACTCGAAGACCCGTACTGGCAAGTATCGGCACTCGAGTCGATCTTGGTATGGCTGCAGGATGAGACACATCGAGTGGAAGAAGTTCTGCTGCATCCTTCGTCGATCGACTCGCTGCTGTGTCTCTTTACGACAGCCAAAGCAAATGCGTTTGAGAACCTGCTCGAGCCTTATCTCAAGATTTGCCGACTCTCAAATGGCATTACGATCGCGATGGGCAAGAATCCGGCTTTCCTACGCAAGCTGATCGAGCGATTGAATCACCCGAAGGCACTGGTGCGCCTGAATTTGCTGAGGATCACCAAGATGGTTTGCGATGTGCACCCTGAGCGCAGTGCGCTGATCCAACAGTTCAGCTTGTTCGAGATCATCGACAAGCTCAGCAAGCAGGACGGGGCGGTACTAGTGCGCGAGCTGGCGCGGGATGTCTTGTCTCAGCGATACATGCAGACAGGCCGGCGGACGGTGCGGCGCACGCTATCGGAGAACAGCGTCGGTCTCCCACCCTCCGCCCCGCCAAAGGACTCACACGGGGCGGTGCCGTCCAGTTCATCTGTGGCAGTTGGGATGCGCTCTGGCGGGCAGCCGAACCAACCGATGCCCGCGCGTAAAGTGTCGGGTTCGAATGGTTGGACTTTAGTTACTCAAGATGACAGCGAGCAGCAGCATGTTGCTGCCTCGCCGGGGCGAATGCGCCAACAGCGTCCTGGAGTGATCCGTGGATTGGTGGACAAGATCTCGCAACACCAGACACGACGCACGGCTAGCCCGACCGATTCGGCGACGGGAGCGCCAGACTCAGCGGGCCCGGGACCGGGACGGGTTCCGGTTGTTTCAGCCCCCGCGCCCATGCATGCTGCAACAAGGCAAGCCACGGTGCAAGACGCCGATCTAGACAGGACGATGCGAGCACCAAGCGGCGGACGCTTCTTGTCCAATCTCTCCCAGCAGCACACACGCAACTATTATCAATGACTGTACACTATATTCTGATACTGTGGAACACTAAAGCTACATTGTGGATGGAAGCGATCTCGGCTTGATCATAATCAAAACGAAACAAGGATGTGCGTGTGCTGCAAGTTAACGAACGAGTTCACCGTTGCTGTTACGTGTGCCATCGGCGAGTTGCTGAGCAGCACGGTGTTTGGAGCCCTTGAGCTTGTTGTCCATGTCGAGGCCTACGTTGAGGGTCTCTTTGCGGGCATCACGATCCTCGTGGACGAAAAACCACCAGCCCATGAATGCGAACATGACGGATACACTGGGTACAAGGACGCGGATGGTCGAGCGAGTGTTGGCGATGTTAATTTCTGGTGATGGGTGTGCGCCTGTACCATCGGGGGAAAGGTTAGGGTCAGTCTTCCAAAGACGAAGTAAAGGATGAAGAGACTTACCAAGAACAGGACCGTGGGCGTGGTCACCTCGCTGGCCGGAAGCGAGGTCTGGTCGGGCGCTGTAAGCACGCGCAAGTGCTGGCGTTTGAGTGCGTGCGAGAGTGCGGGTCGCAGAGCTTCGTGCAAGTTGGGACATCATCTTGATAATTTGTTCGTGAGTAATACATCGCTATACGTTCCGAGCAAAGCAAGGTACTTATACTTCCACACTCAAGTGGCCCAAGCGTCAGCATCACTGTACATTTAGTGCGAGTACAGCACAGTACACCCAGTAGCTACTGAGTCGTACAGTCCAGTACAGCACGAGTCTACTGTCAAAGGGGTCCTGGCTAGACAGCACTGGGGTTAGAGTAACGTGATGTGAGCTCCACGATCGCAGCACGAGGGCTGAGGTGAGAAAATGACGGCATGCAATGCTAAACCTCCACACCGTCACGGCGCGCCACCCAGCGCGCGTGTGGCTGACAAAAAAGAAACAGCCCCCGCCAGCTTACTGTAGCAACCACATTCCCTTCCCCACGCTCTCCGTAGCCGAGCGAATACACAAATAGAACTCCCCATCCACACCGCTCACCATCCACCTCTCTCTGGTTAGATGCCGAGCTCGATTCATACAGCACACCGCTACTGTGTGCCGATGTCACATGTCACCTTTTCCGGTTAGATAACCGTCCAGGGTGGTCAGCATAGTCTCGGCGAACTTCATCATACGCAGCTCTATTGCTGTATGAATCAATCAATCAATCAATCAATCAATCAATCAATCTCGGCATCAAGTCAAAATAGTGTGGATTATCAAATGGGTGGGAATGTGCGAGAGAAAGAAATCTACACTAGCTTCTTGGCCTGGACTGAACGGAGCTTAGGAAGAAGCAGACTCGAGGCCCTTTGGCGCAAGAGGAGACCCCATGTTGGCCGGGAAGGCAAGCTCAGGGTCCATGTCCCTGTAGTGGCGGCCACCAGTGAGGACGGGACCATTCTTCTCCTGGTAGGCGCGCATGCGCTCCTCAATCTCAGGTCGGAACCATCGAAGAAGACCCTGGATAGGCCAGGCCGCCGCATCGGCAAGCGCACAGATAGTGTGGCCCTCCATCTGCTTGGTGAGCTCGTAGATCATGTCAATCTCGCGAGTGTTACCCCTTCCACTCTCAAATCGCTCCATCATGTTGGCAAGCCAGGTGGTTCCCTCTCGGCAGGGAGTGCACTGACCGCACGACTCGTGCTTGTAGAACTTGGCGAATCGAGAAATCGCCTGGACAACATCGGTGGTCTTGTCCATCACGATAACAGCTCCAGTACCGAGCGAAGACTGGTTCTCTCGGAGCGAGTCAAAGTCCATGAGCACCTGCTCGCACTTGTGCTTGGGAAGGATGGGTACCGAAGATCCACCGGGAACAATACCAAGAAGGTTGTCCCAACCACCTCGGATACCACCGCAGTGCTTCTCAATCAGCTCCTTGAGGGGGATCGACATCTCCTCCTCAACAACGCAGGGGTTGTTGACGTGACCACTGATGGCAAAGAGCTTGGTTCCCTGGTTCTTCTCTCGGCCAAAGCTGGCGAACCATGAAGGGCCTCGTCGAATGATGGTGGGGGCGGCAGCGACAGTCTCGACGTTGGCAACAGTGGTGGGGCAACCAAAGACACCGACATCGGCAGGGAACGGAGGCTTCAACCTAGGCTTGCCCTGCTTGCCCTCGAGCGACTCGATGAGCGCCGTCTCCTCACCGCAAATGTAGGCACCGGCACCCTTGTGAACGTAGACATCAAAGTCGTAACCGGAACCGCAGGCGTTCTTGCCAATAAGACCGGCGTCGTAGGCCTCCTTGATGGCGGCCTGGAGGTGGGCAACCTCGAGGTAGAACTCACCACGAACGTAGATGTAGGCGGCGTTGGCGTTCATGGCACGACCAGCAACGAGACAGCCCTCAATGAGCTTGTGTGGGTCACCGCGCATGATCTCTCGGTCCTTGCAGGTACCAGGCTCACCCTCATCAGCGTTGATGACGAGGTACCTAGGCCTGGGGTCCTTCTCCCAGCCCGGCTTGTTCATGAAGCTCCACTTGAGACCGGAGGGGAAACCGGCACCACCACGACCTCGCATACCAGACTCCTTCATCTGGTTAATGATCCAGTCATGGCCCTTGAGGAGGATGTCCTTGGTGCGGTGCCAGTCACCACGCGACTGGGCGCCCTTGAGACCGTGGTCGTGGCGCATGTAGGCATTCTGGAAGATACGGTCCTGGTCGCGGAGGCCGCCGTACGATCGAACGGGAGTGTCGGCAACAGTGGCGAGACCGCGAGACTGGAGAGGGGCGGTGGTGGCGGTCGCAACTTTGGCGGCGGCGGTGGCGAGCGAGCCAGCCTGACGAGCAGCGCTCTTGGCAACTAGCGCTGTGGAGAAGAGCCGTGCTGGTCAGTAAAGACACGACCACTGGGTGGCAAGAAAGACAAGGAGATACACTTACAGGAATGCATCGTGTTGGTATATACCAGACCTATCTATGAGTGTGCAAAGATAGATAGTGGTTGAACGTTGTGGTTAGGAGGAAGCCTGTTGGTGACAAGATGGTGCGGAGGCGGTTACTTACAGAGCCGGATGAACGGACGATGATGTGGCTACGAACGATAGTGTTCAAGGTAAGATTAGAAATGCACAGCTGCGACGAACGGCGCTCTCTCACTAGCACGGCACCCTCTCTCTGCCAAGTGCAGGGCTGCTCAGGATGGACTCTCTGTCTGCCTCACTCGCGCGCCTCACCAAAGACGGAAACGATCGGTTTCATGAACGGTCGGTGCTTTGGTCAGCAACGCTAGCCAGCCGACTGCTAGCTGACTTGACTTGGCTCACGCGCGCGTCTCACCCAACCGGCCCCAAAATGCATTTGATTTTTCTTCTCGCTCTGACAGCCTCCTCATTCGGCTTCGGCCTCAGCTAAGCCTCTTGCCCAATCAAATTCGTGCCATCACTCAAACCCTCAGCTGCAGCCACACGTACGAGAAGGGAGTAAAACCCGATCCCAGACTTGACCGAAGTCAAATCACCGATCAAACTACTGTACTGCACTGTACTGTACTATATTTGTTGCTACAGAGACTAGTGCTATGACATACATGGACGGGATAGGGTCGGACTACACTCGATTCTGCGAGTGGTATTGACCTCGATAGTAATCGTGGGTCCCATATCCGTTCCCATACGTCGAGCCTCCAACCGAGCTTGAGCCCACCTTGTACGGACTCTGCAGCGAAGATGACACGCTTGCGACGTCAAACTTGTCCGTGGAGCTATCTCCGTGCTGCTTCTCGAATGTTGGTGGCGGGTTCATGTACGTCTCTGCCGCCTCCCTCTGCTTTTGCCCATATGCTCTCTGGCAGAGACACATGTACAGCTTCAGTGTATTCCCGCACTCGCTTGTCAGCATCACTTGTCACCATACTCTAGCTGTGGGATACCGCGACACTCACCTGCGTGAATCCAACTAGAGCGATCAGCGCACCGCAAGCTGCCGCCTGAGCATACGTAAAGTAGTTGCAGATCTTTTCTCCTGTATCTTTGAACGTGTCGGACAAGACCTGCACCTTGATCCCTCTCCCGCTATCTAGCGGTTCGTTTCCGTACTGTCGCGTGCAGGCAGCAGCTGCCTTGTCGTGCTGCGTGAACATCCATACCGTGCCGATCGAAGTGAGGACGATCACGAACAGAGTGAGCAAAAAGTGGATCCGGATATAAGCCCGGTACTTCGTTGTCGACTCGCGTGCAATCGTAATGATACCGAAAAGATGGAGCAGGATTGCCAACACGCCAACCACAGCAACCACTGGCTTGAGCCATGATGGCAGAATATCCATGCTTGCGACGATCTGTGGGGTTGCCAGCGCCAACACAACCACACATATCGCTACAAACAAGGATTCCAGCGCGATGAGGTAGGCTCCTGCATTGACGAGCGGCACGGCACAGCAGCAAAACTCAATGCCGCTTCTGCCCATTTTGCCAAATGTCTCTGGAGGAGTGTGCCACTGAAGGCCGTCGTTGAAGAGATCGTGTTGCTTTCTGTTTCAACCAGATGTTCTCTGTTGGAGGTCGACCAGCGACCAAAAAGAATGGTGTCGTCGGGTTCAAAGGCTGAGATTTGCTTTCCAGAAGCAAAGAATCGAGTGAAGAGAAAGGAGTGACCGAGTGGTGGTGGAGAGACGGATAGCGAGTGAGTCGACTCTAGCGGAGACAAGTTGGTCAGTTGGTGGCAGGCGCAAATACAAGCAGCGATGGGAGGCAGGCCAGGCTGAAAAGGTAAGTGGGGCCACTAGACATGTGATTGTGACGTTATCCTGCGGTTGTTTTATCAAGTTCTCACCGGCGGCTACAACGGGAACCCGTTTGCTACACAGGGACTGGCCCTTCGGTCATCCACATCCGCTATACAGAAGTTGTTCCCTGGCTTGCTTGTCTTCCGCTTGATCCAAAGGGCTCAAGCCATAGCCAAACAAGCCGCCCGTCTAGAGCCCAAGAACGAGCCAAATTTTCTGTGCCGGTGATGAAATGGTGAGTCTGAGCATATCCCTCTCGCCTTTGTTTCGGGTTTTCTTTTCGTGAACGCCGCTGAATGCGCATAATGCTACTGCACATGCAAGTCGGTGTACGAAAGCTTCTTTCTGTTCATGCTCTTTGCGTCTGATAAGAGTGATGAATGAGCAAAGCAGTGCCCTCGGGATCATTATGGCCTGTCCAATTGTGGAAGCGGGCTAGGCGGGCCAGAGTAACAGAACGCGTACTACTGACATCAACGGTTGGGACATGTCACGCTGCAACGCGCACATGCGTGCCGGCAAGCAGCGCACACACTATACAGGACAATAAAAAACCCTTCCACTGATCAAACATCTAAATGGGACTATCTAGAAGCCCGACACTTTGCCGGACAGTGGGTCAATTTAGGCGAGCCTGTCCAACAGCTTTGCGCAGTGCGGCTAGCGGTCTTTCGTCACCTCCCACTGGAAACCAACCAATGCCGCCCTGAAACTCCGGTTTCGACGTTGCACAATTTGCTGCTGCACGGGCGGAACCCGCAGAACAGATGGACACCGACATTCGCAATGCTCAAAAGGTATAATTAGACTGGCAAGCCAAATGGACACACCAGAAAAGGGAGGCCACTCGCTTGCTTTTGTGCGTTCCAATCTTTTGGTTAGTTTGCTTTTGAGAGCGGTGTAGCTGCTAAGCGCCGTACCTGCTTATATAGTGATACATTGGGGATTGTGCAGACTGTGTATGATTGTTGGTCGGATGGTCGGTCGGTCGATCCTAAGCCATTCCTCGCTGCTCCTCAAGCTTCTTAACCTGCCGAAAGGGCGATCAGGGTAAGACAGAAGATTAGTATATTCAGTAACGGAGCAAAGCCGGCAGTGCGGGCGGTAGGAGGACAAGAAACTTACGATGAAGAGCGAAGTGTCAAGGAACCTATGCACGACGGCAGTAAGAATCATGAGTGCGAGCAGTCAGCAAGAGATCTTTCTTCACATTGTGTGCCATTGCAGCGTGCCTCAAGACTGTCGAGCCGAGCTGTTCGGGCCTTGGTCTCGGTTTGGTACCTGCGCCGGGAAGTGGACGAGACCGGGGATCCCATGTTCGGTTGCGGAACGTTCTGCAACTCACCTCTCAACACAGTTGCTGAGGCACGCCTCCTCGCCGCGGCCGAACGAGGTGCCGATGGAGGACTTGATGCACTGGTCCCAGCATCGGTCTGTGAACGTGTGGATGGACGACTGAACACGAGCCTTGGCCTGCTCGGCGTCGAGGAAGGCCTGGAGTTCTGCAGAGTGCCGAGTGGCGAAGATTCCACGTCCGAGTCAGTACCTGATAGGGGCAGGCAATGTCAGCTAGTCCGACAACCCACCCTTCTGGTCAGCTTCACCAAGTCCGGACATTGTGTATGAAAGAATGAGGGAGATAGTTTGGGAGAGTTGGATTGGATATGGTCGTGGACGTTGGAAAGCTCAGCCTGACCGGCTTGTGCCAGTCTTCGTCTTCCGATCAGAATCTGTTTTCAAGCTGCAGATGCGTTGTCATGCTTACATAATGACTGCGTGGAGGCACTGCACGCCCAAGAAAAGTTTTCCGTTCTCTCTCCGTGGTGGAGGCGGAGGAAAAAAAGTGCTGGAAATTCAATTGGAAAAGGATGAGAAAAAGGGTCCTTCACAGAGTGAGTGCCATGCAGTAAAAGCAGAATGCAGTGCTTCTATGAGCCAACGTTTCTCCATATCAACCAACCCACAGTTGCTATCCAAACGATGACAGAAGCACAGGCTACACAACAGGAGCCCAAGCTCACCAAGAAGCAGCTCAAGGCTGCCGCTTTCAAAGCCAAGAAGGGGAAGGCTGCAACCGACAAGACCACGAGCGATACCCCTCAGGATGCCGATCAAGCTCCAACAAGAGAGGATGCTTCAAGCGCAACTCCCTCGTTCGAAAAGCCACAGAAGCGATCCAAGAAGCGTAAGGCCGCCGAAACTGAGGTTGAGAAGGAGGCCAAGGTAGAGGCCGGCCCAACTGAGGCTCAGGAACAGAAGCCAGAGTCGAGCGCTTCTCCTAAAAAGTCGAAGGCCAAGGGCAAGGATAAGGATAAGAAGAAGAACAACGAGACTGCGACCGCGGCAAAGAAGACGACCTTTGGCGACGACGGCGAAGTTGCAGAGGAGCAGCGAGTGGACGTAGCAGCGGAAGAAGAGGCCCAAGAGGACGCAAAGAAGACCAAGCTCATCGTTTTTGTTGGTGAGTAGCAACGTCATTCACCTCTTCTGTCACGACGTGGTTTGCTTGTCACAGTTCTGATCTGACCAAATTGACGACAGGCAACATGTCATTCACCACCACCGCCGACGAGATTGCCAAGCACTTTGGGCACACCTGCGGAGAGACGCCCTCTGTTCGTCTGTTGACTACCAAGGGTGACCCCAAAGCACTCGAGGCGCTTCCCAAGAGCAAGCAAAAGTCGATTGCCAAAGGAAAGGCGCTCGACCCATCCAAGCCTCGCTCCAAGGGCTGTGCGTTTGTTGAATTTACTAGCCAGTCCGCACTCCGTAAGGCACTCCTTTTCCACCATACCCAATTTGGAGGTCGTCAGATCAATGTCGAACTCACTGCAGGTGGTGGTGGCAAGAGCGAGAAGCGAATGCAAAAGATCAAGGACAAGAATGCAGCGCTCGAAAAGGACAGGGTGAGTTACACAGCCAGGTCAAGGAAACGTTTCGGTCACAGACAAGCTGAGACTTTGTGCTTTACCATCACACAGAAAAAGAAGCACGAAAAGTACGTTGCGCCAGCCAATGCGGCTCACAAGGCCGAGCAGGCCGAGAAGGCTGCGCGCGGAGAGGGCGGGCCACCGAAGAAGAAGGTCAGGCAGGACGGAGAAGGAGACGCCCAGTGGGGTCCAAGGGCTGGCCAGGCACCCGCTTCGAGACCCGCCAGGATGCCCCGCTTCATGGCAAGTGGATCGAATGCAGTGCGGCTGTCACAGGTATAAATCCGCCCTCTCGTTCTGGATCAGATACATTGTTACGGAATACCATCATTGCTTTCATCATTACCACCAGCTGCACCAATTGGCATCTATCTACTCTTGAAATGTGCAGGAAACCGGAACATTTCAGGTAAGCGGGCCGGTTTGAGTCGCGGCAGGCACGTTGATGCTCCAGAGGCAAGCGCCTTGTTTGGGTTCCTGGACCTTGCCTCCCTGCTTGACACAATCGTCTTGGAATCTCTTGGGGGCATCGACGAGGCCAGCCTGGTCAAAAGCAAGAGGGCAATACGCGTACTTGTAGGTCATGCCGTTGTTATACGCCTTTTGACAGAATTGTTTGGTGATGTCGTCGGGCGGATCGTCATCTCCGGGGGTACCGGTTGTATCACGCTTTCGGAAGCCAGCGCCAGCGAGCATTTTGGCATCCTGCTCGGCAGCTGCCTTGATGAGGGTGATGATCTTTGTGCACTTGGCGTTGAAGGAGTCTTGAATCTTGAGGTCCATGGTAGAGCACTGGTACACGTTGTCCATGTTGGGCAAAGGTTGTTTGGGAGCAGCACAGCAGCTGAGGGCTTGGGTGAAGGAGTAGTCGACCAGGGCGGTGTTGTAGGCGCCATCGGGGGGAGGCGGGGGCTTGGCAGGGGGGGGCGGGTCCTTATTGGGTGGCGGGTAACCATTTCCGAATGTTCCGATGGGCTGGCCATAGTTGTTAAAGTAACACAAGCCGGCACGAGGTTGAATGAGGTCAGGATTGCCAGTCTTGCTCTTGCAGACGTTCTTAAACTCATCCAGAGATTGGTTGGGATCGGCGTAAGGATTGACGGCACAATAGCTGATACCAATCACCTTCATATTGCTGTTGCACCCGCTCAGGCCGAAATCTTGGCAGTTCTTGTTGGGATCGGCAAATTGCGGATTGGGTGTGCAAGTGAACTTGACACCGTTGGGTAGCTGCTGTAGACTACCCTGACAGCATTGCATGCTTATCGACTTGTTGTTGCTGAGCAAGATGGAGTTCCATTCTGCCGGAGCGGAAACCTGAGAGAATACGCCTGGAGCCAGCCAGAGTGGGAGGAGGGAGATGAGGGCGACAGGAAAGGCGAAAAGGATCGCAAAGATGGGCATGGCCCTCTGTGAAGCAACCATGGTCAGAGCTAGGAACGACGGAAACAACAAAGTGTTGGTAGTGGACATACCTTTCGCGTCATCTTGTGCGGGAAAGTTGAGGGTTGGGGTGGTAAAGAAGGAATAGTGGAGCAACGACCACAGACTGAACTATAAGTAGGAAAGGGATGAGCCGAAGAGATCAGTCAATGGCTCCTTTTCGCCCGCACACAATGAAGTGTGGTCCACGCTCGGGGCTGTCAACGGGCGGGAGAGTACGCCTCGGCTCATTTCGGTCGTCAGAAGCAGGGCAGCCCCGCACCAACGGTCTATTCACATATCTGTGTAACATGAAATGAGTCGCTCCTCCGAGAACACGAGAGAGAGGGGGGGGAGAGAAAGAGGAGAGAGGGATGGCGGCATTGTAATGCGATGGGCTACGGATGGTGACGCCGAGGAGCACTCCCAGTGGGTCGGCGGGACGGCAGGCCGGCCACCGCTGTCAGGCACGAGTGAGGGCTGAGTTCTCGTGTGGTCGGGCGGTCATTGCTGAGTGAAGCCAGCCTCACGCAATGAGTGCGGTCAGGGCAGCAGCAGTATCGCCATTGGGAAAAAAAGGGGGTCTGTGAACGCGTCTGGCTGCATTGCATCGTGCTGCAGCTTTGCACTGCCCTGTGGAGGGGGGGGGGAAAGGGGAAGACGGGTGCACGGAGCAGCAAGCATCACGCAGCACGACGCAACAACAGCAGGAAGAGGAGGAGGACCGGACGCGAGCAAGAGATCAACACTTTTCCCCTTCCACTGTTCAGTCACCATCTTTCCCTCCATATTCTCATTCTCCCTTCTTCCCACCTGTCCTTGGCCGTTCACCATGTCTGCGACTCCACAGGCCCGCTTCGCCTCCAACCCTACCACCGTCCGCGCTCAGGCCACCAAGATCGCTGTCGACCCAAAGGGCGAGAAGCTGATCTACACCCAGAACCGCACTGTCATCATCCGCTCCCTCCTCGACCCGGCTCAGCCCGCAGTCGCATACTCGCAGCACGCCCATCCCGCCACCGTCGCCCGCATCTCTCCCTCTGGCTTCTACTGCGCCTCAGCCGATCAGAGCGGCACCGTCCGCGTGTGGGACCTTCTTGGAGACGAGCAGATCCTCAAGAGCGAGACTAGGGCCATTGCTGGCCGCATCAAAGACCTTGCCTGGGATGGAGAGTCCAAGAGGATCATTGCCGTAGGCGAGTCGCGCGACAAGTTCGGCCACGCCTTCTCCTTCGACTCGGGCTCGAGCGTTGGTGAAATTGCAGGTCATTCGCGTGCAATCAATGCCGTGGCCATTCGCAAAGATCGCCCCTTCCGCGCCGTGACCGCGGGCGATGACAGCAAACTCGTGTTCCTTCACGGTGCCCCGTACAAGGTAGGCTTGTAAGATATACCCGATCATCACCTGGCTACCTGTCCCTGACCATTCGTCTCGCATTTCCCCCGCTCGACAACAGTACAACAAGGCGATTGAGGTCCACACCAGGTTCGCCCAGGATGTAAGCTTTGCCCCCTCGGGTGAGCACTTTGTGTCTGTCGCCTCGGACGGCAAGATCTTCGTCTTTGATGGCAAGACCGGTGACCAGGTCTCCGAGCTGTCTGCGTCCGGAGAAGGCCACACTGGTACCATCTATGCTGTCGACTTTGCCCCCGACTCGAAGCGTATCGCTACCGCTGGAGCCGACGGCTTCGTCAAAGTCTGGGACGTCGCCTCGGGTAAGGTACTCGAGTCGTTCGACTTTAATGGCCGTTCTGGTGGAGCCAAGGGTGACGATCACCAGGTTGGCATTACATGGGCTGGCAACGACAAGGTTGTGTCGCTGAGCAACTCGGGTGAGCTGTACGTCATTCAGGGTGGCAAGATCACGACGCTACACGGTGCATGCAAGAGCTTCGGCGTCGACTCGCTCGCCGTCGCTGAGGACGGACAGACGCTTGTAGCTGGTGTAGTCGATGGTCGCGTCCTGTCCTGGTCGCCAGACGGTGTCTGCACCCCAGTCAGTGGCTCTCGCCACACGAATGCTGTGGTTGGTCTCGGCAGCGTCGGCTCCAAGGGCCTTGTCAGCATCGGTATCGACGATACGGTGCGTTGCATCGCTAGCGGCCAGTTCCAAGGTTCCGCAATCGCGACGAGCGGTCAGCCTAAGAGCGCCGCATCCTCCCCGAGTGGTATCACCGTCGTCGCCGTGCCCACAGGCGTAGACGTGATCGGAGACGGTGCGCCGAGCAAAGTGCACCATGCCGTATCCTACACGCCAACCGCTGTGGCCGTGTCCGATGACGGAAAGCTGTTTGCTGTCGGATCGCAGGAGAGTAAGGTCTATCTGTACAGTTGGGACGGGTCCAAGGCGAGCGAGATGGCCAAGTTTGAAAACAACCGCAGCGCCATCTCTGCGCTTGCATTCGACCCCAAGGCTTCGCTCTTGGCAGCGGGCGAGAGCAGCGGCAAGGTGCTAGTGTACGATATTGCAGCCAAGGCGCTCAAGCTCAACCAGTGGGTGTTCCACTCTGGGCGAATCAACTCGATCCGATTCTCCCCCGATGGCACTCATGCCGTCAGCGGATCACTCGACACGCATGTCTACGTATGGAGCGTCAACAAGCCCATGAAGAACATTTCAGTCAAGAATGCGCACGCTGGCGGGGTAAATGGTGTCGTTTGGCTCGGCAACGACCAGGTGGCGAGTGCCGGCGCAGATGGATGCATTCGCACGGTAAGTCGGCCACTGTTCCAGCCTCCCTTAAAAGCACGTCTTGACACTGATATCTTTCGTCTGCCGCAGTTTTCGATCAAGAGGCACGATGGAGCGTAAGCTGCCGTGTGCTAGCAATCGTCATACAGGAAATCCCATTTCAGCTCAGTTCCGATACTTTTGACTGAGGAGCAGCTCGTTTATACGGAGGAGGTGAGCGCGAGGCGGGGCGGCCTTTGGGGCGTGTGTGACCAGCCACTCTAGTCGTCTCTTGAGCGCCTGTTTGTCCAGAGACTGTCTGTGCGTCTCCCTGTCTTTGGGGGTGGGTATAAACTGCTGGTGGCTATCGAACGAGGCGGCTAGAACGGCGACGGCGAGCGCGCCAGCGACGTGGGCGTCGTTCTCAGTGGAGATGAGGATGCTTGAGTGTGGGAGCTTGGCGAGGCTGGCGGTGACTGCCTCGATCGCGGGTGGGAAGGAGCGTGCGATGTGTGCGAGTGCCTTCTTACCCTGGGGCAGAGAGAAGGTGTGTGTGTAGGCAAACTCGGCTGCCGTCCGCGTTCGGTGGGCTGATGGGGATCCGATGAAGAGCCGAGTGTTACCGATGGGGACTGGCGTGGTTGCGGTCGAGCGCGAGGAGGCGGACTGGGTGACAATATCATCTATGGTCTGCGGGACGGGATTGGCGAGTATCTCGTCTCGATGGGTCCAGAACAGTGCGGGGGTCAGGCCGCGCGCCCAGGCTTCTTCGTCGTCGCCGGCGCCCTGCACGTACACATGCTGTGCCTCAGGGTCCAGCTGGTCCGAAGGCACGATCCGTGATGCACTTACGCACAGAAGCGGTATCGTGCCTGCCTCTGCGACTGCTTCCGACGTTGGGATCGGTTGGTCCTGCGTCACAAAGACAGGTCGGAGCGCGGCCTCCAGCTTGGGGACCTCGAGGTCTGATCCGAGAAAGGAGTCTACCCATCCCTCGAGGCGCGAGAGGATCTGGTCATGTTCCGACCTCGACACGCTCCGTTCTGGCGTAACCAACCCCGGCCCCACGGCTGCAGGCGTCCCGTATCTCCTTTTCGAAGCAGCATTCAGCACCGCACACCAGATGGGTACCGTCTTGGCCAGGGCATCAGGCATCGCCTTGCCGCGCCTCGTAGCGTCCACGACCACCCCGCCGCCAGCAGCAAGCAGCAGCGGCACGAGGTGCAGGTTGGCCCGCTTGAGCGAGAACGACCACTGGTGCATGTGTCCGTCCGTAGACTTGAAGTAGCTCTCCCCCCGTACCGGTGCCGGTACCGTTGGGTCGACGTACCATGCGCCGCACCGCAGATTCGCAATCACCGCATACGCGGCGTGCGCCGCGCACACGGAGGATACGAACGCCGCGTCGCTCGCGATCGAGCGCAGCCGATGCGCCGGCTCCCGCGAGACTTGCTTAAGCCGCTGGCTACGCTCCCATCCTGTAGGGCCCACCCCGTCCGTAGACGCGCTCGACATGTCGTGTGGTGGAAGAAGGGACGAAGGCTCGAAACGACAAAACTTGACTTTTTTCTCTGCTCCGCAGCTGTCAAGGAAGGCCTGCCTGCTTGCACCTCCACCTCAGCCAAACACCATACCGTGCAATTCTCAAGATACAGGAAACTGGATTTTATGCATTTCTACCGTGGCACTGACAGAGTTACAGCTTGCCTGCACTGCGCTCATCGAGTGACGTCCACTCCACGACCTCGGGGGCGTTGCGTTCCGCGAGGCCGAGGACACGCTGGCCCACGCTCTGTTCTCTGCGGTCCTTGCCTTCGCGGCGGAACTGGCCGAGGTGGTCGATCCACTCGTACAGCCGCTCGTTCCACCAGTCTGGGTGCAGCGCCATAACTGGGATCGGCTTGGCGTCGTTCGACTTGCGACCGAGCACAATGCCCATCTCCTCCATGCGCGCAAACGCCTGTGCGAGCACCGCGGCGTTGATGCTCTCCAGGTACGACAGCTCGCCCTGCGCGTACAGCGTCTTGCCAAACTGCTGCGTGCGCTTTGCAAAGTCTTTCGAGGCAAACCAGCCCAGTCGCTGTCCGTCGCCCTTTGGCGCAAGCGAGAGCAGTGATACCGCCGCAAGCCAGTATCCCTGTCGATTCGATCAAATACGTCAATCTCCAGTCAAAGATGAAGGGGGAGGGAGGGAGCGAATCCAACTTACCTCGATAAACGGCCATACGAGAAAGAGATACGTGTCAAAGTTTTCTCGACCAATCTCGCGCTCCTTCTGACTGAGCTCAATCATCTTTTCTCCCCCTTCGCCTTCTGATTCAATCAGGACACCCGTCTTGACCATGCCAGCTACCGTGGCATCCACATTCCCCTGCAGCGAGTCGGTGCCAAAGACAAACTCGTTCCGGAGCACATGGGAGATGAAGGAGCACTCTTCGGTCAGTGCGGCTCGAGTCATGCGCTGCATGGGTGCCGATCCGCCTTGCTTGACTTTGGTGTACAGTGCAGCGCTGACGAGTGCCTCGCTGACAAAGATATGCATCACCTGGTTGCGGTAGAAGCTGAGCTCAAACCGTTTCGCAGGGGTAAACGTGGGTTCCATGACATCCTTTTCTTCCGTAATCAGGTCCTTCATCACAGACAGGGCACGGTCGACAATCTCAGCCGTAGACATGGCACCAAAGTCGGCCACCATGTAGCCCTTGGCGATGATGGCGTCCTTGACCCAGTCGACGCGTCGGATCAGTTCGCTGCGCGAGACACCGCGTCCACGCAGCGTGAGAATCACAGTACCAACCAATGCGGCAGGCATGACTACGGTCACCTTATTGATGTCCGCGAGCACACGGTACCCTAGTGTGCGGAGGAACAGCACCTTGTCCTTTTCGTTCTGGGCAATGTCGAGTGCGCGAAGGTTGCCGTCGCCCGCGGGGACAGCGCGACGGTCGACTTGCTCCTTGATAAACTCCTGGAGCGACCACGGGGTGTTGAAGCGAATGTCGATGCGTCCCATCTTGAGTTGCAGCAGCGACGAACTGCCGCTCAACAGGCCGAGCAGGGACTCGCTCTCCTTGGGCTTACCGAGCAGCTCGGACACGTAGGTCTCAGACTCGATCACCGAGTCGTACTGCAGACTCACGGGGCAGATCCACACGTCGTCCGTACGACCCGCTATCAGGCCCTCGACGATGTACTTGAGGATACCGAGTTTTGGCGGAAGCAGCTTTCCAGTTCGGGAACGAGTGCCTTCGATGAAGCACTCCATGTTCTTGCCGCTCGCGAGGAGATTCTCAACGTACTCCTTGATCACAATCGGGTACAGCTGGTCGCCTTGGAACGTGCGACGAATGAAGAACGCGCCTCCCTTGCGGAGGATGTTGCCGACCACGGGCAGATCGAGGTTCTCGCCGGCCACAATGTGGGGGAGTGCAATACCGAGACGGAAGAGGAGCCAGGAGACGGTGAGGTAGTCGATGTGTGACTTGTGGCATGGTAGGAAGATGATGCTCTGCTTTTTCTCTGCTGCGAATGCGGCGACTCTGCGGAGCTCGAGGACCTGTGGCACGCTGATGTGGATGCCCTGGTGGTACATACGAGCGAGGATGTTGTTGACGGTGGCAGCGAAGAACTTGATGAACGGGGCCGAGTCGAGACGAGCGACGCCGACCTCGAGGATCTGGAGGGCCTGGTCTCGAAGCTGGCGTTCCATGTGGCGCTTCTTGCGCTCCTTGAAGACAGTGAGGGCCTTTTGGGCCTTAGTGGGGCCGGAGGGGGGCATGGGGCCCTGGTCGGGGAAGAGGGCCTCTACACGCATTGAGGCGAGTTTGCGGATACGCTCGGACACCTGCTCGCTGTTGAGTACGGCGCGGATGGTTTCCTCCGAGTTGCCCGGGTAGAGGATGGGTGCGCCAATGTAGTTGCTGTACCCACGCCAGCCAGTTCCCTGGCCGTAGGCCACGAACTGCTGTAGGAACTCGAAGGGCGACTCGCGGAAGTGCGCCTTGTAGGCCGCGACGACGTTCATGTCGCCCAGCTTGGTTTCGGCGGATGTGAGGACGCCGCCGTTGCGCGCGTCGCCGACCTGCGCGAGACGCTCGAGCGATGGCACCGGCGAGCCCGAGGAGTGAGAGGGCCCCGCTACCGCCTGGGCAGCTGTGAGCGTCACACTCGCCTTGGCGTCGGCGTCGTTGAGTGGCATGCTTGACTGGTGGGCGGGATCGACTCCGGCGGGCACTGGTTCCGAACAGATGGCAGATGGGAGGCTCCGGTTCCTTGCCGTTCAGGGGACGGGGTATATGATATAGTATGGTTTGGTATGGTATGGTATTGCGGGACGGTGCACGGTGCACGGCGAGGCGGACGGGGTATCGAATGGGAATGGGAATGGGAACGGAACGACACCCACGCACACTACAACAGTACAACAGAGAGACACAGAGAGACAGACGTGTGGGGAAAATTGTTTGTATGACGGGAAATAAATTAGAACGTGCAAGCGAGAGCGAAATACAATTTACAGTAGTGCACGACATGTTGAGTACAAACCAAACGCAAGACGCAACCACTTTTCTAAAGCGAGTCTAGCGAGAGTAGAATACAAAGCGCGTGATAGCGTCCCAGTTCCAGTCCCAGTTCCAGTCCAGGTTCCAGTCCCAGTCCCACACCAGACGAGGCAGACACGACACTCCATGCCACGAGCGCGCGTTGCACGACACAGTACTTGTACGGTAACAGTGTGCGGTAGTATACATGTAAGAATCAATGAGAGAGAAGAGAGAGAACGTATGCGCCAGCTTCCAGCTTCCAGATTCCAGCTTCCTTCCTCGCCGGCCCATCATCGCCTGCCGCCTGTCACGCGCACAAAGATGCGGAACAGGCTCACAATCATCACCACCACATACGCCAGCAGGCTGACAAACACCAGTCCAATCAGCGCCCCCTGCAGTCGGCAGAGGTACGGCTTGAGACTCATGTCAATCAGAGGGTCAGGTCGGTCGCCCGTCGGCGTCTTGACCCCCTGGTACGGACTGCCAAACGACACGCACACCAGCGTCGATGTAAAGTAGTTGTCAAACGCCAGCCCGAGCTCAGCCGACCAGAGACAGATAAAGATCAGCTCAATCGTCGTGTACGCCAGCTTGGACGTCACTGTCCACAACCCGATCGGCCGTCCAGAGTACTCGAGCCAGATCTGCAGCCCAACGTGCACCAGCGTCAGAGGCGCATAGATGATCGCCACAATCGGCGACGAGCCAACCGCATCCGTCGCATCTTGCGCGTGAAGCTCCTGGAACAGCTTGATGGCCACCGCTAGCGTCGCTGCCGTAAAGCAAATGTTGATAAATCGGAACAGGAGCGGTACGAATGGGTTGTGGATCAAAAACTTGGTCCACATGTCCAGCCACTCGGCTCGCTTCTTTGCCCAGCCCGTCAGCTGCCGTGATCCTTTCGTGTCTGTGCGAGCAAAGTAGCCCGTACCGTTCGCCCGGAATCGATAGCCGCCAATCTCGATCGAGTTGCCGCCCACGCGCTCTTCTGGCTTCCAAGGCGAGGCCCATCCGGGAGTAGCAGGCTGGTGCACTGTGTACACGTCAGGGTGCTCGACTCGTGCCTTGAAGGACATGGTCGGATATTCGACCGTTTCTTCCTCGCCAGAAGAGCCGCCCTGCTTCTCCAAGTCCCGGTCCCGGTCCACGTCCGTCGAGCCGTCGTGACCACCTTTCTCATTCGAGGCCCACGTCTCTTGGCGCGGCACTGCAGTAGCCGACCGTGTTCTCCCCCGTCCACGTGTCCAGTCAAGTAGCCCACTGGCGCCGAGCCCAGCAGCAGCACCTTCCATCGCCGGGCCACCGATCCCGCCTTCAGCGTACCTTCCACGCCGGTTGTCTTGTTCATCCTGCTGAGAGCCGTCATCTGTGCCTGCGTCCGAGTCATGGTCCGATTCGGAGACGGAGCGTTTCTTCTTGGGCTTGGCTCTTGTCTTGTCGTCCGTACTGCGACGCTTGGCAGCCTTGCGCTCTGCCGTCTCACCTGCATTACTCTGCTGTCTATCGTGCAATGCCATTTTCAGGTGATGCTCGTGCAGCCGCGTTCGGTACTTTTGGGGCAGAGTAAACGTCCACCAGCGCTCGGGGGTGTCGGCACCACCCATTTCTTCTGGCTCGGCACTAACCGATGGTGTCGCGGTGCCAGTGGATGCTGGCCATGTGCTCACGGCCTCAGCGCCGGCCTGGTCCCTGCGTGTGGCAGCAGACGAGTCAGTAGGTCGTGACTTGCTATTTGAGGTGACTGGTGAGAGTGCAGCCATCGAGTCAGCTTCGCTCGTGGAACGAGGAACGCCCGTGGATTGTGATGCTTGCCCAACCGGTGCAAGGGGGGGAGACGTAGGTGGACTGGGCGTGTCATCTCGCGCCCATGACGGCATTGTGTTGACCGTCTGTCGTCCTCGCTTTCGGCTATAGCTAGCTGTACCGCTCTTGTTGAGGTGTTTTGTCGAGCTGCCGCTGCTGCCACCCTCTGAGGCACGGCTCATGGGTCGGAGCGAGTGAATCGACCTGACTCCCTGGCTTGTCTGGCTTTCGCGTCTGCCCTTTGCACCCCCTGTTGAGACTGCGCTGCCATCTCTGCGATGGGCAGCGGCGGATCTGGACCCATCCATTAGGGATGGGCCAAGCGTGAAGCCGGACGCAGGGATCGGGGAGGAGGCATCGTGGGTGCTGAGGCTCGGTAGACGCTCTCGCTGAGATGAGGGACTGGCGAGAAGATTCTGTTCGTCAAACTGGACTGATGGCGCGTGGACACTACTGCGGCCGTTGGGAGTTGATGCACCAGCTCGCGACACGCTGATGTCTCGAGGATGGAATGCCGGAGACGGTGATAGGTTGGATGACTTGGGCACTTGGTCGCCGTCCCCTGTTGCCATCTTGTGTGAGCAGGAATGCCTTGCAAGAGGTGAGTGGGTGGGGCAGGTGAGAGGAGTCTTGGTCACGGGTGCCGCTTTGCAGACTCGCACGACTCTCGTACCTTACCTCCCGAGGCTTGACTGTGCTAATCGCCAGAGTATATTGCTGATGCTGCTGAGCTGGATCCAGAGTCGGGGCTCGGCCGTTAATACCCGTCGCAGTGCGCGACTCTATTCAGATGATGTTGGTGATAGGAATGGAAGTATAGATTGGTACAAGAGACGGTTGAGCGACGACGATTGATGTTTGGTCAGATTTCGGGCAGCAGCAGTGCGGTGCGGTTCGGTGCAGCTGTTACAGTGTGGTGCGCAGTCGGTTGCCGCTGCAAGTGAGGTGCAGCGATTGTAGGACTGCGAGAGAGACCTGTCAAGACGAGATATTTTGGCATTGGCCCTCACTCAGCCTGCCTCCGCCTCCGCCTCCGCCTTCGCCTCCGCCAGCCTCGCCTCGCCCTTGCTATGCGTCATTGCTGAATTTCGCGTGGACTCGTTTCGCCTTTGTTTTTAGCACCGTGCAGCCGTCCGCACAGCCAGCCAGCCAGATGCAGCTATACGCAGCAGCAAAGCAGGAAGTGGAAAGGTCTCGCAGCACGGGCCGGTCGACAAACGAACGCCTGAATGAAAACAGACCTGGACCCACTCCAAGTAACTACAGTATGCCCTTTGCCCTCCTCGGGCGATTCGAATACGATGAGTGCGAGTACAGAAATGCGAAGGCGAATGAGTGTAGCCAGCACTAAGAAATCCCACGTCTGACTATAACGGGACACTGCTTGCGCGAGAGGGCCTTGAACTTTTGCTTTTTGCCTTTTCGGCCTGGCTTGGCGTGGGCGTTTTTTTTTCCCCTTCCAATCTTGTCGGGACCGTTTTCGGTCTGCCTTGCTTTCCTAGCGCGCATTGCCAAGGCTCCCCCGCCAGGAGGTCTGACCCTCGCTGAACCTCTCTCACTCATTGTTGTATTGCACTCATGTCCATCGCACTGCCTGGTTCTCCCCACGCTGTCCATCGCTCTCGTTTGCTGCAGCTCGACGTCGCAATTCCCTACCTTGGCAATCGCAAGCACGCTGGGACCATGCGTCTTTGTGTGGTCTCTATCCGCGTGGCTTGGTCCGTCTCCTCGGCTCGCTCCATCCTCTCTGCCTACCCTTGCTCATTGCCGCACGACTGTCTGACTGACCGGCTGACAGTCTGCGGCGAGCGCTTGCCTTGCGCCTTATGGGTGGAAGCTCGATGCAAAGGGTTTACAAGAATATTTAACCGGCGCGAACGCCCTGGAACACAGAGCCATGCTTCTAGAGTGGTATTGTGAGGCCCCGACGTACCCAATATTCAATCGATTCTCTTCCGAGGAACGCTTCGGTGGTACCGTCCGTAGCTCACCGGTAACCCTTCATCCACAAAGCAGGGAGAAAAATGGTCAAAGAAGAAGACTCAAAAGTTGAGCCGAATCAGACCGGCTCAAACGCTAGACACAGCCGAGCCGATTCTGTTGCTTGAGGGAGTGGGCGGTACCGACGTTGGCTACACTTTCTGGCGACGCGCGACCTGCGTCATTGAAACGCGTGCAGGTCACACCCTCACTCACTCACCTACTCAATCACGTTGCGCCCTGTCCATCTGCATCTGAGCCCATTCACGCGGACACGCAACCCGTTCAAGTAAAATCTTGTTGGGGGGAGACAGTGAAGAGAAGAGCTAGAGTATGCAAGCTAGCTCACAGCTTGCATTTGTTGCTTGTTTCCATTTCAAAGGAATCCGTGGTCGCTGCCATGCAGCATGCGACCTTCACGTAGCTCCAGTGAGGATAGGATTCCCGTGCGAAAGCGATGGAAGGAGCATGCCTTCTCGGACGAACGTCGATCGCCCTGCGGGTCATTGCGGGGGTGCAGCAGACAGGATACCCCGGGCTTGGAGAGATTGGAAGTTCAGGCAGGTGTGCCAGGAGTGATACGTGAGTGATTGGCTGGGAGGATTGGACACCACTTTCCATGCTCGTTCGGATGCCGAGCCATTCAGCTCTGTAGCTTCTGTGACAAGTATCGGGCCGGTCGAGACACACAAGCACTGCAGACCGAGTTAGTTCTCGGCAGAAGACCGCTCCAGTCAACGTTGGGTGGTGAACGAGTGACAGTTAGGGTGACGCAGATGCTGGACCGGTTCGGAATGCCGCTGGGCCGACCGGTGTGTTGCGGTGAGGTGGGCGGTGCGGTGCAGCAGAGTTGCAATCAGTGTGTTGCAGGTGTGTTGCAGACTCTCGCCTTCTCCCCGCACTGCCCCGAATTTCCCCCTCCCTGCAGCCTCAGCGGAGTCTTGCCTAGCCAGCCTCGCAGCTAAGCACCCTCCGACTTGCCGCTCGTTCGGTCGCTTCCGATCGCGTTCTTCCGGATAACGCAACCCAAGCAAAGCCGCATCGCCCGTGAGAGCTGCCACTTTCCCCAGCCTTGGACCTTTCCCCCTGTGCCCGCTGTTGAGCAAGCTGAGCAGGCCTTCCGGCAACAGTCGCAACAGTGCCGGCTTCCTTTCTTTGATCACAACCACCACCAGAACCACCCTAACCATAATAAGCAGCGCTTCCCCCTCCCACCCCACCGTACCCCTTTTCTTCCTCTCCGCGTTCGTGCAGAACCTCATTCTCTCGCGTTTGCTCTTGCACGCTTCACCTCGCTGCACTCTCTTCCTCCATGACTCTGCTTGGACGTCTCCCGGCACGCTCCTCCGCCTCTAGACTCACCTCGTCCCTCTCCTCCACAGCAGCAGCCTCAGCTACCACAGCTCCCCGTCGATCCACAGCCATGGTTGCTACTCGATACTCTTCTTCCAGCACTACCAGCGGCGGTGTGGGCTCGGGCCCCATGTACGAGGGCCAGAGCTCGATGCCCCATCTCCCCGTCCCCTCGCTCGAGCAGACACTCAACAAGTACCTCCGCTCCACCGTTCCTCACCAGACTCCTGCTTCTCTCGCTGCCACCGAGGCGGCCGTCAAGTCGGCTCTTTCCGGCGAGGACAGCAAGATCGTCCAGACTCTCCAGCAGAGGCTCGAGGATCGCGCTACCAAGGAGGGTCGCGAGAGCTGGCTCAGCGAGTGGTGGAACGATGCCGCATACATGGCCTACCGTGACCCCGTCGTTCCCTACGTGAGCTACTTTTACTCTCACAAGCCCGACAGGACTCGTCGTGAGGGCACCAAGCGTGCTGCAGCCCTTCTCAAGGCTTTCCTTGCCTTCAGGAGGCTCCTCGAGACGTGAGTACACTTTGCCCCAATCTCGGAAGATGCACAGATTATCGAGTCATGCCCTCTGACCCCTGGCCGTCTGGTTTTCCCTGATTGACCCTTTACGTTGCAATAGCGAGCAGCTCGCTCCCGAGAAGGGCAAGGCCGGCCCGCTATGCATGCGCTCGTACAAGTGGATGTTCAACTCGAACCGCATCCCCGAGGTTCCCAGCGACACTGCCGTAAAGTACGACTGGCAGTCCAACAACCACGTCGTGGTTGCCCGCGGTGGCAAGTTCTACGAGTTTGAGACGGTTGTCAACGGCCAGGAGCTGAGCGAGGCTGAGATTGACAGCCAGCTCAAGAAGATCCTCGCAGACCCAGCTTCGTCGAAGACCGACCCGCATCCCGTTGGTGCTATGACGAGCAACAACCGAGACAAGTGGTACGAAGGCCGCAAGGCGCTGCTTAATGTTGCCGGCAATGGTGGCAAGGCCAACCAACAGGCGCTCGAACGCATCGACAGCTCGGTCATTGTCATCTGCCTCGACGAGGTTGTCCCTCGCACGACGGAGGAGACTGCCTGGCAGCTCTGGTGCGGTGACGGCAAGAACCGCTTCTACGACAAGCAGCAGATCATTGCGTTCCCCAACGGCAAGACTGGTTTCATGGGCGAGCACTCGATGATGGACGGAACCCCAACCCTTCGACTGAACGACTTTGCCGTCAAGGCCCTCGAGGCTGGCAAGATTGACCTCGGCTCGTCCAACCGCACCGACCTTCCAGGACCCAAGCCGATCAGCTTTGTGCTGGACAAGACGGTCGAGTCCAAGATCCAGGAGTCGGTTCGTGACTTTGACGAGCTGATGGGCAAGCACGACCTTGCCGTGCTCGACTTCCAGGGCTACGGCAAGGGCGCGATCAAGAAGTTCAAGTGCTCGCCTGATGCTTGGGTGCAGATGGTGATCCAGCTGGCCTACTTTAAGATGTACGGCAAGCCATGCCCTACGTACGAGAGTGCTCAGACCCGCAAGTTCAAGTGGGGACGAACAGAAACCATCCGCAGCGCCAGTGTCGAGTCCAAGGCATTCTGCGAGGCCATGGAGAACCAGTCGGCCACGGATGAGGACCGATTCGCCAAGTTCCAGGCAGCCACCAAGCAGCACCTTGCATACGCATCTGCTGCTGCCGACGGCCAAGGTGTTGACCGCCACCTGTTCGGTCTGAAGAAGCTGCTCAAGGAGGGAGAGCCTGTGCCTGCGATCTACAAGGACCCCGCGTTTGGCCTCACCTCGACGTGGAAGCTGTCCACCTCGCAGATCTCGTCCGAGGTGTTCGACTGCTGGGGATACGGAGAAGTTACCCCCGAGGGATTCGGATGTGCCTACGCCATCAAGGAGAACTCGCTCACCTTTACGCTCACCAGCCTCAAGCTCGGCACTGATGTGCTGAGGCACTATCTGAACGAGGCGGCGGTCGAGCTGCGTGACCTCCACCTCCGCTTGCAGGCGAAGGAGGCCAGCAGCAGCAGCAAGCTCTAGGCCTGTTTGTCTCCACTTTTGGACTCGATCTTTCCACTCTGTCGGATGCCTTTGCCCTTTGTCACTTTTAACCTTTCTTCTGTTCATTGATGATCCTGTTCCAAAAGCATAGAAGTCTTGTCTTTCTTTCCACCAATGATACCTGTGATGGATGTGTTGGTGGAGTAGGGAGGAGCGGTCGGGACACGCTCGAGGCCGACTTCCGTGTCCCGAACGCGACACGAGGAAATTCTCCTTCTTCGACTGAATGAGCCACAATCCAGTTGGACCTGAATGAACCTTTCCTAGCACCCACACACCACAATGGTACGAGAGCTCTTGACACGGCTCAAGGTGCTCGGACACACAATACGAGCGTACACGTCAGGCGCGTTCGAGGCGAGGCAGACGTTCCCACTACCGACCACTGTTCCATCATGGTATGCGGGACATATGGCGCGGGCTGTGCGGTCGATGCCGTACCTGCTTGCACGCTACCCCCCGCCTCTGGTCATAGAGGCGCGCGATGCCCGACTCCCGTTGACCTCGATCAATCCGGTATTCGAGAAGCTGCTCCGCAGTGCACCGAGTGAAGGGTGGGCTGAACGTCGCCTAATCGTGTACACCAAGCGCGACCTCATCGACCCGCAGCTGGAGAAGCCGCTCCGCGAAGCACTCAAGACCCATGGTGGCGTGCAGGACGTTTTGTTCTGTGATACGAGAAACGACCGCGACGTTGCAAAGGTGCTCAGTTGGGTGCAAAGTAAGTTCCTGTCCTGTCCCGCTTGCCTGTAAGTTCTGGAAGAGAGGGTGCTGAATCGTTGCGGGCAGAGCGAGCGAAGGAGTTGGTGGACAATCCGCTGCCGGCGCCTGAGCCCAAGTCTGAGCGGGCGGAGAAGCGTGCCAAATCCAAGATGAGTGGTGCGTTCCGGTACACGCCTACCCCTGAGGAAGGCGTGAGGCTGCTGATCCTCGGCATGCCGAATGTGGGCAAGAGTTCCCTGCTGAACGCCTTGCGCCGTGTTGGGACTGGAAAGGGCAAGGCAGCATCTACAGCGCCCACTCCCGGGCATACGCGTAAGCTCACTGGCACTGTTCGTATCAGTAAGCAAGGGCCGTCCAAGAAGACCGACGGGCCGAGCCAGGCTGAGAGTGAGGCAGGCGCCGAGTCGGTGTTCACGATTGCGCAGCAAGACAAGGACAAGGACAAGGACAGAACGGATCCTCCGATCTACGTGTACGACACGCCGGGTGTCATGATTCCTTTCCTGGGACACGGGGACGAAGGGGCCGAGCGGGCACTCAAACTGGCTGTCACCGCGGGTATCAAGACCTCTCTGTTTGATGTGCAGATGCTGGCCGACTACCTGCTGTACCGTCTCAACCTGCGTATCGGTAGCAATGACGTGCCGCCCTACGTGACGAATCTGCCAGGCTCCCTGTCGCACCCTACCAACTCGATAGAGACGCTTCTGGAGAGTGTGGCCGAACGGGCACCAGGAACACTGGGACCCGGGGGCGTGCGAGACTTGGATGCGGCAGCCCACTTTTTCCTCCAACGCTGGCGAGACGGAAAGCTGGGTCCGAGTCAGCTGGACATTGCCCATCCGGATCAGGTGGACGAGGCTGTGGCGCACCACTTTGCCCACCTCGCCAACCTGCCAACCAAAGTCAAGATCTCAGACCCCGACCCCGATGCAAGCCATAACCAGATGAAAAAGGCCCAGAAGAAACAAGACGTCAAGATGCGACTTCGCAAGCTGCGTGAAAAGGGCATTGTGCCCGGCGGCAAACCGAAGAACAGACCCGGGTTCTCTTTCAACCCAAGGGGCAAAGGAAAAGGCAAGGGCAAGGGAAAGAAAGGCAAGAGGTAGTAAGAACACTATGTCGCAGATTTACACCAAATTCAACCCTGGCCTGTCCTGTATCAAAGGGCGGGCCATTGTACTTGTAACAATCGCATTCTCAAGAGACCAGACCGGGATAGAAGGAACGAAGAGATTGGCATTTGATTTGAAGTGTGGGTATGTTGAGCACCCTGTTACAATCGGTATGATGTGCTGCAGAGGGGATTGATGCTATGTTGAGAGCAACTGTAGAGGAGCTAGGAAGAGCAAGCGAGAGAAAAAGAAAAAGAAAAGGAATAGTGATTCAAGGAGACCAAGATGATCTTGTGAGGAGAGACAATTGGGGAAAAAATTTACATGACCTTCTCCTTGGGGAACTTGAGGATGGGGCCGACCTGGCCGATGCACATGCCGCCGAGCTTGTGGCCGACGTCGATAGCCTCGTGGACCGACTTGCCGGCGATCAGGGCACCGAGGACACCACCGGCGAAGGCGTCACCAGCACCGTTGGTGTCGACAATGTCGGCAGGGTTGATCTTGGGGGTCTCGTGGGTGGAGGTCTTGCCCTGTCCCTTGATAGCGAGGAGGGTTGGGTTGGAGCCATTGGTGATGATGACGGTACGCTTCTGGGCGCGAGGGGTGCTGCTCTCGTAGTCGGCGATGGCCTGGGTGATGGTAGGGAGGTCCTTGCCCTCGAGGCCGTGGACGGCAGCCCAAGCCTCGGCCTCGGTCTCGTTACCAAAGACAAGGTCGGCGTAGGGAAGGATCTCGTCAACCTGAGACTTGAAGAACTGGGGGATGAAGGGAGCCGAGAGGTTCATGCTGAATGGCACGTCGCGGGACTTGGCCTCCTTGGCAAGGATAAGGGCGCTCGCGAGACCGTGGGTGAGGAAGAAACCACCGAGGTAGAAGAACTTGGCGTTCTTGATCACCTGCTGAGCATCAGGAGTGTCGAGGTGGGCGGGAGTAAACTTTTCGGCGGCACCAAGGTTGGTGCAGAGTGATCGGTCGTGGCCGGTGAGGACGACGGCACAGGAGCCAGTGGGGACCTGCTTGTTGACCTGATAGACGGACTTGAGGCCCTCGCGGTCGTTGGCAGCACGGAGCTGGTTGGCGAGGTCATCGTCACCGACACAGCCGAGGTAGGCAGTCGAGTTGGGAGGCAGGACGTACTGCGCACATCGGGCAGCGTTCTGAGCAGCACCACCAGCAACGTAGGTGACCTCGTAGTTGTCAACAATGTGCTGGTAGATAGACATGTGCTGGGGCTCGGCGAGGATAGCATCGTTCGACTTGAGGTTGTACTTTTCGAGAACAGCCTCGCCGTTGCGGATCTGCATGTCAAGCAGAGGGTTGCCGAGGGCAACGAGCTCAAAGTTTCCAGACGACATGGTGCCAAGTGAGGGATGGGTTTTGGGTGATAAAAAGTGAAAGGTGTAGGAGAGAAGATGGTTGGGATGGGAAGGATTGGTGCGGTACGGCTTCTGGAAGGAATGTAAAGCAATGTGGTCTGACTTGTCTGTGTCTGTGCGCCTCTCTGCATTACTGTACCAGCACCGTACGCAATCCGAGTGAGATGTTCCCCTCCCTTTTTTTACAGTACTGTACTGTACTGTACAGTACCTCTACACACGTTTTGCTGAGCTCGTGCTTCTAGTTCTGCTTCTGCTTGCTCTGCTTGCTCTGCGCCGTCAGCCTTCCGCCTTCCCGCTCTGAATTTAGATCGGCCTCCTCCGTACTCTCGCTGTGAAAGAAACAGCAGAGACGTGGGTTTTTTTTTTTTTCTCGTCTTTCTGGTTTTTCTTTTTCTCTTTTTTCTCTTGTTGTCTTGGCCCATCCGTCACGTGCAAGGCAGGCTGACAAGAATGATCGTGTTCCCGTGCGAGTGCGGCGCTCGCCGAACGCGTCGCTGACTGCAATCACTCAACGCGGTGTTCTTCTTTGGCTCAGTCGCCCTCCACGCGGCGCGTAAATCACAGCAAAATGCGAGAATGTTGCTCTTTCGGGGCCACATTGAGCCACACACCCATCTTCACCACACAAGATCGCATAGTAGTTGATGGTATCTGGTGGCACGAGTGGCAGCAACAAACCACCGGCAAACATGCATTCACAGTCCACAATACCTGCGCCACACACAACCGACTTTTTCGCCTCATCCCCATCTGCTGCTTCTCGCACCGCTTCCCAGCCCACCACCCAGCCACTCTCTTCTCCACCCGAACAGAGACGCCTGCCACCCTCTTCAGCGGACCGCCCTCTCTTCTTCACCGACGAGGACGAAGACCAAGATGACGACTTCAAATACCCCATCTCTTCTCCAGCCGCATCCAAACCCATAGACAGCACCAGCAACGCCAACCTCAATAAGCGGAAAGACCCTTCCCCGCCCCCCTTGCCACCAACCAGTCCATCACCGCCACCGGTCAAAGACAGCGCCACCAGCCTGCCTCCTCTGCCTGCCTCTGACTCTCATCACCATTTTGAGCGCCGCTTTCTCGGCACATTTGTACTGTCCGCTTGGTCCATGTCCAAGGGCACCGGCTATGTCAACCTGGGTGACCCAGTCTCCATCTTTCGACCCAGGAAGAAACCTGCCCCAGCCTCTTCCAAGAACACTTCCAAAAAGCCTGCGGCTAGAACCAAGCAAACTACCCTCAATTTTGGCTCGCCTTCGGCCGGCAGCGGTGCTGGGCGTACCGGCAAGTCAAAAGCAGCCAGGGAGAAGGAAGACTACATTGTTCGTTTCAGCAACAGAAAAGGTTTTGAGGTCGGTCGACTCCCGCTCCAGGTCGCCACATGGATGTCCAAGCTGCTCGACAATGACATGGTCCACTTCGAAGGCTCCGTGGTTGACAGCCCGCCTAGCCTGACAGTCGGCTGCGATATCATCCTTCAGGTCAAGGCCTACATCAAGCGCGGCGCATTCGACTCTCACCCGGGTGCTGACCTGCACGACGATGAGGGCTCCGCCGAGGGGCTTCGCCCAGAAACCACAGAGACAGCCGCGGAAAAGGCGCTTCGAGAGCGAAAGGGCTCGCTCCTCCGTCTCTTTCGTGCCTGCGATCTCAAGCCTTCACTCAGCAACAGTGTACTCAAAGGCCACAAATCGAGCAACGACTTTGGTCAAGACGCCATGCTCGAGCAGTATGGCGGCAGTGTCCAAGCTTCCGTCGCCCCCTCGCCTACAATCAAGACTCCATCCCCTCCACCATCAGCCATTGACGATGCACCCATCGAGATTGTAGACGAGAACGGCCAGGTCCGTACCGTGACTGCAGCCGACGACCAGCCAAACGACGGAACCGAGCTCTCCCTCCACCAGCTCGACACGGTCTATAGCAAGGCGCAGCTCCACGACGTCAATCTTCCTGAGGAACAGCCTCCGTCTTCCTTTGCGCTCGAGCTGCGGCCATATCAGAAGCAGGCACTGGGGTGGATGAAGTCAATGGAGCGCATCTCCGGCTCTGGCTCTGACGCCCGCGAGCTCAGTCTCCATCCGCTATGGGAGGAGTACGAGTTTCCCATGGACTTTGAGAACCAAGCCGCGAACGAGGAGCTCGTAATGAGCAGCACTCGTGCATTCTATTTCAATCCGTACACTGGCGACCTGAGCCTCGACTTTCCACGCGCGAGCAAAGCTTCTCGTGGAGGTATTCTCGCTGACGAGATGGGCCTCGGAAAGACGATCATGGTTGCCAGTCTCATTCATGCCAACCGAGAGCCCGAACCTGGCGAGTTGGAAGAGGATGACGACGACAGCGATACGGACGGGCAGGGACGTGCCAAACGCGCCCGAGGCTCTCGTGGTGTGCAAACGTCCCTCGCATCCGCATTCGCGGCTTCCGGTTCCAGTAGTGGATCTCGCCGCGCCATGCTCAGGGCATCAATGGCACGTGGCAAAGCAACGCTCGTCGTGGCACCCATGAGTCTTCTCAGCCAATGGCGCGATGAACTTACACGTGCCAGTCAACCAGGCTCGCTCACACCGTTGCTCTACTACGCCGACTCGAAGGCAGACATTATCGCCCAGCTTGAGAGTAACAAGGTAGACGTGGTGATCACCTCCTATGGCACGCTAGTCACCGAGTACAAGCGCTTCTGCGATGCAGGCGGCGCCAGCTCGCGTCACGCCGCGACAGTCGCTCCGCTGTACGGCGTCGAATGGCTCCGTGTGATTCTAGACGAGGCGCACCACATCAAGAACCGGGCAACTCGGAACGCCAAGGCGTGCTGCGACCTAGTGGCGCGCCGTCGCTGGTGTCTGACGGGTACACCGATCGTGAACCGTCTCACGGACCTGTTCAGTCTGCTCAAGTTCCTGCGCGTCGAGCCATGGGGTGACTTTTCCTTCTTCAACAGCTTTATCAGCAAGCCCTTTGCCAACAAAAACCCCAAGGCGCTTGAAGTTGTGCAAGTCGTGCTCGAGTCGGTCCTACTGCGTCGAGAGAAGCGCATGAAGGACAAGGACGGACGGCCGATAGTTGAGCTGCCCATCAAGACGGTGGAGGTGCGCAACCTCGAGTTTACGCCGCTGGAGCGCGAGATCTACGAGAATGTCTACAACCGCGCGTACCTGCAGTATGCGACCATGAAGGCAAACGGAACAGTGGCGCGCAACTTTAGCCTTATCTTCTCAGTACTCATGCGACTGAGACAGGCAGTGTGCCACCCACTTCTTGTGCTCAAGGGTGATGAAGCTGGAGGCGGAGCTGGGTCCACTTCCGGCTCGTCGTTCTTCAGCGACGACGAGGGGTCGCAGGACCTACGCAAGCTTGTTGCAGAGTTCCAAGCTGGCGAAGAAGGGGGTGGAGCTTATACATCACAAGTGCTCGAGGAGCTCATCAAAGCGCAGGAGTCAGCCCCTTCCACCGCTGAGGAGGAAGAGGGAGAGTGCCCACTGTGCTTTGAGACCAAGATATCTACGTGCTACCTGCCTAAATGCATGCACAGCGGCTGCAAAGAATGCATCTTATCATTCCTACAGTCCTGCGAGGACCGGGAAGAAGAGCCATCCTGTCCGACCTGTCGAGCAGGGCCAGTGAATGCAGAGGACCTGATCGAAGCCGTACGCACCACCTCGCCCTCCTCTGAAGGTGAACACGGGGCGGGTGTCTTTTTCCGGCGCAACAACTTTCGCACATCCACCAAGCTTTCTGCGCTCGAATCGCATCTGAACGAGCTGCGCCTTGCCGAGCCGGGCGGGTTCAAGGGTGTTATCTTTTCGCAGTTCACGAGCTTCTTGGACTTGGTCGAAGTGTGTCTCCGACGCAACCGTCACGCCTTTGTGCGATTGGACGGTGGCACGAGTCAGAAGGACCGAGAGGCGGTGCTGAAGCGTTTCGCTGAGGCCGAGGGAAACATGCTATTCCTCGTGTCTCTGAGGGCAGGTGGAGTTGGGCTCAACCTCACGGCGGCAAACAGGGTCTGGCTCCTGGACTGCTGGTGGAACAGCTCGGTCGAAGATCAGGCCATTGACCGAATCCACAGACTGGGCCAAACGAGACCTGTGACCGTCTACCGGTATCTCATCAACCAGAGCATAGAGGATCGCATCTTGGCCATCCAGAAACGCAAGACGGCCCTCGTGTCGCACGCGCTATCCGGCAGACAGGCATCAGGGAAATCAGAAGCGCTCGAGAACCTCGAGCTGCTGTTTGGAGATTGAACCAAAACCGTACCATAACCATATTTGCACCCCGTTACATCATGTACTTTTACACTACCACTACAATAGCATGGACATCGAACCTTAGCAGCCGGTGAGTCTGTTCTTGGGCCAGTCGTATGGGTAGACTGTGTGATTGGGGTTGTAGTAGAGGTCGAGATTGTTCTGAATGTACTTTGCGGTAGGGTGGTCCGGTGGGTCGCAAGAGATGCGGTCCTCTTCTCCGTCGAGTTGGTAGACACGGACGTAGTCGACCGACATGGTGGCGGGGAATGTGATTCCGTTAGCGGAAAAGTCGACATGCTGAAAGTCGGGGGACACGGCGAGGTTCATTACGATGCTCATGGGTTCGACTGAGATGGTGCGGCGGCTGATGTCCATGGTGGGGTTGCCAGGCATCGCGGCGCCCGTTACGGTCCACGTGGGCTTGCCGTCGATGTACCATGTGATGGAGCCGGTGCCGTCCGCGTTCCAGTCGGGCTGGTACTCGACGCCGAAGGTGACAAACTCGTTATCGGTGCCCACATAGCCGCGGTCTGGGATGCGGGCGAGGCCGGACACGGCTTCCTGGTACGTGTTGCCCTTGTAGCTGTTGAGCTCGGTGGTATCTGTGTCCCAGATGGTGACGGCTTCGCTGCCGTTGTTCCAGTAGTAGTCGACGTCGAACGGTGCAATCTGGTAGGACTGGGATGCGTAGCCGGCCCAGCCGTCTGGCATGCGACGCACGGTAGCCTCGAGTACGTCGAGCTCGGGTGAGGATCGAGCCACTTTTGGGTTAGGGCCGGGATGGCCTTGTCCATCGCAGGTGCAAGCGGGCCAGCGCATGCCGGAGAGCTGAGAGATCTGGCCGCTCTTGAGTGCAAAAGTACCCTTGGAGTTGATCGCGTCGTACGGGCCCGTCTCGTTGAGCCAGGTCTGGTTACGGAGGATACCAGCATCGCAGCCTTGGTAGCTGTAGGGCCACATGCCGTCAGTGGACCCCATGTATCCCGGACGGGCGAGGTTGCCCATGAGCCAGAGACCGGGCCAGTAGCCTGAGGTGGAGGGACTGCCCGGCTGGCGCATGCTGAACTCAATGTATCCGCCCTGGAAGCAAAACTTGTTCCACGACTGCACCATGCCGGACTGAAAGTTGAGGTTGTGCGTGACCTTCTCTTCGAGATGGATGTTGAGGTATCCGCCGGTGGTGTTGACCGCCTCGGGCGAGTACCACTCGTAGTCGCCCGTAGAGCCGTAGTAGATATCCACGGCCTCCCAGAACGGGTCGTCGTCGGGCCAGAAGGTCCTGCCGTCGAGTTGAAACTCGTCGCTGAAGACCAGGTGGTAACTCTTGCCGTCGGCCCTGCTCACGCGCATCATGGCACTCTGTGGCGTATCCGGGTCGATGAGGGAGAAGATAGGCAGGTCCGGGCGCTGGCCTGAGCCGTTGGTTCCGCCAATATTGAATGCGCCCTTGTTGCTGTTGGCAAAGATTTTCTCTACATTGATCACGATAGGGTATCCGGCGAAGAGGGCCACGAGACCCAGGGCAAGCAGGATGAGGGTGAGCATGTTGCACAGGCCGCGGCCGGAGCAGGCGTGGGAGGAACCCTCGTCGCGCCAGTTGTGCAGATCATCGTCGTCCTCTGGGTCGTCAGTGAACGCGGGCACCAGGCCCACGGCATACTTTTGCGACGAAGACCCCGATCCCGAGCCCGAGGCTGAGCCGGAGGAGATGGTCTGCTTCTCTGTCAAGCTGGAGTAGACGGCGGTGTGGGGTGCTGGAGCCATGTTGCGTTGGGTGCCGCGTGCGGTAGTGACTTGGACGTAAGACGGACGGTTGCCGTTGCCGGGGACCACCTTTTCTCGAGTCATGTAGGAGGGGACGGTGGGCTGTGACTGTGACTGTGGGCCAGAGTAGAGGCTGCGCTTGGCTGGGGCCTGGTAGCGCGGGTCGGAGCGTGGGGCGCCCATCGCGTTCGTGTGGCGACAAGGGCTTGCGCAAGAAAGGAGAGAAGAGCCGGAACGAGCGGAAGCGCAGGGACCTCACAAGCAGGTTGGAAGCAGATGGAGTCCCAATGTCAAGGGGGAAACAGAGATGGTTCATTTCATATACCCGTGGAGGGGGGAAAAAGCCTAGTGCGGCATGAGTGTCCAGGATTGTACTGTACTGTACTGTACTGGATCACGGACAGGCCAGCCTGCGCCCCGGGCAGGAACGCACGGCAGGCGAGCAGGTCGTCTTCTTTTGGGCAGGTTTCATTCCTAACCACGGAGAGAGGATGGGATGGCTGGTATGTGTGATAGCGAAACACGCCCGGCGCGGGAAAGTGGGGGGGATCACAGTGAATACAAGATCTACATGAAGTGCAGCGCCGTAGAATACAGTAGCAAAACAGGACGGCAATCGAATAGAGCGCAGTTACTGCACTGTATCTCACTTGCCGAACCGTCGGGATGGGAAATAGGTCAAGGCTCAAGGCTCGGGCTCGCTCGCCATCAAGGAACGCAACGACCCGAGCCTACTCGAAGCGACAAGGGTCTAACTACAGTACAGTTCTGTACTGTCTGTTACTAGAGTTGCGTACGCGGGCCTCCTCGAGCTGTGTTTGCGAGTCTGACAGCCGTCGGTCGTGTTGCGCGAGACAGAGAGGGGGGAGAGACTCAGCCATCAGCCAGCAGCCAGCAGCCAGCAGCCAGCAGCCAGGCAGTGGGCGCGGAGCCCTTCGCCTCGCATCGCATTGCAGATAGGTGCATGCACAAGGCACGAAGCAAAGTAGACTCGACTGATGACCCGACAGGAAGGGCGGGAAAAAGCCCTCTCGCTCCTCACAGCGGCAAGCCACGCGCCGCGCCGGGCTCACAGGAAAAGGACAGTACAGTAAGGTACAGTACAGTGCCTACCTGCGCGCGCGCTGTGTCGGGGGTCCGGGGACGCCTCTCGCGCTCTGCTTCTGGCCGTGCTGCCGCTGCCGCTTCCCTACCGGCCGACAGGAGCTGGGCCTCCACACTCGAAACGTCGTGTTGGCGTGTTGGCGTGTTGGCGTGTTGGCGTGTTGGCGTGTTGGTGTGACCTATGGTCCTGTCTGCCACTCACTGCCACTCTCTTGTTTTCCACATCTTCAGTACACCTGACCTGCATCGGGCAGACGCAGACGCAGACGCAGACACAGACGCAGACAGGCTAGCAGCATGGCCAAGTCGCTCCTCTTTGACGTGGACGGTGAGTCTTCCCCCATCGTGTCCACAACTACAACCACGCATCGGCTAATATCAATCTCCATCTCAATCTCGGGCCACAGACGACACCACCAAGCGTGATGTGGGCTCACAGCCGGGCACGCGGTGGACTCTATCTAGCTTCAAGCAGGGCAGTGGTGTCGAGCAGCTTCGAAGCCGAGACATGTCCAAACTCTGGCAGTAAGTGTGCTTCCACCATCCGCCATCCGCCATCCGCCATCCGCGTTCCGCGTTCCGTCCCTTGTCCCTGCTCACTCCAGCCGCTGCTCTGCTCTGCTCTGCTCCATCCACAGGAGCGACGGCAACCAGCCGCATCTCGTCAACATCCAGTTCTCACGTCGCACCGCAGTCACCGTGAGTCAAACCGCACCCCACCGCCCCATGCTGCCTGGCTGAACAACCTCCCCTCCCCTCCGTTACCTCCGGGGCAGCATGTATCCATCTACCTCGACTGCCAGCAGGACGACTCGTACACACCAACCAAGCTCAGTATCCGAGCGGGCACATCGTACCACGACCTCGTCGAAGTGCGCTCACGCACCTTCGACGCCCCGCAGGGCTGGAAACACTTTCTTCTCGATCAGACAGCCGACGAGGAAGACTTGGTCAACCTAACCTCGGCCGACGGGATATGGGTCTGGCTCGTGCAGGTATGCGTGCTGGCAAACCATCTCAACGGTAAAGACACGCATATTCGTCGCATGATCATCTGGGGTCCACCTCAGTCCCCATCCCGAGACGCTTCTGCCTCCACAACCTCCGTCAAGCGTGAAAGAGAGGAGACTGACACACTGTCAAACAAGCACATCAGCTTAGACTCGGTCCTCGCTGCCAGAAGCCACTCGGCCAACTCTGGTTCCGCAATCTCCTCCGTCCGCTGACTTGACTGTACTGCTTACAAAACACAAGATAGAGTGTCATACCCAACAGCCCTGCTCTGAATGCGAAAGAATTGTACAATTACAACGCCTCACCCCCGCCTCGCCCCTAGATCACGTCCACTCTGTCCATCTCGCCATCACCGAGCCCGTACTCGTCGCTATCAACCTCGCTGGCCCAGTCATCGTCGACCTGCTCCTCGTCGTCCTCACACACCTCGTCGTCTCCCATGCCACTTCGCCCAGCACGCTGCAGCGGCCGCGCGCAAGCACGTGCCGCGACCGGCTGGGGCTCGCGCTGTTTGACCCGTGGTGCTAGTGCTGGTGCTAGTGCTGATGCTGGTGCTGGCTGGCGCCTCTTGGTGCTCGGCTTGTCGCGCGCCTTGGCCTCTCCCCAGTTCTTGGCCGGCGCAGGCTTCTGCCCATCCGTCTCCTCCTCGAGCTCAAGCACTTCCAGCTCGTCCCTCCCCGCACCGAGCAGCGCCTCGAGACGCGTGGCATCGTGTGCCCGCTGAGCCCGGATCGCCTGTCGTCCTTGTGCAGGCAGGCGCCGACTCGGCGAGTGCAGAGACAGGTTGGACAGCAACAGCCCCTCGCCATCACTCATGCTCGAGTCAGAGTCAGCCCCAGCCCCATCCCCAGCTCCTGCCTCCTCCTCCACCGTGCGAGGCGAGCGAGACAGCGCGTACCCAAACAGATCCTCCTCATCATCCGCGTCCTGCTCCTCGCGTTCGCGGTCCGCCTTGTTGCGCAGCGAGCCGTACCGCTGATACGGGAGGACTGTGATTGTCTTGACTGCATCAGCCGACGACTCATCACCCTCATTGTCCGATACAACAATTGTCGATATCTTCCATGACGGTCGTCGCTGCCCCTGCTGCTGTTGTGGCTGACCATCAACGGCTGGTACGGTGGTCTCCGTCCCTGGTTTTCGGCTGGGCGTCGTGATGCCCGTCGCAGGCGAGGATGTGGGCGGCACGCTGCTCTTCTGCATCGCCCGGCTCGTAGGTCGATCGCTATCCGCATCGCTATCACTTTCGCGTCCCTCTTTCTTCTTGCCCTCCATGCTCTGTCGTCGACGCGCCTCGAGCTCTGCGGCAAACAGGCCGCCCCCTCCGCTCGTCCGCCGCTGGCTCGGCGGCGCCAGTGCCATCCTTTTAGCAGACGGTGACACGAAGAGCGGCTGAAACGCGCGCGCACGCGCCGACTTGCTCGGAGACCCGCCTTGCTCTTCCTCCTCCTCGTCGTCGCTGGGTGGAGCCTTTCGTTTCGGTCCGAACCCGTATGCAGACAGCGTTGCGCGCTTCTTGCCTGGTCTCTCACCGCCACCGAGATAGGCGTCGAACGCGGCGCCCGAGCCACGGCGGGCGGCGTCGCTCTTGGGCTTGGGGGTGGGCGGGACATCTTCGCCGCGCAGACGCTTGCGCGCCTTGGTGCGTGGCGTGTACGTCTGCGTCAGGCTGGACGGTTTGCGCAGGTTCGGCGAGCGCTTGGCGTGCATCGCGACCAGCGTGCGCAGACGGGAGGGAGACGAGACGTCCTCGTACGTCTCCTCCTGTCGGGTAGGCGTCATCTGCACATCGACCACCGAGCCAGTTGGTGACGGCCCGGGCCCGGGCGTCGGTTTGACAGGTGTCCGTGTCTGGCTGTAGGGGGTTCGAGTGCCCATGTTTTCTCTCGGACGCGGCTTGGTCGGTGTGCGGAACACATCAGACGGCCTCGCCTGCGCCTGCGCCTGCGCCTGCTCCTGCTCCTGCTCCTGCTCCTGCACTTGCACTGGAGCGACGTGCCTTTGCTTGTCCCTCTTGGAGCTCGTGCTCGAGCTGGAGGCGGTACGGGTTTCCGCGGACACTGCGGCCCAAGCCTCGTAGAGCGAGGCAATCGCAGGGTCCTTGAGGATGTCGCGTTTGGTTGGATCGCGCCCATGTGTGGCACGGAACGCCCGCTGCCACTGCTTGAGATCCTTGCGCAGGATCGACTCCATCGCGCCGTGTCGTGCTGTGCTGTGCGTAGACGGTTGGTGGTGGTGTAACTCAACCACTCACTCGCGAAAAGGCATTGGACGCATCCCGACTCGGACTCAGCACCGCAAACGCGCAGCACGCGCGCCTCATTTACACGACGCGTCGCCCTCCACCCGCGAGACGGACGCATCAACCACCTCGGACTGTCTGTTGTATCAGATGCAGTATCACAATGCTGCTCGTTGCATCCTGCGGTACTGCGCTGCGGGTGTGCTCGACTATGGTACATGCTCATGCTCAGGATTCGTGTGTGCTGTGTTTCATCCGGTGCTCTCGTTCCAGCCCGAACCCGGCGGGGCGACCCCGATACCTTCACATGCGGCCCTGATGCCCCGTGTCCAGACTTGGCCCTCCCAGTCGTATCCACCAGCTCGGTACCTGGCGATCTGGTCCTTTGCCATCCACGCCGGCTTGATCCACGGGTCCTCGTACCCCGCCACCCCCGGCCTGGCCACCACGCCCTCTAGCCCACCTATCGACGCCGGAGCCCTGCGCGTCTCGAACAGGCTGCTCGCGTCATCCAGCGTCGCAAGCGGACCCTCAAAGTCCAAGATCATATCCACACTCCATGGCCGCCTATCCAGCGCATCGCCAGACGGCCCAGCCGCGGCCGCCTGCATCGCCTCCTTCTCCCTTCTCTTGGCCTCAATCTCCTGCAGCCGCATCCGCTCCTCCCGCTCCTGCTGTCGCTTGCGCCGCTTCTCCATAATCGCATCCGGGTCACCACCGCGCTCGAGTTCGCGAACAAGCTCGAGGCGCTCACGCTCGCGCTCGGCTTTCTCCCTCTCCTCCTCGAGACGGAGTCGCTCGGCGCGCGCCTTCTTCGCCTCGCGCGCCTCCTCGTCGATGCGGAGCTGCTTTTCAGACTCTTGCGCAGATTGCTGCGCCGAGTTGGCAATGGCAGATCGGTGTGCGGCCTGGTACTGCTCGAGCTTGGCCTGCGTCCGCTCCACGTCGATCTCGTGGATCAGGTTAAAAGCTGAGGCCATGACGATGATCAGTTCTGGGAAAACAAAGTTAAATAGTGCGATGAGAGTGCAGCTCACTGATCTCTTCCACTTCCTCCAAGTAGTCGTTGTACGCCTTCAGATCCGAGAAGTCATCTTCGCGGCGGTTGAACCTAGCAGCACTCGATTGATTCAGCCAAGAGTCCATCACTAGAGTCAGCAGCGAAAATAGACTCACAGATTGGCCACTTTCTTGCGCACCGCCACCTCGCGTTCAACACCCAGGTCTTGGAAGGTCTGGGCAGTAAATTGGTTCTTGGACACCTTCTTGCCGCACTCGGGACACGGAGCTGGACCCAATGAGAAGATGCGATCGATGCACGACTCGCACCTGCAAGGCGCCCAATGGACGTGGATGTGAGCAAGGGGTTTCCAGAAGCAATGTTTCTGGAGAGAGCCGCCGTGGACTCACATTTTATGATAGCACGGGCTGACGAGCAGACGTAGCCTTGGGTTGAGATAGCGGTCTGTCTTGCATTGTGGACACTTGTCATCAGGAGACTGAGTGAGAGGACACACTGGTGAGCAGGTACAGCAGACCGATTCACTGATGCCAATCTGATGCTTACTGAGAACTCGCCAATCCTTCCGCTCTTGTCAAAGATCGACTTGGGACCGAGTCCTGACGATGGTGCGGACGGACGGGAAGAGGGAGTTGCTGTTCCTGGCCGAGAGCCCGAAGCGGTTGTCCTGCCCGAGGTTGGAGCGCCTGGTCGCCTTATTGCAGACATGGCGATATGGCTCAAGAGTCGTGGGTCCGAGGATGGATGGGAAGGTAAGGAAGGGTGTGGAGAAGGGAGTGAATCCATCCCGTTGCGCATGTGGAGTAATTCTGGCTGCGTTTGCCTCGACTCAGCCAGACGGACACGTGACAGTCGACTCGCTGGCGCTGACTGACTGACTGACTAGAAACGAGTCCAATCACAGACATTTTAGCAGAGAGACGCGCACTCTTTCTTTTTTTTTTTTTTCTTTTCTTTTTTCTTCGTCTGCGTCCCTTTTCTTCTTGTTTTTGGACAGCGACACTCTCCTTCCCTCCATACCAACCAGTCCCGCCCTCCATCTCTCGACTATGACCTGCCATGCTCGAATACTAACCATCAATCAGCCATCGAACTGTCAACCGCTCAAAGCAAACAGCTAGTCCCAGCTTGTAAAGTACCAGTCATGATCACGTTGCGTCCCCTCACCCTTGCCTCTGCCTCCATCATCACACACACCACCCGCCAGCTCCATGTCGCATCCGTCTAGCCTCGGTCTAGAAGCCCGGCCTCCTTCGATACCAAAATCTGCGGTACTCTCTCGCGCCAGCTTTGCAGTCTCTCCGTGAGACTCGGCAGGCGGGGGAATGGAAACAGTTGAGAGGGAGTGTCTGGGCGTGGATGTTGAGTTGATATGGAAAGCGTCAGCGCGGGGAGAGTAATTCTTCGTGTCCTTAAAACCATTGTTGGGAGGTGCCGGCTCGACGAGTTGCAGCGCCCATGAATCAAGGATGACCTCTGGTCCCTACAGATCCCCCTCCCCCCTTTCTCCTCTCTTGCCCGTGACAACCACACCTGTGTTACTCGATTTTCAATTGAAATGAATCAGCCAACCAGTTCCCTCGGCTCACTCCACGAGCTTGAGTCGAGTGACGTGACCATACGGTCGGATCAGCCATGACTGGTGAGTAGCAGTCGACTCTGGGCAGATCCAAAAAGCCCCCGAGCTAAGTTATCGGGTTGCTCGACCAACTCAATCGACAAATGACGAGAAAAGATACACATCCACATCCGAGGAATCTCGACCTGTGAACCAAGTCCAGGAGCGAAGAGGCCAATGTGGTGGGGTGACAAGCCGCCATGTCAATCACGCTCTGGTCTAGTCCGGTGTGGCTTGGCGTGGCTGGCGAATCACCCCGAAACTAAAAGAGTAAAAGGCAATGCTGATGTCGAAATGGGGGAAATCGTGGACCCAGCTTCTCAGAACCACTCGTGCTCCTGCCAAGAGACTGACTGACTGACTCTGTTCTCCTGTCAACCACACGTTGCAAACCCCCCTTTTTTTCGTGCCAAGCACAGCAACGTCTACGCCGTTTGTGCCATTGGGTTACCAGTCAACAGGCCCAGTCCACAGCACAGTACAGTACAGTATCATGGAACCCTGACGCTGTTGCGTACAAATGAGAATCGCGGGTCTACATGAAAGCCATCTGACGACGGAGAGCGAGGGGCGCACGCCTCTCGCGGCTGAGCTACAGAGCGTGGCCGTGGCCCCTTTCTGATTAAATCAGCCTCATTTCGGGGCGCCTTTGTGGTCGTGCACTCAATCCCTGCGGCGACAACGACCACCCCTCTTTGTTTCGTGTCTATCTCTCACCCTACTTTGACAATAGGGAGTAATGCCCTTCTTTTGTCTCGGACAAAGTGCGGAGACGCATTTGAAAACTACAGTATCGGTATAGTGTGGTCGCTGTGTTTACCGTTGATCCTCATTCCATCCGCACCTCTTTCGTCGTCCTTGAAAAAGACAGCACGGACACCTGACAACGGGCCCCCGAGACTACCATCTCTCTTACCTTGTCACCTTCAGAGGATTTTACGACGCCTGCCATGACTTCGAACGTGCTGAACGACATGTACCCGCTGGTGCTGCACGGATACCTACGCAAGAGGGTAGCACGATACGTGGTAAACATTCTCATGCTTCGCTGCGTGCTCCTTGGCATTATTCTGTGGGAAACCATCAGTGGTTTTTGTACGCTCGCCAAAGGCTGCTGGCAGTCCAAGTTGCGTTCGAGCTCGAAAGAGACCAAGCTATTGTTGGTCGCCTGGTTGACGATAAAGTGAGTGGCCCGTTCCCTGCGACGGCGAATCACGGCAGAATGGGAGTGTACTGACGGATTTTGCTGTATTCATGGCGGTGTTCAGGACTCTTCTGTTGACCTGGATCTGTCTTGGGGTGTCGTTCCCAGTGTACGAGTACAGTAACTGTCGGGATATGGTGCATACTATTGCAGGCCTCGAGTTGGTGTTGGTGACGCTGGTGCCATGCCTGACGCTCGGCTGCATGACGATATCTGGACGGCACGAAGGGCTCGAGCTTTCGATTCTGGGTTGTACGGTGGCGATGGTCTTTGCCTCTGGAGTGGCGCGGGTGGCACTTGTGGAAAGCTACACATTCGTCGAGGACACGGGGATGTGTTCGTGGCGGGAGAGGCAGGGGGCATTCGTGTGCTACCTGGTATTCCAGTCGCTGTTCTGGCTGTATGCTACAGGGGCGCTGTTGATGAGCGTGATGCAGGACCGCAAGATGGAGATTGGCAAGGAGGTTGGATCAGCCTGGCGCTGTTTCAAGCACATTGCACCGACGGCCTTGGCGACTGCCACACTGGCATGGACGGCAGAGGCGTGGTCGAAACGGAATACGTACGGATCCATCGAGCCGGTCAACCTGCTCGTCATTGCCAGCACCATGTGCGCTACGAAATTCACAGAGTCGCTCATCGCCCAGGACCTGGACCTGGACCTGGACCTCGGAGCAAGGACGGAGGAGAGGCCCAAGTCTCGATCCAACTGACTGCCACGGAACCTACCCTTTGATACCGATTACCAATACCAATACCAGAAGCTGCACACACGGCTGTTGTATTTCCTTTTCCTTGTCCTGAACTTACAGTAGTTACAGTGCTGTATACCAAACTTGTAATACTTGGTGATACTGTGCTCTAGGGGTGCCGTATGTCGACGAGAGGAGTGTGAGGCGTCAGGCGTCAGGCGTCAGGCGTGGCCGGCCCGGAGACGGAGACGCGCTTTGAGCACGTAAAAGAGTGCGCAGCAGTGTGCATCAGCCACCTTTCTTTGCCTGGACAGCTCTATCAGCCCTCTCAGCTCTCTCAGCTCTCTCAGCTCTCTCTTCTCAGCCTTCCCTTTGACTCTCATATCCTCCACACTCTGTCTCGAAATCCACGCTCGTTTCTCTACTCGCGCTTCCTGCAGTGCTTCCTCTTTCTGTTCTTGCACCTGACCAGAATGCCTCTCTGATTGCTCGCAACCGAACATGGACCGCCATCATCCTCCTCCCAACCCCCCAGACCATGCCGAGATCGACGAGCAGGAGCAGGAGCAGGAGCAGGACCGCCAGGATGACGAGCAGGTCGAGATGCTCCTCGGAGCCCTCCCCTCCCTCTGGCACGGTGCACAGACCGTGATCCGCGAGATGGGCTGGGACCCACAGCCACGCCAGCCTCAACAGCAGCAAGAGCAGCAAGAGCAGCCCCATCTCGACCCCAAGGACCAGGACCAGGACCAGGACCTGGCTGCCGCCTTGGCTCAACGCGAGCAGCAGTTCGCCGAACAACTCGCCCGCAGACGCTCCTATCGCTCCCCCACTCCCGCTACCGCCCTCGACCAAGACGGCAACGAGCGCATCTGTCGACTCTGCTTTGCCACTGAATTCGAGCTCACTGACGACGGCGCTAGTCTCGGCAGGCTCATATCACCTTGTCGCTGCGATGGAAGTATGAGATACGTCCACGTCACCTGCCTCTCCGAATGGCGCATCAAGTCCAAAGCCACCGAGGCTGCCAGAATCTGCGGCCAGTGCTCCACTCGCTATCGCCTCCGACCTCAAAAGTACGCCTCCATCGCCGCCTTTGTCCAGGCCAGCCAGCATCTGCGCATGATCGCTGCCTTCTTTGCCGTCGCCGCAGTCGTCATCCTGTCCGGCTTGGTCGGCACTGCCACCCTCTACACGATAGCAAAACTCGAAGGAACCTCACTCTCGTTTGTCAGAGACGCAGCGCTTGCATCTGTCCAGATGCCCAAAAGCCCCTGGAACATTTCATTGGCTCAAGACGAGGCTCGTGCTGATGTCCTCTTCTTCTGTTCCGACGATGCAATGCTCGGCTCTCACGGCTCCCGCAGAGAGATCATGGTCCGCGCCACGCTTGACGTCATCTCTCGCATCCGAGACGAAAAGAGCGGCGATCCAGTCTGGTACCAAAACGAGCAACTAGGAGACGCCTCGCAGCAGCGCGATACCGAGCTGCTTGATCCGACACAACCACTCTCGCCACCAAACTTGCCCAGATCCGTTGACCAAGCACTAGAGCAAGAGCTGCACCAAGTGCAGGACCTCGGTGGATCAGTCATCATCATGCGCCGTCGGTGGTCCCGCCCACGATCCGAGACCAGAGGCAGTAACAAGGCAAAACCGAACTCGCAACCTGGCCCCGAGAGCAGCAGCACCAGCCGGAGAGACAAACGTCCAGGCAAGCGCAGAATGGAAATCAACCTCAACTCGCTTGCATCAGCACTCGGCAACAAGATCTACAGCATCTGGTCCAACATCACCATTGACGATAATCCAGTCGATCCAGATGATCAGACGGACGAAACAGCATCGTCGCCTGCGGACAGCGAAACGGGCACCCGGCTCGAGTACACCATCGTCTACAACTTTGTCGGAGACTCTGGTCTCGACAGGGACGTGGACGAGCATGTACTGGTGCGGCCGATGCCGACCTGGCTTGGATCGCTTCGATACGTGCCGCTGGCGATCCTGTGGCTGATCAAGTACCGGATCCTCTCCGTCTTCCGGCTGTCCCAGCACCTTTTTATCGTCCTGTCGCGCTGTGCCGTTTTGCTGTCCATCCTCGTATGCGAGTCGTGGCGCGAGCTGGCTTGGTTCAGCGCCAAGTCGCTCACAGCCGCTGCCATCGCGTACCTCGATGAGGGTTGTCAGGCGGCCGTCCCTCTGCCCCCTAATGCGGTGCTGCACGGGCCCCCGCGCGCTCGGAAGCGGGTGGTCCTCGGTCGTGTGCGGGAAGCGCTCTCGTTCGCCTCTACGGCTGTGTTTGGGCCGTTCTGGCTCAACTGGTGGGGCGGCTACCCGCTTTCCGTGTATCTTGGGCCGCGGTCGTTTTCGTCTAGCGAGCGGGTGGAGATCGCGCAGTTGGCGCCGGTATTTGGGCCTACGTTGACGATACTGGTGGACTTTGTGTTTGTGGGGTTGGCGCGGTTTAGTGCGGTGGCGGGGCGGATTAGGGAGACGCGGACGAGGTGGTGGAGGCGAGCGGACTGGGTGGTGCATGATGCGAGCGCGGCGGAGGGGTATCGGCGGCTGGCGGGGGTGTGGATGGGGGAGGGGGGAGGGGGCGAGATGGGGGGGTATGATGCGTTTCTGGTGCGTGAGGGGGCGCGGGTGTTGCCGGGGCGGGTGAGGCCGTTGGATATGGCGCGGGCGGGGGTGGGTGGTGCGGTGCTGTTGGCTGGGTGTTGGATCGTGGTGTTCGTGGGGCTCGTGGTGGCGCTGGACATGGCGTGGTCGTCGACGATACTTGTGATCCTGCGCCAGGCGGGGCGGGCGGTCGTGCATCTCGCGAGCCTCGTCCCCGTCCCCGATGTGCGGGTCTGGCGCCGCTGGTCCCACCCGACCTCCCACCGAGTGCGCGGGCGCCCGCCCCCGCCGCCGGGGCCGGGGCCGGGGCCGGGGCAGCGCACACTGTCAGCCCTGCTCGCAGAGGCGTGCGCAGACCTGACCCAGCTCTACGGCTGCTTCCACGGCATCCTCTTTGTCCTGCGCGTCATCCTCATCTACTTGCCCATGATGTAAGTCCCCCATCCCCCTAGCCTAGCCCAGCCCAGCCCGACTCACTCTCCTTCCGCACTCACCAGTCCATTCGCAGGCGTCTACAACCTCCTCGAAGACCAGATCAAGTTCGATCTCGCCCAGCAGCAAGTTCTGGACCGCGACGAACCTCTCATCTAGATGCATGCAGTCACAATTCAGTTCAATTCACGAGTTGGTGCGTTTCACTCGATCTACACATCGCACGATCGACGCCATCGCCATGGCCATGGCCGCCGAGGCGCCCTTGACGACCGAGTTGGCCGCGCCTGCTGAGACGGTGAGGTGGTCCTGTACGACTTCACGGATCTGCGTGACGGTCGCATCGACTTGCCTGTCGCGTTCGAGCATTCGATTGATGGATGCGATCGCCATAGAAGCGAGCGCCCCGCGTTCCACGGGTGACTCTACCTCCCGCGCCATGGTGGTGTAGTCCAGCGTCGTCTTGGAGATCTCGTCAAGAGTGCTATTGCTGATGAGATCTCGCCGCTTTGCGCGGCCTTGTCTGGGCGCGGGACCGCAGTCAGAGTCGGAGGACGAGTCGAGGACGACTGTGGGTGTTCGAGTGGAGGAGGGCTCAGACTTGAGCGTACCTGCGTTTTCACGTCGAGATTGGCTCCCCTTTGATGCTGACACTCGGTACTTGTAAGAACCAAACCCGAACACAGATCGGCCTGTACTGCAAGCTCCCTTGGAAGAATCGTGTTGGCAGCCAATACATTTTATTACTCGCGATTCAACCGGTGGCGGAACGCAATTGACTTGCTTCTTTGTGCATCGCTCACACGGCTTCCACCGAGATATCTTGGCTCGTCTGTCGGATAGTTGATCCGGGTCGGTGATCTGCCGTTTGCTAGCAGGAAAGACCTCGGATGAAAGACCCGCGTGTGCAGATTCGGATGGCAGTTCGTCGTCTGGTGAAGGGGATCTCGAAGAGTCCGATGCGTACGTTGGATCCGATTTGGGCGAGGGTGAACGCGCATCTCGGCTTCGCCGCTTTTGTGGGAGAATAGATTCGTTTGCCATGCTTGGTAATGGTGGCGTTCTTGCTGGTGTCATGCTAGGCGATCGAGAAGTCGTTGGTGGTACCATGCTCGGTGGTGAAGGTGTTGATGATGGTGACAATTTGATTGGCGTTGAGACCGATGAGGAGTCGATAGGAACAAAGGGACACAAAGGTGCGTAAACGATGTCGGGAAAAAAGGTGCGGAAGGGTCAGTGCCCGCTGAGAAGATAACAAAGCACGACGGCGTCAAGCGAACGCAGGTAGCGCGAGATTCGGATGTTCACTCCTCATCCGCATGTTGACCGTGGACCTTGTCGACGTGGTCCAAGCCGTCATACAGACAGCGGGAAATGTGACGCATAGCCATAGCAGCGGAAGCGCCTTCTTCGATGCCGTGACGTGTACGAGCCACAAATCTTTCATGGTCTTCCACAATCTCGGTGAGAAGGGTGAGTTTGCGGCAGAGTTGATAGTCGCGCTTTTTCAACTCCCTGCAGGTCTCCTTCAGTTCCTTGACTCGCTTCACGTTTTCAAGATGCTCTGCAGCAGTAGGAGGCTGATTGATCTGGGGCTGGCTCTCAACGTCGAAGGGAGTAGGAGTGGGAAGCCTCGGGAGCTCGGCGGCTTGGGCCTCAGCAGGGTTCTGCTGACGGTCTTGCCTGCTGGAGGTGGCAGCATTGAAAGCGGGAGTGAGTGGCTCCTTTCGTACCTGGCATCGCTGCGATTGCTCGGCTTGCTCTACTTGTTTGACCTGTTGGATCTGCTGTACGGTTGGAAAGGCTGCAACGGCTCGACCTGAAGGGCCTTTGGCTGGGGCTGCAGTAGTTGTGCCTCTCCTTGTTCGTGTGCGTGTGCGTGTGCGTGTTGGTGTGCCTGAGCTGCTTGGTCGCAAGGCACTAGCTGGTCCTTGCCAAAGAGGATGCGGGCAGTACTGCAGTGATGAGCTGGACAGTTTTGAGAGCAATACAGCCACTTTTCACGCCTACCACTTTCGAGTGGCGGTGGAATACACTCAATGCCAAGGTTTTTGCACATGTCGCAAGGGACCCATTTTTCAAGTATCTCGCGACGCTTGGCCACGGCGGCAGCTTTGAGTCCTTCTCTATACCTCTGCTGATACTCTTGCGCACGTCGTCGATTTCTTTGTTTTTTTGTCTCTTGTCGAGGCTTGGGAGTAGCCGAAGGGCCGGAAAACCAGGCCAGAGGAAGGTCATCCATCTCGGGCTGTCTTTGTCTTGGTCGCCGAACCCTTACCGAGGGGCGCAACCCGAGAGGAGGCTTTGAGCCACGTGTGGAAAAGAGGCAATCAATACAGTAAGGATGCAGTGTTTGACGTGAGGCTCGGACTAGAGTAATGTGGAGGGGTTTTGTTATGCGATCGGAACCGACATGCAGATACTGTACAGTATGGTGGGCGCGATGGTGAGGGAAAGAGAGAGAGAGAGAAGAAGACGTGCAGATGCTGTAACGCGGAGCGGAGTGTCAAGCCGACTTGGGCTTTTTGATTGAATGGGACTGGATCGGAATGGATTGGGTTGTGATGGATTTCCAATGGCTACAAGTTACGGTGCTGCAATGAGCCACTGACTACCAGTCAAGCAAGTCAGCCCTGTCAGTTACTGTACAGTACAGTACAGTAGTTGACGCAGAGAGTGTGCTGCGTGCAGAGTGCAGAGTGCTGAGTCCAGAGTGCTGAGCAGCTTGGGGATGCACGCACGGTGCACTTTTGCAAATTGGCACACGCTTGCCCGCTTGCCCGCTTGCCCGCTTGCCTCGAGTGGAGCCAGAGGGGAGAGAGGAGAGGGCAAAAACGCGCGGTGTGGAAAACAAATGGGAGAGAGGGCGGCGCCCTTTGGCAGACAGACGGGCGTAGGCAAGCCGAGCCGGGGCCACTCTCTCTTTTCCCCCCCTCTGCGCGTCAGCACCAGCTCCAACTGAGCTGTGGGAGTGGCAGTGCGCAGTGAGCAGCGGCAAGCAGGACTTGGTCAGTTGCCGATTCCAATTGCCCATCCATACTCCACTCGCCGCCAGCATCTTCCGCTTTTCCCTCCTCCACTCACCATCATCTCCATCCCTCTCCCCCTACCTCAGCACACCGCTGCTCAGGGAATTCATTCAACTCGCTTCTCTCTTCTCCACAGATAAGCGAGAGCAAACTCACATCCGACCATGTAAGCTCCCTATCTAGCGCAGTCCAACCCTGCCCATCCCTCGACGACCACTGACATGCTCCCACTCCCCAACCCAGGCCACGGTTCGAGGACCACTTGCCCACGCGGCCAGTGGACCGCGACAAGGCCGAGAACGAACTCTCCCTCAACATCAAAAAGGCCACCAACAATGACGAGACTGCTCCAAAGCAAAAGCACGTCCGAAGTGAGTATCTCACCACCAGCAACCAGCAACAGCGTTCCAACCTACTCACCACCACACTATCCTCACTGCTCCCCAGAATGCATCGTCTACACCTGGGACTACCACACCTCCCAGTCCATCTGGACCGGCCTCCGCGTACAGCCCATCCTCAGTGACGAGGTACAGACCTTCAAGGCTCTCATCCTCGTCCACAAGGTGCTTCAGGAGGGACACCAGTGTGTCCTCAAGGAGGCCCAGGCCCAGACCGGCTGGTTTGAGACCTGTGCCAGGACCATGGGCTCGGACGGCATGAGAGGTGAGCAGCATCTACAACCAACAATCACCATGCCTTTCATCCTCTCTAACCCATTTCCCATTGCAGGCTATGCTCCCCTCATCCGTGCCTACGTCAGCTTCATCCTCGCCAAGCTCCGATTCCACCGCCATCACAAGGAGTTCAACGGCCTCTTTGAATACGAAGAGTATATCTCCCTCAAGAACATTGACAACCCGGACGAGGGCTACGAGACCATCATGGACCTCATGAACCTCCAAGACCAGATCGAGCAGTTCCAGAAGCTCGTCTTTGCCCACTTCCGCGGATCTGCCAACAACGAGTGCCGCATCTCCTCCCTCGTGCCCCTCGTCAAGGAGAGCTACGGAATCTACAAGTTCCTCACCTCCATGCTCCGCGCCATGCACCGACGCACCGATGCGGCCGACGCCCTCGAGCCCCTTCGTAGCCGTTACAATGCCCAGCACCACAGCCTCCGCAAGTTCTACTACGAGTGTGCCAACCTCAAGTTCCTCACCAGCCTCATCAACGTCCCCAAGCTCAACCACGATCCCCCAAACCTTTTCGACCTGCCCGAGGGACCTGCCCTTCCCTCCAGGACGCCCAAGCCCCCCACTCCTCCCCCTGCCGGCCCGTCTCAGGCTGAGATTGACGAGCAGGCCCGTCTGCTCAAGCAGTACGAGGACAAGCAGGCTGCCCTCAAGGCGCAGGAGGAGGCCGAGCGACAGCGACAGGCCGACCTCGCCGCCCAGCAGCAGCGCGAGTTTGAGGAGCAACAGCGACTCCAGGCCGAACAGCAGCGTCTCGCCCAAGAGCAACTGATGCGCGCCCAAATGGATCAGATGCAGGGTGGCCGCGCTGCTGAGCTCGAGCGCGAGATTCTCGCCATGCGTGGGCAGTACGAACGCGACCAGCTCATGCTCGAGCAGTACGACCGCCGAGTCAAGGCGCTCGAGAACGAGCTCGCTGCCATTGGCCAGAACATTGGCGCCCAGATGCAGGGCAAGGACGAGCTGATCAAGCAGCTCCAGGACCAGGTTACCCTCTGGCGCAACAAGTACGAGGCTCTCGCAAAGCTCTACAGCCAGCTCCGCACCGAGCACCTCGAGATGCTAGCCAAATACAAGCAGATGCAGATCAAGGCCGGTAGTGCCCAGGAGGCTGTTGACAAGATGGAGCGCATGGAGCGCGACGTCAAGGCCAAGAACCTCGAGCTCGCCGACATGATCCGCGAGCGGGACCGTGCCCGCTTCGACCTGGACCGGATCAAGGCGAGCCAGAAGGAGGAATTTGACCGCCTCAAGCGCGACCTCATGTTTGCCAACGAACGCGCCGAGGACGCCACCCGCTCCCGAAGCACGGAAATGTCGGGCATGATGGCCACGCTCAACCGCCAGATCGCCGAGCTCGAGGACGCTCTCAAGGAGAAACGCGACCGTACGGACGAGCTGATGCGCAAGCTCGACGAGAAGGACGGCGAGCTCGCCCGCCTGCGCGATGAGAAGGATGCCGAGCTGATGATCATGCAGGAGGGTATGGATGCCACCATCAAGCAGATGAGCGACATGCAGCTGGTACGTAGAGCATGCCGTGATGCATTACTGTATTTGTTTCTAAGGCGTTTTCTTTTTTTTTTTTTTTTTTTTAACTCGTCACCCAACAGAACCAAGGTGTCAACGACGAGGCTGTCAACGCACAGATTGATACGCTCATCCTGGACAATACGAAGAAGCTCAACGCGATCATCGACTCGATTCTCCAGGCGTGCGTGGAGAAGGTCGACGATGCCATCTATGAGCTCGAGTCGCCCGCGGCCTCGGGCAACACCACCGCCACACCCGAGTACGTGCTGTCGATGATCGAGAAGGGATCCACTTCGTCGAACGAGTTTGCAACCGTGTTCAGCCTGTTCCTTGGCGGTGAGGCCGGTGGTGAGCATGTCGAGGTGATCAAGAAGGCGAATCAGTTTGCGCAGACGATCAGCGAGATCCTGACGAGCATCAAGGGTATCACGAGGCTTGCGCAGAGCGACGATGCGGCTGACAAGCTGATCAGCACGGGTCGAAACTCGGGTGACGTTCTGCTGCGCTTCTTTGCCAACCTGCAGTCCTACCGACTTGCCGGCGTGGCGCCCGCACAGCGTCGTGAGGTGGTGGCGCGGCAAAACATGGAGGCGCGTTCGGCGCTGGGCCAGCTGAATGGGGTGGTGGAGGGCATGGTCAAGGCTGGCAACACGATGCTGGCGAATGCCAACGGTGATATTGGCGACATTGTCGAGCGTGAGATGCTGAGCGCAGCGTCGGCGATTGATGCGGCGACGCAAAAGCTGCAGGCGCTGCTGTCGCGACCGCGAGACAGCTCCAAGTACACGGCGCTGGACCTGCAGGTGCACGACGCGATCCTCGAGGCGTCGCTTGCAATTACCAAGGCGATTGCAGGACTGATCAAGGCGGCGACGGAGAGCCAGCAGGAGATTGTAGCCAAGGGACGAGGGACGTCGACCAACCAGCAGTTCTACAAGAAGAACAACCGCTGGACGGAGGGCCTGATCTCTGCTGCGCGTGCGGTGGCGTTTGCGACGACGATGCTGATTGAGGCTGCGGACGGAGTGATTACGGGCACGCACAGTCTCGAGCAGCTGATTGTTGCGTCGAACGAGGTGAGCGCTGCGACGGCGCAGGTGGTGGCAGCGTCGCGGGTCAAGGCCGAGTTCATGTCCAAGACACAGGACCGGCTGGAGCGTGCGGCCAAGGCTGTGACGGAGGCGTGCAAGGCGCTTGTCAAGCAGGTCAAGACGATCACGGACAAGCAGTCGAACGGGGCTGGCGACTTTGACTATTCGAGCATGGCGGTGCACGAGTTTAAGGTCAAGGAGATGGAGCAGCAGGTCGAGGTGCTCAAGCTGGAGAAGGAGCTGACACAGGCGCGCCGTGTGCTTGGTGCGATGCGTCGTGCTGGGTACCATGCGACTGAGGATGAAGACTAGACCTGGCACCTGGCGCCTGCAGTACAGTATCTGTCTGTACCGTACAGTATATACAGTTGAATTTCCATGCAGCCTGAGACGAGAGATGAGAATTTTGGGTTGGGCGTCAAGTTGCCAGTAGGTGATACAGGAAAGGGGGGGGGGTCTAAACCTGAGCCTCGGCGACATTGCCAGCGGCACGCTCGCTGCTTACACGACGGACGTAGGTGGAGCTGACAATGTTGAAGGCCTCAAAGTAGCGTTCCATGCAGCGGGTGAGGCAGGTCTGTTCCTTGGCAGACAGGGTGGAGCCGGGGGCGGGGATGCACTTGGTGTAGCACTTTTCCGTGGCCTTTGTGATGAGTTGCTGAGCGTTGGCCATGGCGAGCTCGGAAGACCTGCACAGTCGCAGTCGCAGTCGCAGTCGCAGTCGCAGTCGCAGTCGCAGTCGCAGTCCATGTCGGTCAGCGGTCCGCGGTCAGTACGGGCACTGTGGCAGGAACAAGAGAGAAAGGGGCGATGCTGTACGTACACTTGGGCCTTGATGGCTTCCTTCTTCTCGGCCGCAGTGCCGCCCTTGACGCCGGTAAGACTGGATAGATCCATGGTGTGGTGTGGTGTGGTGTGGTGTGGTGTGGTGTGGTGTGGTGTGGTGTGGTGTGGTGTACGGGTGCTGTGTGTGATATGGTGGAGGGAAGAATTGGTTGAAAAACGGTGCAGACGGAGAGAGAGTGAGAGAGAGGAGAGACTGCACTGCACTGCACTGCACTGCACTCTCGCCCGGGATGGTTACGTAAGCAGAGGGGGCGGCGATCGAAAAACGCGGATCTCGGATCTCGGGACCCTTTTTGGCGTGTCCGCGGGGCTTTTCTTTTCTTCTTTCAGTGCCGTAACACAACCCGGCTCGAGCCGCGGCCTCTTGCGCCCCCTCCACCATCCATGCCGGCACGCACAACCATACGTAAGTCAAGTCTAGGCGGCCCACTTTTTCGCCCACAAGAGAGCTCACTCGACGTGTGCAACAAACGCTCCTGCAACTGCAACTGTAGATGCGGTGGCGGGCTTCGCCAAGGCCATGCTCCGTTTCGGATGCCGCGATGTACAGCTCAATGGACTCGACGCCTTTCTCCGTGTCCTCCAAGACCAGCAGCGCCTCAAGGCCGGACGCGGTATCCTCACATGTAAGCCAAGCCCCTCGCCTCTCTGCGCCCACTCCCCGTGCCCGTCACAGTCTCTGATCCCAACCCCAAACCGCGATCCGCGATCCGCGATCCGCGATCCGCGCAGACTGCAACCACATCTCGGTGTAAGTCAACTTTCAACTCTAGCCTGCCCTACTTACGCTGATGCCACAACCCAGCATGGACGAGCCGACAGTATGGGGCGCCATGCCCTGGTCCACCTTCCGCGACGCCGCGACGACCCGCTGGACCCTGGGCGCGTCCGACATTATGTTTACCAACAAGACGCTCGCCCGCTTCTTTGAGAGCGGCCAGGTGATCGAGACACACCGCGGCGCCGGCATCTTCCAGCCCGCGCTCGACCGCGCCGTATCCAAGCTCGAGAGCGCCCAGTGGGTCCACCTCTTCCCGGAGGGCTTTGTCAATGTCACACGCACCACCGCCCTCCGCCGCTTCAAGTGGGGCATCACCCGCCTCCTCCTCGAACCCAGACCCCAGATGCCGCTTGTCGTGCCCATGTGGATCACCGGTACGCTTCTCACCTCCCCCTGGATTGCGAGCACGAGCAGGCTCATCTAATTGGGTCCGATTTGCCGATTTGCGTTGCTTGTGCAGGATTTGATCGCATCATGCCAGAGCCACGCGGGTTCCCGCGCTTCCTGCCGCGCCTGGGCGCGCGCGTGAGCATCAGTTTCGGCGACCCGCTCGACCTGGACACACGCCTGTCGCCACTCGTCGACGCCGTGCGCGCCGGCCAGACAGACATCCCTGCCTCTCTGCTCCCGGCGGACGTCGCGCCCTCCTCCGAGTGCAGCCTGGCCTCCCCGGGCCCACAGACACTCCCCTCGTCTCTGTCAGCCCGGGCAGCAGCGCAAGAGACGCTCGCCATGTCCCGCGCCCGCTCGCTCCTCGCCGAGGTCCTGCGCGTCGAGATGCGCAACCTCGCCCGCCGCACCCGCGCCGCCAGCGGCCTCGACCCAAACAGGGAGAGCGAGCTCTGCCACACGGCCATGCTGCCCCAGGAAGGCTCCAGACGCCTAGATACCCGCCAGTCGCAGGAGGGAAAGAAGGACAGCGCAACATGACATGCTGGACAATAGTAGAGTACAGTATTATCATTTAATTTAATTACAGTATACTACAGTATACTACAGTATACCGCATGTTCAGAGCTTGTACACATGGTCCTGGGTGTACCCGAGGGACTGGAGGGTGCCGAGGAGGGGGCCCTGGGACTGGCCGTCGCGCGCCTTGGGGCCGGCGAGGTGTGCTACCATTCCGTCTGGGCCAGAGACGAGGACGATGCGGGTGTGCGGGGGGGCCGCGGGGTGCGGGATGTGAGCGGGTGTGATGCGGCCCTGGTAGACGGGGAGGGTGGTTGACGAGCCGGGGTCGGTGGATGCGATGAGGAGGTCTGGTGCCGGGCTCTGGCTCTGGCTCTGGCTCTGGCTGGTGGGACGGAGCCAGGAGGGGAGGGGGAGCCAGGTTGAGGACGGGGTGCGGACGGCGAGGTGGGAGGTGCGTGGATCGGGGCGGGGGGCCGTGTCTTGGGCAAAGAGATGGACGTCGAGGCGGTCTGGGTGGGCTGCGGCGAGAGTGAGGAGCTGCGGGAGGAGCGGGGTGGACTGGAGGGAGGGAGCGGCGTAGCGGAGGGTGAAGCGGGTGTGTGAGGTGCGCGGGAGGGCCTTGTCAAGCAGCTGCAGGGCGGGGGTGATGCCAGTCCCGCCGACGAGGAGGACGATCTCGTCTGGCTCGAGCGTGCCGCTGTAGCGCCAGGTGTCCACGGGCCCGCGGAGGGACACGGCGGCCCCCGGCGCCAGGCGGTGCGCATAGCGACTCAGCTCGCCATCCGGATACCGCTTGATCAGAAGCTCAATATCCCCATCCCCCTCCCTGTCGCGCAGCGGCGTGTACGCCCGCTCGATCTGCAGCGCCGGCTCCTTGACGTACACACTGCGGATCCCCAACACCCCCGCCTCGGGCCCCAGGCCCCCCGCGATCCTCAGCACCCGGTGCTCCGGCGCATACGTAGCCTCGTTCGAAAGCAGCCGTCGCTCCGTGTGCCGCTGCGCACTGAGCCCCCCTCCTCCCGCCTTGGCAGAGGGAAAGAGCACCGTAGCTCCCCCCGCCACACCGAGTGTCGCGAGCACAATGTATGGAATCGATAGCCCCCGCGCAGACGAGGTCGAGGTCGAGGTCGAGGTCGAGGTCGAGGTCGAGGCTAATCGTGCGCCACGCATCGACGTGGACGCCACGCGCAGCGGCACGGAAAACGTGGGCAGCATCGTCAGTCGGTGCGCTTGCGCGTGCGCGGTGGTGGTGGTCGATATCCAACCTGTCGCTGTCGCTTGCATAATTGGGCCAAGGGCCAGGCGCGGGAGATTAATAATCATTAATAAAAAGGGAGCATACGCCGCCGTGTGGAGGCCAATGACATGCTCCTTCTTCTGGCTGGCTGGTTGGTTGGCCTGGCGTCGCACGTTTTCTGGCTCGCTTCAACAGCGCTATGGTACTGCGGTACGGTACTGTAAAGTACAGTAGCATGGTGTGCGATACGCGCGTCGCCATGTCGCGTTACTGCTCGCCTGCCTGCTCCTGTAATGTACTGCACAGTAGTGGTGCTTGTCGCGACACGGTGCCGATGCCGATACCGATACAGTACAGTACAGTACAGTACAGTACAGTACAGTATATATGCAGCCGGCCAACCTTGCTTTCTTGGACATGCACGCGCCATCCTCGTTCCACCACCGCCACCACCGCGACCACTACCACCACCCGTCCGTCATGCCCGCATCCACGGTCCGCAGATCTGCAGGCATCTCTACAGCACTCCTTGGCTTGGTGCTGCTCGTCGTCTTTCCCTGCCTCACCCTCCTGCTCCCCGCACCCGCCGTGGCTACACCAGCACGCCAGACTGCATTCGACCTCCACGCTCCCGCCATGTCTGCCAGTGCCCAACACCCACGCTCGGCTCTGACTTCGCTCACCATTGGCTCGTTCAACATTCGCTACTCGAACGATGCGACCTACGACTCGGCGCGCTCCACCCTGCACAAGCTCAAGCGCGTCCTGAGCCTGAGCGGTAGCGGTAGCCGTCGTGGGTCCCCGGCCGCAGCCGCAGCGGCGGGAGAGACGGGGGGTTCGGGGTGGCTGCCCAAGCAAAATTGGGGGGAGCGATCGTGGTTTCTGCGGGGGCCGTATATTGCGGACACGGTGCTGTTTTACAACTGGGACCTGTTTGCGATGCAGGAGGTGCTGGATGCGCAGTATGTGAATATGGCGCAGTGGCTGGGCGACGAGTACGACCATGTGGGCGTGGGGCGCAACGACGGCAAGCGCGCAGGCGAGGCCGTGCCCCTCTTCTGGCGACGAGACAGGCTCACCCGCGTCCCCGCGTCCGAGGGCGGCGTGGGCCCGGACGGCGTCGAGCACTTTTGGCTCTCCGAGACGCCCGACAAGGTCGGCAGTGTCGGCTGGGACGCAGACCTGACCCGCATGTGCACACACGTCGCCCTCCGTCTCCACGACACAAACGAGCTCATACACGTCTTCTCCACCCACTACGACCACAAGGGCCTCCTCGCCCGCCAGAAGAGCTCCGACCTCATCCTCCACCGCGCCCGCATCGCCAGCGCCAGCCACAACACACAGTCCCCTCCCCTCATCATCCTCATCGGCGACCTCAACAGCCCGCGCAACGAACCCGCCTGGTCACACCTCGTCGCAGGCCACTACCACACCCCCCACCCCCCCTCCTCCCAACACGCCCCTACCTTCCTCGACACCGCCCTCTCTCTCCCCACCCGCGACACCTCCCCCTACCTCACAGACAACGAGTCGCCCCAAGACGCCGCACTCGCCTCCGGCGCCCAGGCCCCCCCCACACCCAACACCAACGTCACCGCCCAACAACAGGGCCAGCTCTGGCGCCCCTGGGGCCCCCTCCGCACCTTTACCAACTTCCATCCCTCAGACAGAGACGCCGTCGCAGACCGCATCGACTTTATCATGCTCCTCGACAACGGCGCCGTACGCGACCAAACCAGAAACGACACCGTCCTCCAACAACACAGCAACGCCAAAGCCGGCACAGACAAGAAGAACGACGGCCCTTGGTCCATTCGCACTTTCGGCATCCTCCCCAACTGGAGCCAAGGCGATGCTGGTTTCCTCACCAGCGATCACAGACCCGTCATGACTCGTATTCAGAGGCGCGTTTGAGACGGCAAACAAACAGCCTGCTAGGAACCTCTCTGGACTGGATTGCACAATACTCTCATCATGTCGTATGTCGTACTCTCTCAGTTCGGTTGCAATTTTACGTTGATTTATTCTGCGAATCGAGACGTGTTGACCGTCCGGCTGTCCGGCTGTCATACGCTCATTAATCACTTTACATGGTGCAAGGTCACCTCCACGCGCGTGCTCAGCGCTCATTCCCAACGCCAAAAAAAAAGAAAAAGAGTCGCAGTCAACATGAGCTCAAAAAGATTGGCAAGGTTGGGTTGAGGGTAGAGAAAAATTTAAAAGTACAAGGGGGGAGTGGGAGTGGGAGTGGGAGTGGGTGCCTGTGTGTGTGAAGTGATTGCTCGAAACCAGACCGTAGACCAGAGAGAAGGAAAAAGGGATCAAAACAAGGTGTACAACTTGTTCTACTCGTCCTTCTTTTCCTTCTTGTCCTTCTTCTTCTTCTTGTCCGACTTGGGCGTCTCTCCCGCCTCGGCAGCCTCGCGCGCCTTCTTCTCCTTCTTCTCCTTCTTGCGCTTCTTGCGCTCCTCCTCCGTCTCGCCGTCTTGCTCTCCACCAGGCGTCTCCTCCGCCTTGCGCTTCTTGCTGTCACTGTCCGTCTTTACTGGCGTTGAGGGAACCTCGGGAGCCGCAGCCGCAGCCGCAGCCGCAGCCGCAGCCGCAGGGGCGTGGGCGTGGGCGTGGGCGGGGGCGGGGGCAGCAGCAGAGGCGTCGCTGTAGTCGACATACTCCTTGTTCCACTTGTCCGGGGTAACACCAGCGATAGACTTGCCGTGCTTGTCCAGCTTACCGTCCTTGATGAGCTTCTTCTTCTCCTGCGCCTTGGGTCCGAGACCCCATCGGCGAGGGTAGACGTCGCGCTCCATGATGCAGCGCTTGACCTTGGCAACGACGCCGTGGTCGCATGTAGAGAGCTCGACGGTGGTCATCTGGGCAATGGCGATGGCGATAGCCTCACCCTTGGTGGTCATGAGCACCACCTCCTCGTGCAGCTCAATGTCCTTTTCGTATCGCAGCAGACCAGGGATCATGAGCTGCGCGCCGTAGCATACCGCGTTGACCGCAGTGTCGCGCACAACGATGCGCTTGTAGCCGATCAGGAGAGACTCGAGCGGGCGGATGACACGGCGGAGGTATGACTCGTCGCGCTGATTGTCGTAGAGCCACTGTGCGTCGAGGACGTCGTGCATGGTGACAATGTTGTCGTTCTCGCTGAGTGCACCACTGCGAACGCGGCGGAGCTCTTGCATATGACCACCGACACCGAGAAGCAGACCAAGGTGGACGCAGAGCGTACGGATGTAGGTACCAGCCTCACAGCTGACCCAGAAAACGGCGAGGTGGCGGTCATTGTCAAACTCAATCAGCTTGGACTCGTAGATGGTACGGATACGGAGCTGACGCTTGACGGCCGAGATGAGCGGAGGTCGCTGGAAGAGCGAGCCGGTGAGCGTCTCGATGGCACGCGGGAGCTTCTTGGTGTCATCGAGCTTGTCGTGCAGACGGAGCACGGCGACGTACTCCTTACCGGCACCCTGCTGCGACTTGACGAGACGTGTGGCACGGTCAATGCACACGATAAGGCAGCCAGTAACCTTGGGGTCCAGAGTGCCGCTGTGGCCAGTCTTTTCAACGCGGAGGATACGGCGGAGCCATGCGACGACCTCGTGCGAGGAGGGGTTGGAGGGCTTGTCGAGGTTGATGACACCCGACTTGACGTAGCTCTTGAGGTCGCGCTTGAGAGGCGAGCATCCGTGCGGCAGGGGGGTAAAGTGGCTGCTGCGCACCAAGAGCTTGTCCTGATCAAAACGGAGGGGGGGCGTGCCAGCCAGCCAGCCAGCCAGCCAGTCAGCCAGTCAGCGAATCAGACTGGGTTGAAGCAGGTATAGCGCAATAGTACTCACATAGTTCTTGAGCAGGAGAGGCCACTCGGAAGTGTCGAGCTTGGGACCCGAGTTCTCGGGCTTGATCATAAAGTCGCTCTGGGTCTGAGCATCAGCGACCGAGGTGCCGAGAGGAAGAGCCGTCATGGTGGAAAGGTGTGGACGGCTGGCAGCAGCGGTGGCAGCCAGGGGGGTTGGATGATGGGCGGTGAGTGAGGAGGGGCGCGGATAGCAAAGGGAGGGAGATGGTGCCGTTCCGTACTCACAGACTACAAAGTGTGGTTCCGCTTCCTCTCCCCGTCCGCTGGTCGAAGAATTTTTCTTTTTCTGCTCGACTCGCCCCATTTTTTTTTTATTATTTTTTTCTTTTTCTGCCGTACCGTACCTCTCCTTTTTGCCGATTCCTGCATTTCCTTCTCAATTTAAGGTCCCTCTCGGAGCCGAACGAAGTGTTTCCGATCACGACACGCGGTTGTCTTGGTCATGCTGAATAAGCTCGACAAGTATCGTGCGAGACAACTCCTGGCTTTTGGTCGTAAGAGAATGCACGTGATCAGAATTTGAAACTGTAAAATTTGCAGGCCCAGGCTAACCTAGCAGCGTCTGAGGGTTAGCAACACCGAAGCCAAGCAGCTCACACCTTACTTCCTTTACACACTCCTTTGTGCACATCTCTAAAGACGCTTTGCTGATACTCAGTAGGCCCATTTGCAATCATAATGGTGAGTAGCACACGCAGCAGCGGCAACAGCAAGCACTGCGACTTTGCGACGCTGGTCATGTCAGAAGCAAAGCAGACGATACTGACCATTGCATCGACTTTTGCGTCACAGGCTGTTACCAAGACTACCAAGGGCGCTGCCGGTGCCAAGAAGGCTGCCACCAAGTTCTTCATTGACTTTAGCGGTCCCGCTAACGATGGTATCCTCGATGCCGCTGCTTTCGAAAAGTTCCTTCACGACAGGATCAAGGTTGACGGCAAGGCCGGCAACCTCGGCGAGGTCGTCAAGGTCACCCGTGAGGGTAAGTATCAATGACTGATTGAGGGCCGGGGTCATGACGAAGCCGGGGGTCTCTCCAAATATCATCCCTCTTTCAGACCAAGTCTGCTGCTGCTGCCACCGACAGGCGTTCTAACGTTGCCTCTTTACCTCCTGAACAGGCGAGGGCAAGATCTGGATCACTGCCACCATCCCCTTCTCGAAGCGCTACATCAAGTACCTGACCAAGAAGCACCTCAAGCGCCAGCAGCTGCGTGACTGGCTGCGTGTTGTTGCCACCTCCAAGCAGGGCTTTGAGATCAAGTTCTTCAACGTCTCGTACGACCAGGAGGCTGAGGAGACTGCCTAAGTCATGTCGTAGTCCGATCGCGACTTTAGGGAGCTGGATTTGAACGAGACCATCCGGCCATAGCTGTAGCATCTGAGTTGGAGCGTATCATGATAATCCAACACGAAAAGCCTTGACACAGGGTCCATGCCTTTTGGCGGCCTGGGCTCTTTTGGCACTACATTTATACCCATGCTTGACTGTGGTTGTGATTGGCTTGCTGGTCAGATGCCGGAAAAGACAAATGTCGGTGAGCCTTTGAGCCTCGGTTTTTTCGTATCCCATCACGCGCGCGCGCTAAGACAGAGTGGGGGAAGCGAGGGTGCCCATTCGCCTAAGCAAGACTCCTAAGCAAGAAGGGAAGGGGGGGGGGGGGAGACCCTTTTTCCCTTGGTGCCGATCCAGGGCCATGGTGCGCCCCGTGCGGGTGACGGAATGCAGCTGTGAGTGCAGTCCGGCGCAGCAGCCGTGTCGACCTCCACTTTGCTCACTGTCGCCTGCTTGCCTGCTTGTCTGCTTGCCTGCTTGGTTCAGCAGCAGCGGCCGCTTTTTGCGTGCCGACAGCCACTACCCGCAACACAACGTGACCATCTTGTACCAACCAATACAAGCCATGCCGTCTCCCCCAAGCTCACGCCAGGTATGGGACGCCGAGATGGACGACGAGGAGGAGAACGCCATCCTCCAAGATGCCCTAGAGGCCATGGCCGCACAGGCACAGGCAGAGGACCGCCAAAGGGCCCAGAACGGAGGAGACCAGTCTGACAGCGGCGATGTTTACTACATCTCGGTCGACGACGATGACGATGGTGATGATGATTACATTGATGCGGACGGCATAGAAGAGCAGATCGATATCGACGATGAGGACGAGGACGAGGACGAGGATGAGCACGATGATGACGACGACGACGATGATCAGGACACGATCGATATCACAGGTGCGTGCCCGCTCATCCCTTCCTAAGCTTAAACACTCACTCGTACCGCTTTCTTGTCCAGAATTGCTGCGGTCACATCTCGAGGCAGCTGCGCAGGACGACGACTCTGGCGAGGCCACGAATGCGTCTCGCGCGCTCCGAAGCATTGGACTTGCCGGCTTGCAACAGCTCATTGCTGCAGCCGCCATGCGCTCGGCCCGCGCTGCTGACTACGACGACGATGACGATGATGACGACCAGCGCAACTGGTACGGCGTCACCCGTGACCAGCTCATGTCCGAGTTCTGGCAACCAATAAAGCAGCCTGTACGGTCTGGTCACGAGCTCCGCCTCAGTGGCGAATTCGGCCCCGTACCCAGGCGCCCACCTGGCGCGCCCAAGAGCGCATTCGAACCATCTGTCAACCTCACCGACCTGGTCCTCAATCGCAAGTATGCCACCCGCCCCGTCCCCAAGACCCATGTCGCCGATTTTGTCCCCAACACCAACGGCACCGTCGTCGCAAAGTATCCCGCGCGTGTCTACTGCGGCCAGTACTCGGAGGACTCTTCCTTCTTCTACACGTGTACCCAAGACTTTAAGGTACATGTGTACGACACCACCATCTCTGGGCCACAAATCGTCAAGGAGCACACCGATGGCGCTATCCGCAGTCGCATGGCCCGCTACTACAGTTCCTACGGCACATCAAGCTACACGTCTCTGCACCAGATCAAGAGCATCAACGGCCGCCAGGGCAACTGGACCATCACAGATGCCAACCTGTCTCCAGACAACCAGTGGCTCATCTACTCTTCCATCACGCCCTTTGTCCATCTCGTTCCCACCAAGCAGCACTTTGACCCGCAAGCCAGACACAGCGACGACCAGGTCATGCTCGACTTTAGCAACTCGGGCGACGACGACGCCTCGGTTCGATGGCGCAGTGCCGTGAGTAGCCACAAGTTACGTTTTGGGTTGCGACTGCTAACCCACATTATCTAAAACAGATCTGGTCGATTCGCTTCTCGGGCGACTCGCGTGAGATTGTGGCTGGCGCCCACTTTGGCGACATTTACGTGTACGACATTGAGGCGCGGCGCAGAGTGCTGCGTGTCGAGGGGCACAGCGATGACGTGAATGGCGTCGCATTCGCCGATTCAGCCTCGTCCAATGTGCTCATCAGTGCGAGCGACGATTCGTTTGTCAAAGTCTGGTGCGTATCCTTGCCTGCTTGCCTGCTCGCTGCTGCCTTGCGATTCTGCGCTGCTTGCTCACTTGACTTGGCTTGTGCAGGGACCGACGCTCGCTGTCTGGCGGCAAGCCGGCGGGCGTTTTGACGGGCCACACGGAGGGAATTACGTTTGTGGCGCCCAAGGGAGACGGGCGGTACTGTCTGTCTAATGGTAAAGACCAGAGTGCCAAGCTGTGGGACTTGCGGGCGATGCACTCGTCGGCCGAGTTTGAGCGCATGCCCAAGCGCAACTACGGGCTGCGGGACTGGGACTATCGCAACATGTACTACCGGCAGCCACGGTACCAGGCGCATCCGTCTGACTGTTCGGTCATGACGTACCGGGGGCATGCGGTGCTCAAGACGCTCATCCGCTGTCACTTTTCGCCGCCAGACACGACGGGCCAGCAGTATGTCTACTCTGGCTCGGCGGACGGCAAGATCCACATCTGGTCGCTGGACGGACAGGTGGTCCAGGTGCTCGACCGCGCACTTGCGCGCCCACTGCACGCGGACGACGGAGGCGCAGCAGACCCGTCAGCACCACACGCTGCCGACACGACTCCCTCGCGCCTCTACTGCACGGTGCGAGACGTGAGCTGGCACAAGGCGGAACCGGCCATCATGTCGACCGCATGGGACGGACGCGACTTTGAACAGGGTAGCATTGCGAAACACGAGCTGGCTAGTGCAAACAAGACGCGCGGCATGTATCTGCAGGACGCGGTGGCTACGGACCAGCTCCAAGCCCTCGGCTGAGCCGCGCGGGCGTGCTGTACCTTGCTCTTTACTGCTTGGACCATCCGCCGAGCTCGACGGCAAACGCGGCCGAGAGACGGACAAAGCGGAGCAGGTGCGGGAACGAGTACTCGGGGATATCGTAGACGTCGTTGGTAGTGTGAATTCTACGCAGGTTGCTGTTCTCGTACGTCCTGTTGCCCCGTCATGTCGTGTGGTCAGTCTTTGTTGTTGGTGGGCGGCAAGGCAGGGCGGGTGAGGTGGAGGTGGACTTACGCTTCGATGGCAAACGCGGAGGGAGCGCCGATCTTGGACCAGGAGGCGTGGTCGCTAGCCGCGTATCCGATCTTGGTATCCACGTACGGGATGTCGAGGTACGCGTCGACGAGGACCTTGAGGAACTCTGCGAGGTTGGTGTTGACAAAGTCCGACACGATGCCTACGACTTCGTCCGTGCCGGCCTTGACGAATGCCGTCACTGTTTCGCGTTCAGTATTCGGCCGAGTGTTGGGGTTGGGGTGGGGGAGGGGGGGGACTTACTATCTTGCTGGAGCATAGCTTTGACCTTTGTGCCGCTGCGTTCGTAGGCGGCGGCGACGGCCTGTGAGCCGAGGAGGCCGCCTTCTTCGGCGGAGTACCAGTGCCACTCTACGGGGGAGGCGGGGGTCCATCCTGCGGCGAGGAGGACACGCAGGGTTTCGAGGATGGTGACGGTGCCCGATCCGTCGTCGTCGGCGCCTGGGGCCGCGAGGAACGGGAGGAGGTTGGTGCTGTCCTGGTGTGCGCCGAGGATCGTCACCCCCTCCGCCTCGGCCTGGGAGCCGTGGAAGCGGAGGATGATCGAGTTCTGGCCCCACTCGTGCGGGAACTCGCGGACGTCCACGTCGGTCCTGCGGGCGCTGGCGACGAGGTGCTTGATGCGGGCCAGGAGCCAGGCCTGGCTATCGCGCCCGCTCTGCGAGCGGTAGTAGCGCGTGCGGAACGCCGTGAAGGCTGCCAGGTCCGCGCGCGGCCCCGCCTCGCTGATGAGCCCAAACACGCCCCCCAGCTCGTGCGCATAGCTCACGTTGCCCGGAAACCTCGCCCCCTCCCTCTCCCCCTCCCCCCCCGCCCGGGAGGCAGACAGCGCACCCAGCTCAGGGTGCGCCGTAATGTCGATATACTTGACCCCCCGCAGAAAGAGCAGGTGCTTGCCCATCTCCGTCGTCCAGTAGGCCGGCGCATCCGCAGACGTCTGCACCAGACACGGCGTAAACATGCCCCGCAGCTGCGAGAGCCACGCCACCCCCAAGCCCGTGGCGCTTGGAAAGAGCGGCAGCGCACTCACGCTCACGGAAAGCAACGCGAATAGCAGCACGGTCGAATGTGGAATCTTCATCGTGTCGTGGGATCAAGGAGAAAAGGTACCCTCCGCTACGCACGGATGCTGCGTATATGTACTCAGCATCGTCGGCTGCATTCAGGGTCAGACGCGCGGCCCTTCCCCCTCTCGCATGCACAGCGCCGCACCTCACCGCATCGCATCGCATCGCATCACGCAACCCCGCCCCGGCCTCGCCCTCCACACGCGTCCACTGATTGCAGCAGAGTGCAATGAATGAATGAATGAATGAATGAATGAATGAATGAATGAATGAATGAATGAATGGATGAATTGCGGCACCGGATGGCATGGCATGGCATGGCTCATCAGAGAAGCCGCATAGCGCTACTCGGCGCTCCCTCCGCCTCCTTGCGCCCACGCTCGGCCCGCCCCTGGTTCTTCTTCTCCTTGGCAAAGCTCTTTTTCATCTGCGACTTGAGCTCACGCCGCTCCTGCTTGGCCGCTTTGACGGCCGCCTTGCGTGCCTTTTTCTCGTCCTTGCTCTCGTTCCGGTCGCGCGCTACCGTCTCGTTCACCGGCCCTTCTGTCGCGTCGCTGTCATAGTCTTGGTCGTCCGACCCAGCCCCAGCCCCAGCCCCAGCCACCACCTCCTCCTCTTCTTGCTCCTCAGACATAGGAACCGCCTTGGCACCGGCGGCGCCCTTGCCGCGTGGCTTGGTGTACCCGACAATCATGGGAAAGCCAGTGCGCGGGTCGATCCGGATCTTGGGGAGCGCCTCGTCGTCGTCCAGGAACGCAGCAGCTCCCGGCTTGATGTAGGTCGAGCTGGCTACGCTGCCCAACACGCCGGCCCCACCCGCACGGGCGTTGGCGTTGACAATCTTGCTCGGCCGCACAGACGTGGATGCGCCGACGACGCTCTCACGCGCCGTGATCGTGCGCGGGTGGTTCTCCACGTTCGTCTTGGTCGTCAGCACCGTCTCCACGTCCCACTTGTCGCGCATGTGGCTGCGCGGCAGCATCTCTGGTAGTGGTTCGTCGTCGCTCTCGTCGTCGTCGTCATCATCGCCCAGGTCCTCGTCTCGGCCCTTGCCTACATCTTTGTCCCTGCCCTCCCACTCGCGTCCCTCGATGCGCGCGCGGCCAAGTGCCTTTCGGATGAGATCGAGCTTCTCCTCACCCGTGGCGTCCTTGTCTCCCAGCCGCTCCTTGAGCTTGCCTGCAATCACCTCGTACTTGTCGAGGAACTCGTCCATGATGTTTTCAAAGTCTTGGCGTGATACCTCCTCTGTTTGCGCATCGTCATCGTCGTCATCATCGTCGTCGTCTTGATCGTCGTACTCGGGGTCAGAGAGAGAGTCTAGTGTTGGGTCAAAGTCTTCCCGGATTCCGTACTGGCGGCCAAGCTTGGCAAAGTGGTCGTCGAGGTCGGAGAGTCCCTTGTTACGCGACATGCTCGAGCTGCTCATGCTCCAGGCTGTGCTGCCGCCTCCGACGCTGCCGGCCTTGCTGCTTGCGGCGCGACGAGCCTGGGCACCGGGTCGCCCCTTTTTGCCGAGGACCGAGGTGGTGGATGTGAGCGCAGTGCCGGCGCGAGAATGGCGCGGAAGGCTGGCGAGCTCGTCTCGCTCTTCGTCCGAGTCGACCTCGACTTGGGCCTCGGCTTGGGGCGCTGGCTTGCTCTTGGCCATGAGACGTTCCATCTCCTTTGTCTTTTTAAAGAGGGCGACTCGGGCTTCGAGACTGAGCTCTTGCGCGTCGCCGAGCTGGTCGAGCTGCTTCTGTGCGCGCTCGGCGGGGTCGAGGTAGATGGCCTCGTCGCCCTCTGGTGGGAGCTGCCTCCATTCGTCGTCGCTGGCGTCCTTGCCGTCCCACTCACCACTCTGGACGACCTCGGCGAAAAAGTCGTCCTCGAGGTCGCCGTCGACAAAGGCGTCGTCTTCGAGTGCCTCGAGCGCCTGGCGGAGATGTGGGTCCATGTCTGGCTGGAATCCCTGGAGAGATGGGTCGACATTGAGGTGGTTGGTGAAGGAGAAGGGGCGTTCCTGCTCCGAGGGAAAGGCTGATGCAGGCAGGCTGATCTTGTCTGTGTCGTCGTGGCGGAGAGCAAAGCCACCGTCTGATGATTTTGAGGGTTTGGTGGCTGTGGGGGCGGAGATCATGATGGTCTCGGTATCGTCCTGCTCGTCCTGGCCGCCTCGCTTGCTGTTCTCATTGTCGCGGATAGGACGCAAGTGCTGCATGTAGTCGTACTCGGTGTCGTCAAAGTAGATGCCGTAGAGGGCGGCCTCGCCGACATTGCCACGGAGGGGCTTGCCATCCTTGCCTATGAGGAGGTTGGCGTCCTCGTTCTCGAGCTGGGCGCGGGTCTTGCCCTTGGCATTGGGGGCAGCGACGGCCTTGAGCACATGCTGGCCGGCGGCGGGGTCGTTGATGAGCGGGTCGCGCTGGGAGCGGTGGACGACCTGAAAGTGCTGCGCCTTGTCGGAACGCCAGACGGACTTGGTCTTTGACTTTTTGGGCGGCATGGCTGTGGCGATGGCGATGGCGATGGCGATGGCCACGGTGTTGGTGGAGAAAGAGAGGCCTCGGCGTGAGCTTGAGCGTCACGGCGCTGTCCAGTTGGGCTGAGTTGTGGCTCAGTCGCGCTCCTTTTTTTTTTTTTTTTTTTTTTTTTTCTTTCTTTGTTGCGGCTGTCAGGGTTCTTTTTCTCTTTTTTCTTCTTCTCCTCTCCAACTTTTCCAGATTTTTAGTGAGAAGGCTGCATTGCTGACTAAGCAGAGTCGATTCCCATTTCGATTTTCATTTCCATTTCCATTTCCATTACTTCCAATTGATTTTTGTGTCGAATTCGCATTTCTAGTCACCTCTTTTCACCTCCACGGACCAAGTCAAGACAAGCACGATAATGGCGAACGCATCATCATCATCCACAGCAACAGGAACGGGAACAGGGCCGCTTCTGCTTCCCGGCCAGCCGCTGTCAGTGGGCTCGCCTGCTCCTCAGCTGGGCGAGGGGGTGTACGCACGTGGCAACTATGTGCTCTCCTCGCTCGTGGGGCATGCTATTCGTACTGATGCAAGTGTGTCTGTCAGGGGAGCAGACAACCGATTTGTGGTTCCCATGCCGGACAGTACGGTGAGTGTGCAGTGCAGTGCAGTGCAGTGCCACAGTAGCGGTATGCGGTATGCGGTATGATATGGTATTTACTGTTACTGACGAGGGGTGGTGGGGTCAAGGTGATTGCGCGGGTGACGCGCGTGACGCCGCGGCAGGCGTATTTGTCTATCCTCATTGTCGACGGGCAGCCGTGTGGCTCGTCCCTCTCCTCCTCCGGCACCGCCAACCACGCCGCGGGCGAGGGCGACGGCACCGACTTCCAGGGCGTCGTGCGCGCCCAAGACGTCCGCAGCACCGACAAGGACCGCGTACGCATCCCCGACTCGTTCCGCCCCGGCGACATCGTACGCGCCACCGTCATCTCCCTCGGCGACGCCCGCTCCTACTACCTCTCCACCGCCGCAAACCACCTCGGCGTCATCTACGCCACCTCCTCCTCCTCCTACCCCACCTCCCAATCCACCTCCCCAGCCTGGAACATCAACCCAACCCCCATGCTCCCCATCAGCTGGCAACAAATGATCGACCCCCTCACCGGCATCATCGAAAAGCGCAAATGCGCAAAACCCGACGCCATCTAAGCTAATCCCCACTCCCTTCCCGTTCCCACAACCACTGTACTTGTATCCGTCAATCGCGCTTCATATTGATTCCTTCTTTCCACCGGGATTGGATTGTGAGAAATATAAAAAAAAAAAAAAGTGGGCAAGCAAGCATACAGTCGGGAGAGGAGAGGAGAAAGAGAGGAGAAAGAGAGGGCAATAATAGCAATCAAAAATCAAAAGGCTAGACTAGGGACTGGGCTCGTGTCGGTCTGTTTCTTGTTTTTCCTCTAGTCCTTGCGGTGGAACAGGCTGTGCTTTCGCTTGGTCTCCTCAGGCATCACCTTGACGTGCGGGTGGTCTGGCTGCTCGCCCGCCTTGCCGTCTCGCACAATGTGCGCACACGTCCTGATACCCTTGAGCCAGTCGTCGCCGTGGTCGTCGTCGTCCTCAAACTCGCACAGCCCAATCGAGCCCAGCCCAGCCGCGTGCGCATCAGAGCTGATCCCGCCCCGCGGTGACACGGTGCCGTCCGGGTTGTGCTGCTGATGCGCACCATCCACCGCGCTCCGCAGCATGTCGGTGCTGTTCGAGCGCGACATGACGGGCGTACGAGTCAGCGGGCTGTCCGTGTCGCTGTACCGCCGACCTCGCAGCAGATCGCCCAGCGTACACCTCATCGAAGGCTCCACTGCCATCATCCGTGACAGGGCCGATCGCGTCTCTCGCGGAAGCAGGCGGAAGATGCTGTCCGCCGCTCCAGACGTGTACGTGGTCACTGACGAGACACTGTCGCTGCGCAGCACCCTCGGCTTGCCGTCCGCATCTGGCGCAGTCTCTTCTGACGGCGTCGGTGGCTCGGAAGACGCAGGAGACATGGCGATCGGAGAGCTGGCAAACTCGCCCGGCGACGCTGTGTTTCCCTGCCCCTGCCCCTCGTCCACCTCAGTTGCTGAGGGCGAGTGGGGATGCGAGCTGATCGTGTGCGGCGTCATATAGCCGGCTTCCTGGGCGGTTCGGATCTTGTACGTCTCGTCAGGGCTGCCCACGGCGTCCATCGGCGTAATGCCAAGCGTCTTGCGCAGGGCGCCCAGCTCGGCCGAGTTGACCCGACTCGACTGTACGCTCGTCGGGGCTGTCGAGACGCTCTGAGACGCAAGCGTAGAAGACCGAGACGGACTGTCGGTGCCGTACGTGTCCGTGGCCTTGCAGAGCTCGGGGTGAGAGGTGACAAAGAGGCGAAAGCTCGGATCGGTCTTCATGTCTGGCAGCTTCCAGGGGAAGCGACGCAGAATCATACACAGGAAGATGATGGCACAGCTCCAGACATCCGTCAGTCGTGGGTCGTACGTCTGTTGTGACAAGACTTCAGGGGCGAGGTAGGGGTCCGAGCCAACGACACCCGTGGCAACCACCTTGCTCTTTCCAGGCGAGTGGAAGACAGTGGCGGTGCCAAAGTCAATCAGCTTGACAATGTTACCGGTCGTCATGACACAGTTGTCCAGCTTGAGATCTCGATGGGCCAGTCCCATAGAGTGGAGGTAGTCGACACCGTCGACGATCTGGCGAAAGACGCAGTAGATCTCCTGGCGGCACATTTTGCCACTCATGACCACGCTGAACAGGTCGTAGGGCGCATACTCCATCACTTCATAATAGTGGCCGTGGTCGCTGATAATATCAATCGTCTCGATAATGTTGATATGGTGCAGGGTGCTGCCGATACAAAACTCGGCAGTGACCTTCTTCATGTACTCTTTCTCAGTCTCACCGGCGCGTCGTTGGCGGAACTCCTTGACGGCAAAGGTGGTGTGGTCCTTGGAGCGCTTAATTAGGCGGACGGTACCACCAGCGCCCGAGCCGAGCACCTTGCCCCACTTGCCGTACTTCTTGGCGAGGTGAGCATGGTCTTCGCCGAGCGGGGGTGAGTCGCGGCCGTGTCGTCGAGGGGTGGCATTGCCCGACTTGCCGCTGTCACCGCGCGAGTCCGAGTTGTGGTGGCCAATATGGTTGTGGAGAAACTTGCGCAGGTCATGGAGCGGGTTGTGGTGCTCCTTGTGAGCCTTCTTGTGCTTGGTGCCATCGCCGTCGACGGGGGTGCTGGAGCCAGAGCCGGTCTCTGAGGCATCCGAGCCCTTTTTCTTATTTTGCTTGCCGTCCAGGTGTCGGCGCGAGCCAAGCTTGGGGAAGACAAACTGGGGCGGTGTGCCGGTGCCTGTGGGGTCGGGGCTGTGCGACATGTCAATGCCTCTGGCGCTGGCAAGGCCGTTGGCGCCGGGGCCCTGCGCGGTGGATTGACGGCTGGTTCCAATGGTGCTGCTGAGGACCTTGCTGAGCGGCCCACTGGCACTGGCCGAGCCAGAGGTTACGGGGGAAATGGGCTGGGAGCGAGCAGCGGCGGCAAGGTCGCCAACAGCGAGGGCTGCCGCTGCGTTGCCGCCCGTGCCGATGGGGTTGGCAACATTGGCATTCGCAAGACCATCATTGTTCAGGCCGGCCTTTTTGAGGTTTTCAAGGCGGATGCGGCTGGCGGCGTCGCTGGGTCCATCGATGGGATTGACAGGGCCAGACGTGACAGTGCCAGCTTTGGACGGGTCTGGAGAGGCGACAGGCGTGGCTTGTTGTACGAGGCGTGAGGTAGCGCCGTTGGAGAAGGCCGTCTGCTGCTGTGATGATGATGATGATGGTGGTGGTGGTGGTGGTGGTGATGACGACGATGATGATGATTGTGGCGGTTGCTGCGGTTGTTGCTGCTGTTGTTGGGTTGGTGGAGAGACGGTAGTATAGCCGGGTGCCTGGTCATTCTCCTGGAGCTTCATGGTGTGGACACCGGTGCTGAGATGCACTACTTCGGTACCGTCGTCGTCGCCATGTTTGTGGGTCGAGTGATCGACGATCTCCTGCATTGGCTTGGACGACAGCATGGTGATCCAGGGGTATGCAGGGTCGAATGTGTGCGAATCGTTGGATGAAGAGAGCGAAGAAAAGTACGGATGTGGCTATGTGGATGAAGGTCGGACCGGAAGAGAGACGAGAAGGAGAACGAGCAGCCAACCCAGTACGGAGCAGTAGGGTTGAGCGGCGGCAGGATCTCACCTGTACTGTACAGTATCTCTGGCAGCAGCAGCAGCAGCAACAGCAAGAGCGCGTGCGTGGTGCGTGAGCGGATGCGCGCAGCCGGGCAATGATGCAGCAATACGCAGTCAGGCAGACCGGCAGAATGGCAGAATGGCAGGCAGCAGGAATCAGGGATCAGGAATCAGGAATCAGGCGCCTCCGGAAAAGGGCGTCGGGAAGGGGAGCTGGGCTGTGTGTGTGTGCGTGTGCGTGAGCGTGAGCGTGTGCGTGTGTGCCAAGGGCTGGCTTGGCTGCAAAAAGGTGGGGCGGGACAAGAGAGAGCAGCGACACGCGGATTTCGGATTTTGGATGGATTTTTTTTTCCTGTTCGTGTCGGATGGGCCCCGAGTTGAGTTGAGCTAGAAACAGTAACGTCACGGCCGCGGGTCAGTCCAGGGCCGAGGAGCATAGAATGGGACAGGGATGGCCACGGGCGAAAAGGTAGCCAGCCGCCCTTTCCGAAAGAGGGACGGGGACGGGATGGACTCTCCTCTGTCGCTTTGGTGATAGCGCAACAGACTAGCAGTGCTTGGCTGGCGGGCTGGCTGAGGGCTCGCGTCATCCATGAACGCACACACCACCCACGCATCAAAGACAAAAATGAAAAAAAAAGAGGCACAGAAAAACTCTCTCTCGAATCAATTCTCCCCCTCCACCCTCGTTAACACCGGCCACGGCCAACTTACCGGAGGGCGGATGGCCAGGATGAAAATTTTGCAGTAAAGTGCAGTACTGTCTTGTAGTGTTGGAGTCGGAATGCTCCCGAACAAACAGACATACAAAGAGAAAGAAAGAGAAGCCTTTTCGTTCGTTCGTTCGGTGCAGCGTGGTTGCCTGAAGTGTTGGCCAACCAAACCACATGCGGGCCAATTGAAAGCAAGGCAGGCTGAGTGAGGCTGCTCCGTGCCGAGTCTCGGCATCCTGACTCCGTCTCCCTCTCCATCTCATCTCCACCTCGCTCGCACTCGCACGCGCATTCGCACTCGCGCACGGCCCTGCCTGCCCAGCGTGGAATGTCACCCGCACGCAGCAAGCAGCTCGGCCAGCCCGTCAAACAGCCCAGGCAGACGACAATGATACAGGACACTGGCCAACAAACCTTGTCTGTGCTGCTGTAGCATGCCAAGATTTTTTTCTTCCCTCTGGTCTTCATCTTCTCAGCCAGCGTGGGTCAGGTGAGCCTGATTCTAATTTTCATTGCACTTTACAGTATCTTTGCTCATGACCGGGAATCGGAGACGCTCAGCTCAGCCCGTCTCCGTCCCAACTGCAAATGCCGAAAATGCCAGAGGCGCGTCCCGGCCGAACAGTCCCGAGTCCATTCCTGTCCGCGACCGCGACCGCGACCGCTACCGCACCCGTACTTACGACCAGAGGGCAGCACCAGCAAAAACTTATGTCCGAACCTGGACGCTCCATGCTCCTGCAACGCAAAGCAACCCCTTCTTGGTACAACGGCTCTTTCTCTACCGCCGGCCAGTTTCGTGGCGCAATGCACCCCAAATTGCAGTATCAGCAAGGAAAATTTTGTGCCTCTGTAAATCATCCGTGGACACACAGAGCAAACTCGACTCGGTTCCAACTGGGTCAGGGTTCAGGATTGAGACGAGACAGCGTCAGCCCACCTGCACAGGTTTGACGCGTGCAACAACGCTGCCTGACAGAGAGAGCAAACACAGGGACGTAGGGTGACTAAATCATATTCTAGTAAAGACAGTCAAGAGAGCGCTCGTCGGGTCAATATGGATATCAGGCTTGAAAACGCACGCCTAGCAAACGCCGTTTGAAGCGGGTGCCGGGTGACAAGCTTGCTGGCTGGCCGGGTGGCCGACTCAGAGGAGGACAGCACCAGCCGCGACAGCCGCAACCACGCTGTACAGCACAGCCGCCGTACCAAAGCCGAAAGCGCATGCCGCCGACGAGGGCTGGTTGCCCGAGTTGAAGGCGCTAAGGTCCAAGCTCGAAGTCGTCGTCGGGGTCCGCGAAACAGATGTAGACATGGAGCTCGTGGTCGGGTTGGCGGTCGGGCTTGTGCGGGAGGTCGACGAGCTCTGGGTCGAGGACGACGAGATCGACGAGGAAGAGCTTGCGCTGGCCGCCGCGTTCTCTAACTTGCCCTCGCCCCAGGGGATTGCGGGGCTACCGCCCTCGGGCTGGTTGGCCTCAGGCGGGGTCGTGACGTTGCCCTCCTCGTCGGCGATGGCAAAGCGGGTCGTCCACGTCGGGTCCTCGCCATCGTGCGTGAACTGGAAAAAGTAGATGCCCGAGTTGGGCTCGACTGCCGGCGCGGTCCACTGCAGCGCGCCAGCACCCGAGTCGGTTCCGTCAACACCCGTGGCGACCGTGTACAGCTCCGTCATCTGCTGGTTGCTGCCCGTCATAAACTTGATCTCCATGCTCTTCCACTTGTTGCTCGTCGCCTTGTCCCACTGGATCAACAGCGGGCTGCCTTCCCGCGTGGTCGCGGGCGTCAGCGGCGAAACGTCACTCGAAGAGCCCGAGCTGGAACCAGAGCTCGAGCCCGAGCCGGATCCAGAGTCATCGCTGCTCTGTCGAGCAACGTGGCTCACGTGGCGTGGCTCCAGATCGTGAGAAGGCGCGGCGATGACCGAGCTCAGGCCAACAAGCGCGAGGCAGAGAGAAGAGGCAGAGAAGAATCGCATGGTCAAGTCTTGTCTTGTCTTGAACAGATTAGTTACGTTCCGTGGATTACTGAATCAGGCTCCAGGCACTGATTGTGCAGTCCCGAGTGCAGGCGAAGAAAAAAGACAGTGACGGAAAGAAAAGAGTGACGATGGCGAGTGTCGGGATCCAGCCCAGTTCAGCACGAGATTGTCAGGTCAATGGCGAAGGAGAGGGTCAGCAGTGTCGATCGCGATGAGAGAAGGGATGGCAAAGATGGAGGAAATGCAAATAGTCAGGTCAGTATATCTAATCGATTCATGCACCACAAAGCAAGCAAACAAGACGACCGGGCGCGGGTGATCAGGGGAGTGAAGGGTCAACAAGCATCGCCAGACCCGTGGGTGGATGTTTGCTCGTCTCAGGAACCGCTCCCACATGCTGATGAAACAGCGTCACAGCATGCCGCAGTCAGGTTCCTGCCGGAGCACCAGCCGGCCCAGCACTGCACAGGATGAGACCAGACGAGTTTATGTCATGGTCGCTGCGGGTCCAGACTGTCTTGCCTGTCTCTCGCTGCCAAGACTACATTGTTGGACGAGCTCCATTCGACGGGCAGGCAGGCGACGGAGCTAGTGTGCATCCGCTGCTGGCGTGAGACAGCCTGGGTGTGACGTGCACAGTATACAGAGCTTACTGGCCCGAGCACTGCCGATGGGCGAGACACGAGAAGGTGGGTCGCTCAGATGGCTGGTCGGCTGGCTCAAGAGGCGTGTGGCTTGCTCGCCGCGCGTTACGACCGTGACATGCAGCATGTCACTTTTCGTTTTGTGGTCTTGTCGCATGTTTTGCACGCGACCCGCTTTGACTGTGCTGTGCTGTGCTGCGCTGCAAGCGCTTCACTTGACGGGGACCGGTCCGTCTAGCTCAAGGCTCACTCTGACTTGAGTGGATCGAAGAGTCTCCTTCCTGATACAGCAAGCAGACAGCGGCATTGTTCCGCTTACCACCAACCTTGTTTCCCAGATCCCGCTCTGGCCCGACTGAAAAAATTTCCAGAGCCTCGAAAAGCATACACAGGTTCGATCGACCAGTACTCACCAAGAAGATTGATAAAAGACGCTAGAAAATGCTTTGCGATGCAAAAGTTTTGCTTGTCGATGCTCTTAAGTGTTGATGCGAAATTGCCAGCCGTTTCAGGAAACTAACGTCAAAAGCAAATGGTTGTTATGAAGTCGAAAGGGTATGAGGGCGAGGGTGATTGTCAAAGATGGCTGGGAGACAGCACTGAAGATATAGGGTCAGAGTCGAAAGAGAGCGTCGGTCAAGTTGGCTGTGCTGGTTCCAGGTCGGGGAGAACGAGGAAACCCAAAGCGAGGAATGATCTTGATGGGGACAGGGGAGGAATATAGGTTTGGGATGGAGAGAATGGTTGTGGTGGAAGAGGAGCGGGGAGGGGGAGATGGTCAAAGGATACTGTGCCACACAGGGCAAGCGGACTGGGAGTAACGAACAGTAGCCTGCGCAGCTTCATCTCCTCAATGCACACCGGAGATGCGACGCCAGCAAACGCCAAACAGAACACAGAAGACAAAACAGGTCACAGTTCTCTCTCCATGCTCGCAACAGTTGCTCCTGCGCCCCCAAAGTGTGCTTGCGGGAGAGGGGAGGGGAGGAACGGGGCTGTACCCACTGTGCGTTGCACGCAGAGTGAAAGGAATGGAAGGGAAGGGACGCGGCTCGTTCGAACTCCGTTGTTGTGCATTCGTTCGGGCATCAGCCGCGCCATCCATGATTTGGGGCCGAGAGCGGCAGAGTGCAGCACGTATGAGGCCCCTAGCTCATATGCAAGCCGAGTACCATTCTTTCGGTCAAGTGGGTACTGTACTGTACAGTACTGTATTGTAATGTACACTAGCCTTTTGCGACATTTACAGAGTGTGTGAGACGAGAAAGGCGAAGGAAGGGCCGTTCCAGAGGCGCAAGCGAAGAATGCAAACACAGCAAGGCTGCGCTGCGCTGCGCTGCGTTGGAGGTGGGTATGGATTCAGTACCAGCACTAGACGCAGCGTCGGTCGTTGGCGGATCGAGATTAGCGAAACGCACAAGTGCACGCGACCGCAGGGCGGGCAGTAGACCACCGGAAGGCAAAAGGCATGGCAGACGAGAGGAACCCGCTTCTCTCTCCCCCTGTCGCTGTCAAATTCTTGATCAGCAAGGAACAGGCGAGCGAGACCCTGCAAATCAACGAACGCCCCGGACGAGCTGCAGCAACAGTAGCATCAATACAAAAATTCAGACATTTGGACACAGCCTTGATAGGTTTCTAATGCGAATCAGCATCGCGTAAAAACTGCCAGCGAGAACCGTCGCCGGGAGGCCGCGCACTCGTCTCCCAGCAATGCAACGCGGCTAACAGACGGTGAAGGGCCTTTCGGCATCGCATGAAATGGAGAGAGACAAGCGCCCGGCTCTTGCTGGGAGTTGACCTTTCCTCTCGGACGATTGGAACACCCTCAATCTGTGTGGCCAGCGCCAACCATCAGACTAAAAGGTGGGGGGAGCCTCAGGCCACTAAATTGGCAATACGCTGTTGCACTCAATCGAGCCCTCAACTATCACCATACAAGTGTGAGGAGAGTGACTGAGCTCACGGGGGACTAGTGCGGCGGGATGCGCGTGCCAAGACCTTCGAAAGAAGGAAAGCTGCTGCACAGCCCATTTGGACTTGCCCGAGCAGAGAGCAACACGTCTCCCATATTCTGTCGCTCGAGCGCGTTGGCATGTCCCGGCCGACACTCGAGCAAGGCCGAGACTGGCTCGGGAGTCGGAACGCGGCCTGCATCACGTGCCGACAGGGATTTCGAAAATTTTGTGAGAGAATGCAGCAAAAAAAGAAAGAGGGTGTGGAAGGCGCGGAGGAAAAAAAAGAAAAAATTGTGTCAATTCTATAGCACTGGCTGAGAGCTGAGATCTGAGGTGCACTGGTGTCGAGCGCCGTCTCCCTTTCGCTACGCTTGCTACCACCTTCCCCACCATATTTGCACACGGCACAGCATGGCAAAGATCAAGCAAAGAGGAAAGTCCGGTGCGGCTAAGAACTACGTCACCCGAGCTCAGGCGCAGAAGAAGCTCCAGCTCAGCCTCGCCGACTTCCGAAGGCTCTGCATTCTCAAGGGCATATTCCCTCGCCAGCCCCGCAACCTCAAGAAGGCCAACAAGGGCTCCACTGCACCCACAACCTTCTACTATGCAAAGGACATTGCTTTCCTCCAGCACGACCCCGTCATCCGCGGCCTGAGGGAGCACAAGGCGTTTGCCAAGAAGCTATCCCGTGCCATCGGCCGCCGAGAGTGGTCGCTCGCAAAGAACCTCCACGACAACAAGCCCGTCTACCGCCTGGACCACATTATTAAGGAGCGCTACCCGACCTTCCGAGACTCTCTCAGGGACATTGACGATGCGCTCTCCCTCCTAACCCTCTTCGCCAACCTGCCGGCAAACGACAAGATCTCGTCCGAGATTGTCGCCAACTGCGCTCGTCTCTGCGCCGAGTGGCAGCTGTACGTGATGAAGGCCAAGGCGCTCAAGAAGGTTTTCCTCAGCATCAAGGGTGTCTACTTCCAGGCTGAGGTCAACGGCGAGAACATTACGTGGCTCGTCCCTTATCAGTTCACCCAGCACGTCCCCTCAGACGTTGACTTTCGCATCATGATGACCTTCCTCGAGCTCTACCAGACGCTTCTTGGCTTTGTCCTCTTCAAACTCTACTCGGATGAAAACTTGGTCTACCCTCCCAAGCTTGACAAGACCAAGGACGCCGGTGCAGCCGGCATCGGTGCGCTGAGCCTTGACGCTGTTGGAGCTGCGGTTATGCGAGGAGAGAACGACAGTGGTGACAGCACCGAGGCGAACGGCTCTTCCGCAGGCGTCAGGAAGATCCCCAACAAGGTGGTCAAGAAGCAGATTGCGTCCATCTCCAGAAACGGAGCCGCACAGACCGAAGCGACAAAGGAGGATGAGGAGGAGCTGGTGGAGGATGAGGTGAGCGACGAGTTTGTCGAGCAGCCCTCCAAGTCTGCGGAAGAGAGTGGCGAGACGAGCTCTGGCCTCTTGACGCTTGCTGAGATCCAGGCGGCTTCGACGGCAAGCGAGGGAGCGTCCAAGGCGCTCTTTACGCCTTACGTGTTTTACATCTCGCGAGAGTGCCCGCGACCGATTCTCGAGTTTGTGCTGAGGTCATTCGGCGCGAGTGCTACTCAGATTGGTTGGGACGAGGTGGCGGGTGCTGGCAGCGCTGTTTCGGAGCACGATGCTCAGATTACGCATCATATTGTCGACCGGCCGCTTCCGGCAAACGGCAGGAAAAAGTACGGCGACAAGCGCGTGTTTGTTCAGCCACAATGGATCATTGACTGCGCCAATGCGCGCAGGCTTCTTCCCACGGATCCCTACAGCCCTGGGCAGACTCTGCCACCGCATCTTAGTCCGTTCGTCGACGACGCTGAGGTGGCTCGCCGTGGCGGCTACGTACCGGCCGAGGCGCGTGCCCAGCTGGGTCTGGAGGTGGAGCGGGTCGAGGCGGAGAGCAGTGACGAGGAGGAGGACGAGGAGGAGGACGAAGAGGAGAAGGCTGCTGCGGGCTCAAAGAGCAAGAGCAAGGGCAAGACAGTGGAGCGACCAGCACTGGCGGCGCTGCTTGCTGACCCGCTGGATGCGAGCTCGGCTGGGCTGCTGGATGCTGCTGAGCTGGAGGCGGAGGCGTTCGGAGGCGAGGAGGCACTGGAGGAGGTGCGAAGCAAGCACGCAGCGGCAATCAAGACAGCACGCAAGGCTAAGGCTGGCGGCGTCGGTGGAGAAAGGACGAAGAAAAAGTCAGAGGAGGAGGAGGCCAAGGAGATGGCGCAGATGATGATGAGCAACCGCAAGCGGAAACTATACAAGAAGCTCAACTACACGGCAGGCAAGCGTGGGGAGGAGGCGGAGAAGCTCGAGGAGAGGAGGAAGGCGATCGAGCGTGCGAGCAAGAAGGGCGGCAAGAAGGCATGATGATGGCCTTGGTTGGCTGCTTGTGTTGCTGCTTGCTGAGCTGTACCATGATTATTGCTCCTATGTGATATTTTCTATTTGTTCACCATGCTTTCGTTCCACACAATCTCCACACTGTTAGGTACTAGACTATGTGCATTTGGTGCGGTACAAAGGACTTTTTTTCGGCTCCGCTTGAGAAATGGTAGATCGGGGTTTTTACGGCGCGTTATGAGCGCAGCAGGCACATGTACATTGCAAGGCAGGGCAAGGCAGGCCGGCAAGGTTGCTGCCACTAGAGCAGCTGTGGGATATGGTGCTGCTGCTGCTTCCGGCGAGAGAGTGAGAGAGGAGGAAAGCGTCTGACTAGGCTGGGCTGGGCTGGGCTGGGCGCGCGCACGGATTTTCGAGTCTGACAGTCTTTCCGCAAGTGGGTGGGCCAAGCCACCGGCAGACAGGCATTTGCTGCATTTGCTCGAATTGAACAGTGCAGTGCAGTGCAGTAATTGCAATTGAGCGTGAGTCGAATCACGCTGCTGTGCTGTACTGTGCAAATTCCACTGCCGCACCGCCGTGGGCCCTGTGTGGGGAACGCAGAGGCAGACGCAGACGCAGACGCAGACGCAGACGACCAAACGATCTGTGGTCGATCCCCCCCCGCGCGCCAGTGGGGTGTGGTGGTTGCAGCTCGAAGCATTCTACTGCATTGCTTGCTTCCTGCGACCTGTCGAGGCGAGACCAAGTCGAGTCTTGCCCTTTTGCCCTGGACCTCTCGCTCCCTGGGCGTGGCCCTAGCGCTGCAACTCGACCTGCTCAGCTCCCCATCCATGTCCACTAAGCTTCTCGCTTCTCACTTCTCGCTTCGCGCTTCTCTCCTCTCACTTGTCACTTGCCTGGGCGTCAGAATCGACTCAGCCCAGCCAGCTCAGCTCCATCTCGTACATGCTGCTCAACCCCTCCTTCCTCTCCAGACACCACTTGGTCCCCGCCCCATCCCCCGATACCAGCTGCTCTATCTATCTATCTATCTACAACCACTGATACCCTCTCGTCCCTGCATCCATCCACACATCCTCATACCTTGCTCACCGTGAATCAATCATGCCACAGGGAATCAGGCGTCCGCCGCCGGACAGGAACAGCATCCTCAATTCCATCGGCCTCCCTCCCCGTGGTGCAGTCCCCGAGCCAGCAAGTCCCAAGTACGACAATCAGAGCCTCCCCGGCGTCAGGCGCAACCGAACATACAGCAGTGCTACCGCACGCCTCAGTGAGCGCGGCGAGTACAGCCGCGAGCGCTACACCAGCAGCACCGCGCCTCGCAACCCTACCCGCGCCCGCGCCGATTCGTACGCTCCCAGTCGCAGCAGCGCTGTCCCTGCCCCTGCCGACCGTCGCCCGCCTATCCCATCCTTCCGCGATGACAGGGACAGGCGCGTCAGGCAGCGAGACTATGAGCGCCCGTCCCCCGCTCCAAGGCCCCGGACACCTGAACAAGAGTCCGAGCAAGAGTCTGACCACCAGCCCGTAGTCACCAGGCGCGACCAAGACGACGAGCCCAGGGAGCAGGTCAATGGCCCACTCCGCGAGCCGGAGCCGTGGGAGGAGTTCCAGAGCACTGCCCCCGCACGCTCCCGCACCCGCCGCCCCCCCGTCGTCGAGCGCGTCCCACCGAGCTCATACAGCAGCAACCAGGCACGCAGGGATGACGAGCCCACCGCCAAACCATCCGGCATGCTCTCCCGCGTCCTCTCTCTCGGCGGCCGCGGCGCATCCCAGGCACCCGCCCCATCCGCTCGACTCACCCGCTACAACACGGTCAAGCGAGACACGCGTCCCATCGACCCCGTCGCTATCAATGAGGACCAAGAGGTCGCACTTGCCAAGCAGAATCTCAGCCGAACCGCCTACCGTGACTATGGCGATCGACCCCGTTCCGTCTACAATCAGGACGACCCTCGCTGGATCAAGGGTGACTTCCCGCGTACCCAGCCAAACGGAAACGGTAGCGCTCGCCCCCGTCCTCGCGCCGACGACTACGAGCACGACCCCCGTCGTCGCTCCACCGCCCCTCCCAACAGGTCCAGCAAGGCCGCTGCCGCTGCTGCACTCACCGGCGCTGGTGTTGGCGCCGCCGGTCTCGCGGCACTCGACGATGAGGACAGTCAAGACCAAGGCTCGTCCTCGGACGACATGCATGACGCTCCAGAGGCACCTGCCCATCTCGTGGGCAAGAGGGGCTCCACCAGCCTCACCACAAAGCCGCAGACTGTCGAGTCCAGCAGTAGCGAGGAAGAGAGCGAGGAAGAGGAGCAGAGCAGCAGCGAAGAGGAAAGCGAGGAGGCTGACCAGTCCGAGGAGTCTGATGAGGAAGAAGACGACGACGACGAAGAAGAAGAAGAGGACGAGGTAATAGCTCCCAAGGCAGCTCCCGCTCTTCCCCTCGTCACGAACGGCTCGTCTAGCAAGAACATTGCCGCCACCAACGGTAATGGCACGCATGCCACTCCAAAAGTTGAGTCCTCGGCTTCAGAGGAGGGAGAGGACGACGACGACGACGATGACGATGACGACGATGAAGAGGAAGATAGCGAGGACGAGGATGAAGATGAAGAAGACGAGGACGAAATCTCCGACCAGACCGACTCGAACGAGGAGCCCTCTCCCTCCCGCATTGCTGACGCCCGCAAGGCTGCAGCTGCTGCGCTCGGTGGAGTTGCTGCCGGTGCAGGCGCGATGGCTGGCTCCAAAGCCGTCCAAAAGCGCAAGCAAGAGCAAGAGCAAGAGGCCGAGGCCGAGGCCGAGCGAGCTGCTCAGCGGCAAGCCGAGAGAATCGCCGAAGAGAAGAGGCGCGACGAACTTCGCGCCGCTGCCGAAAAGGAGGCTCAGCAGAAGGCCGCCCGCAAGGCAGAAAAGCGCAAGGCCAAAGAAGAGGCTGCCGCTGCCGCTGCCGCTGCGGCTCTGGCTGAAAAAGAGGCAAAAAAGGCAGCCAAGGATGCCTCGCGCAAGCAGAGGGAGAAGGAAAAGCTCGATGCCCGGGAAGAGAAACGCCAGGCCAAGGAGCGAAAGCTTAGGCAAGAGTCTGAGGCGCGCGACCGCGTCATCCGCGAGCGCGAGGAGGCTGAGGCTGCTCGCCTCCTGGCCATTCGGGACAAGGAGCGCGAGATTGAGGAGAAGGCGGAGGCACGCAGGCAGAGCCGACGCAAGCCTCACGGCAACAATGGTCCCGCTATGCGAGAGTCGAGTGTTCGACCACTCACACCGTACCAGCGCCACTACCTGCTCAAGGCGCTCGTCATGCTCCAGATGCAGAGCGAGTGGGCCGAGCTCGAAAAGCTGGGTGCCCTCACCGAGTACGGTTATCCCTTCTCGAGCCAGCGCGCCAAGCTGACCCGCGTCAAGACCGTGGACCAGGCCGAGGGCGGCGAGTTTAGCGAAGCCGCACGCGACCCATACTCGAGCGACGACATGATGCGCGAGGTGGAGAACCTGCAGGAGCCGCTGATTCTGCGCCACCTCTTCCACGTCCATCTCCACACCTTCCCTGGCCTGGACAAGGCGCCTGAAAAGTTCTGGCAAAAGCGCATCCAGCCCTTCTTTGACGAGATGGCCGCGCGCAACTTTTCCTCGTCCATGGAGCGAGGCGAGGTGAGCAAGCGTCGTCTCTACGCACTCGCGCTCACCCGATACCTGGGCACGTTCTATGCCCGAGGTTTCGGTGTGCGTGGCGAGGGAGAGCTCCGTGGCCCTGGAGTCGGAGAGCCTGGATCGGAGCGCTGGGGCGTCGGAAAGCAGTGGGGCAAAGGAACGGTCAAGCGCGGGCTCGACAAGCCCATCCGAGTCGACGCACAACTGATGCAGAAGATCGACGGTCTGTTTGAGGGCGAAAACGGCAAACTGTGGCGCGAGGCGGGCAAAGAGTGGTTCAAGGTGCGCCGCGACTGGTGCGGTTTCAAGGAGAGCATTATCGAGAGCGAGACGGGCCTCGAAGACGCCGTGTCGTACCTGGACATTAGCAACATCAAGAACCTGCCGCCCCAGTACAGAAACTCGGTCGAATACGCGCGCGTACATGCTGCCTACCTCTTGCACTCGCTCTTTGTGACGGCGCCCAACTCGGACGACCTGTACAAGATGCTGAAGGGCATCCACGCACTGGCGCCGTACTGGGGTGCAAAGCAGCTGCTCAAGTTTGCCAACGCCGAGACAATGATCTCGGGCATTCTGTCGCTGCTGCTGGCTCGCCCGGGAGGAGCCAAGTCGTTGATCCAGCGCATCTTTTCGTACGTGGTCGGCAAGGAGGCGAGCTACATCCAGAAGGAGTTTGTGGTTCCGCTTCGCAAGGAGATTGACGACGTGGAGCTGACACGCAAGGTGGAGGAGTACGTCAAGCGTGGCGACCGAATCGAAGGCCGCCGGCTGCGGGAGAAGGCGATCAAGCGAGGCGAGGACGTGCTGACTACGATCCTCCTGGAGCCAACCGAGCCACGGCTGAGCAAGGAGGCGCAGGACCACGTGCTTGAGCTACAACGCTGCTTTGCCCTGTCGCCGTACCGTGGCGATCTTGCGCTGGCGTACCCAGAAACGACGCCATTCGGTGCTGACAAGCCTCCGATGCCTGCATGGGGCGCGCATGGGGCCGAGTCGGGACGGGCGCGCAAATTTGCACTGCTCAAGCTGCTGCTGCGTGAGAGCCTCAAGCGAAGGGACCGCGAGCAGGCAGTCGAGTTTGCGAGTGGAAGTCTGATTCCAGCCATCATCAAGGATGCGCTGCAAACCGTGTTCTACCCCGCGATCCGGCAGATTGCGGCGACGGCGGACCTGAGCGAGCGGCTGGGAGACTTGCAAAAGTTTATCGACGATCTGCTCGAGACCAAGAAGAGGAAGGACGACAGCTTTGACGCGTGGATCGCGCTGGCGGCGCGGCACCAGCAGTCGCTGTACTTTTTGTTCCACGAGTGCGCGTCGATTTCCAAGCCGCTGTGGGAGTGGTGTCAGCTGGGACTGGACTATATGGCGCTGTCGACTACGGACCCGGAGCATCCAGCTGACCGGAGTGCGGCGAACGTGGAGATCAACTTTGAGGAGCTGCTGCAGGACGCGCGACTGACGGATGGGGATGTGAAGAAGATCTTGGGTGAGGCGGACCGACTGGCGCGGTTTACCAAGTGGGGCAAGGTGCGGTACGAGCTGGATATGCGCAAGAACTACCTGCTTGCGCGGCCTGAGGCAGCGGGGCCGGGTGGGCTGTGCTCTGAGCAGGTGCGGGACGAGCGGATGCGGCGCGAGATACAGGACACGGACGGGCTGATGCGCGAGCTGATGGAGATGGAGGGCGAGCCGATTGACGATGGGCTCTGCGAGGACGGGGTGCGTGGGACGGAGAAGCACGACTTTGCATGGGCGTTCTTTGACGCGGTCGACCCGCTGAACCAGGATCTGCGCGGCGAACAAGAGAGGGGCGAGCTGCGTATCCGCGAGCCAGTCGTATCAGCGCCGCTGCCGAGCCTCAAGCACACGCGCAAGCTGCTGCCGCTGTTCTGCGAGCTGCTGGCATCCAAGCTGCCCGAGTGGCAGTCGGAGGACGTGCTGGGCGCGCTCGGACGCACGCAGGGCAAGCAGCAGCCCCAGTCGCTGTTCAAGCAGAAGAAGAACAAGACCGCGAGTGCCGGCTTTAACCAGCCCAGCGCGTCGTTCGCCGAGACGAGGAGCGTGATGAGCTCGACGAGCAGACTGAGCAAGATGCGTCTGCCGAGCCTGTTTGGACGCAAGTAGACGGTCTTTTCTTATCATATATTTATTTGTTGTTGTGTTGCTCCTGTGTCTCTATTCTATCTACAGTAACTTTTGAGTGGCTGCTGCTCGAGACTGGATTGGAATCGATCGTTGCAATATTCATTCGTTGTTTTTCTTGAGCGAGCGCGCGCTGTGTGCTGTGCTGTGCTGAGCTGTGCTGTGGTGGACGCATGTCGATGGATGCGGATCCGGGTTGGTTGGCTGACGGGCTTGGCTGACGGGCTTGGCTGGTAGTCGCGTTTTTATTTGAGTGGGGTACAGTCAGTGGGCATGACAGTGTGGAGGCCCGCGCCTTTGCTGTCCCTTTAAAGCGCTTTCCCCACACCTCGCGCGACAGGCCAAGCGGCGCGGCGTAACTACGAAGCAGGCGAAACCACAGAGGGCGGCGGTACAGTACAGTACAGGACAGGACAGTGCAGTACAGTAGTACACTCACTGTATTTCCCCGGACACGACACGGACGCAACGCAGCTCGACTGCTCACCACCATCTTGTTTCTGTACACTCACTCACCTCAGCTGAGCCTACAGTCGGGTGCGGATACGGATACGGATACGGATACGGATGCCATGTTTGCACGCGTGCTCACGAGATCGACTCTGCCGCTGCCGCTGCCCCTGCTGGCCCGGGGGTTCTCAAGTACACGGGTCGCGCGTACCTTCACCGGCATGTCGGAGGAAGGGCTGACCGAGTCGCAGGTCGATGTGCGGCTCGCGATCCAGGGCATCTGCAAGCAGTTTGACGACGACTACTGGCTCCACAAGGACCGGACCAAGAGCTACCCGCACGAGCTGTACGATGCCCTGTCCCCAGGACGGTGGATTGGCATCTGCATGCCCCCAGAGCTCGGCGGTGCGGGCCTCGGCATCAGCGAGGCCACCGTCATGCTCCAGACCATCGCCGAGAGCGGCGCAAGCGTAGCCGGCGCGCAGAGCATCCATGCCAACATCTACCCGCTCATGCCCATCATCGAGTTTGCCTCGGACGCCCAGAAGAAGGAATGGCTCCCGCGCATGATAGACGGCCGCATCCGCTCCTGCTTTGGCATCACCGAACCCAGCACCGGCCTCGAGACGCTCAAGCTCAAGACGCGCGCCGTCAAGCATCAGCACGGCCAGGGGCAGGCACGATACATTGTGAACGGGAGCAAGATCTGGACCTCGAGCGCCCAGGTCGCCAGCCACTGCGTCCTGCTCGCCCGCACGTCCGACCCGACCCCAGACCAGCCCCGCTGGTGGGGCCTCTCCCTCTTCTTTGCCCCCATACGACACGCAGCACCCTGCACGCCGCACACGAGCGCCGCCGACCACGCCCTCCGCCCAGGCATCGAGATGCGCCCCATCGACAAACTCGGCACAAACGCCATCGACGCAAACGAGGTCTGGTACGACAACTTTGCCATCGACCAACAATACCTCATCGGCCAAGAGGGCGCCGGCTTCAAGTACGTCCTGCACGGCATGAACGCCGAACGCTGCCTCCTCGCCGGCGAGGCCCTGGGCACCGGCTACGCTGCCCTCCGACGCGCCACGGCCTACGCTGCCGACCGGGTCGTGTTCGGCAAACCCATCGGCGCCATGCAGGCCATCCAGCACCCGCTCGCCAAGGCTTGGGCTGGCCTAGAGGCCGCCAGACACCTCACCTACGCAGCCGCGAGGCTCTTCGACGCCCGCTCTCCAGACGCAGGCGCCCAGGCCAACGCCGCAAAGTACGTCGCCGCAGAGGCCGGGTACAAGGCGTGCGAAACGGCCCTCATGACCCTCGGCGGCATGGGATACGCAAAGGAGTACCATGTCGAACGCTACCTTCGTGACATGTGAGTTGCCGCCCATCCCCCATAAATGTGGTATCCTAGCTGTAGCTGCTGACTGGTCTCAACTGACACGGCTTTGTCATTCGCCACACCCCGCCTCGCCCTGCGTGCACAGCCTGGTGCCGAGACTGGCTCCGGTCAGGTGAGTTGGCTCCGGACTCGACTCAGCCACAAGTGACTACTGAATTCCCAAACTAAATCAAATGTCTTTTGATCGCAGCCGAGAGATGATTCTCAACTACCTCGGACAAAGGGTGCTTGGACTCCCGAAATCCTACTGACCCCACAATATAATGCTCATGCAATGCTGTGCTGGTGCTGTGCTGTGCTCTCGTGTCTGCCTTCTCGTGCGAAATGCAATACATGCGCGCGTGCAGCTGTCAGTCACCCTGACCACCACCAGTTAACGAGCAACAATGGAATGAACAAAGCAAAGCAAAGGGTAACCTACTGTAGCTGAATGGTGGGAATGCAAGGGAGGCTTGTGCTCGCCGGCCCGTCTCGCATGCAAATGAAGCGTCTCTTTACTGACTGGTGGGTGAGGGAGGGCCCTGCATTCCCCCCTTCGCCTAACTTGGCAAGGAAGGGTTCGCTTCGCTTGGCGTCTCGGTCTCGCGGCATACGGTACGGTACAGATATGCTGCATGACATTTAGTGTGGTCCGAGGCGCTGGCTGGAGACCAACACTCGAGCACAGAACACGCATTCATAGATATATACGCCACCCACGCTCCCCCCCCCCCCCCGGTCCCTCGCGCCCCTGACATTACACAACCCGCCGGGCAACATGAAGCTGGTGCTGCCACTTGTGCTCCTGGGGCTGCTGCCCGCATCCACACTCGCACTATGGCCCCAGCCCACCACCTACAAGGCCGGCAAGTCCTTCCTGCGCGTGTCGCCGGATATCACCGTCTCCCTTTCCTCGGACGCCGCGGCGCCAAGCGACCTCAAGCGTGTGCTCACCGAGACCACGGCCGCCCTGCGCAACGCGAGCTTCCTCCCCCTCCAAGTGGACCGCGGCGCCTCGTGGCAGCCCAAGATCCAAGCCGCCTCCACCCTGTCCCAGGTGAACGTGGTCGTCGCTGAACTGCTCCAGGGCAAGTGCCAACGCGGCAAGGACGACGCCTGCTCCATCGCCTGGAGAACCGTACAGCCCCCCTCGACCAAAGTGGACAACGCAGACAAAGTCGTAATCGACCCGCCCAACGTGCCGGACCGCATCGAGTCGCGCGACGCAGAGGCCTACACACTCACCGTCCCACAGGACGGCAGCGCTGCCACCGTCACGGCTTGGACCGCCCTCGGCGCCCTCCGCGCCCTCGAGTCCCTCAAGCAGCTCGTGTACTCTCTCCACCCCAGCGTCGGCGCCCGCGTCGCGTTCATCAAAGATGCCCCGCTCACCATCACCGATCGCCCCGCCTTCCCGCACCGTGGCATCCTCCTCGATACCGCGCGCAACTTTTTCTCCCCCGCCTCCATACGCGCCCTGTTGGATGCCATGGTGGTCGTCAAGATGAACCAGCTGCACTGGCACATGACCGACACTCACTCGTGGCCGCTGAGCTTCGAGTCGCATCCCTCGGACCTGATCGATACGCCCCTCCTCGCCCAGAAGGGCAGCTACCCGTACCAGACGTACACCGAGGCCGAGGTCTCCGAGATCATCGAGTACGCCGCCAGCCGCGGCATCAACGTCAACATTGAAATCGACATGCCTGCCCATCTCAAAGAGGGCGTTGAGGACCTCAACGGCAACCTGATCACCTGTGCCGACGAGGACAACTGGGCCGCCGTCGCCGCCGAGCCACCTTCGGGACAACTCAACCTCCGCCCGACCCCAGACGCCAAGGGCATCCCCCAGCCCTTCCAAAACTTTGTCGCCACCGTACTCAACCGCGTCTCGCAGCTCTCGCGCTCCTCCATCGTCCATGCGGGCGGAGACGAACCCAACCTCCCCTGCTGGGGCCTCAAGGCCGGCGACGAGGCGCTCATCGACGAGCCAATCATCAAGCCCTTCATCTCCTTCGTCTCCGACACGCTCGCTAAAACCAATAAAACCCTCATGCTCTGGGAGGAAATGGCCATCAAGTTCCCCGCCACGGGCGCCGCCCTGCCCGCCGGCACCATTGTGCAAACTTGGCTAGGACCCGACAGCATCCCCGCCATCCTCGCCGCCAACCCTGCAACCTACCTCGTCCACTCGAGCTACACCAACTTCTACCTCGACTGCGGAATGAACGCCTGGGTAGGCAACAACCCAGACGGAACGAGCTGGTGCCCCTACGTCACGTGGCAGAAGATGTACTCCTTCGATCCCTACAACGGCACCAAGACTCCTGAGGAGCGTGCACGCATCCTCGGTGGCGAAACGGCACTTTGGTCTGAGGCTATCGACGAATGTAACCTCCAGCAGCGCGCGTGGCCTCGTGCCGCTAGTGCTGCTGAAGTCTTTTGGACCGGTGATCAGGTCAAGAGAGACGTCAAGGAGGCCCTCGACCGTATCCTCGAGGTCAGAGAGCGTCTCGTCGCCCAGGGGTTCTCCCCAGAGCCCCTGCAGCCTCAGTGGTGCGTCCTCCGCCGCGGTCGCTGCGATCTGCCCCCACAGTAGCAAGGTACTGTACACTCTCTCCAGTCCCTACAGTACTGTAGACGCAAGAAGAGGGGTAGAACATGTTGTCATCTGTATTTCATTCGTCATTCGTGGCGTATCTACAGATATACAATAAATGGCAGAGACGTAAACTAAATCGTGAAAGAAAATTCATGGTTTGGAGAGGAAGGGGGTGCGTGTGAGGATAAAAGAAGCGGCCACATGTAGTAGATGGATAAGGGGCAAACATCATCGCGTTGCCTGTGGGAAGAGCATTCCGTCGTGCGCCTGTCGCCTCGCGTGTACGTTCCAGCGTGACACGACCGGGGTGAGCGGGCGCACTTCGTCAAAGTCGAGTTCGTGGTTGGGTGCAGAGAGCATGCTCGAGCCGTCGGTTCGGAGTGTGAGGCGGCGGAGCAGCGAGTGTCTGTTGCGTGGGCGCGGAGTGAGAACCGTGGTGAGCTTGTCGACCGAAGTCTGGCGCGCTCGTGCGCCATAGAGATAGACAAGAACGAATGCACCGGTCGTCAGGAGCGAGAGCGAGGCAAAGATGACAGCGTACGCCTGTACGCCGAGCTTGGTGAACGCTGGTTGCGATGCAATGTACAGCACGTTGGCGACTGAGACGACCACCGCTGCGACCATGGCCAGCGCACTGACTCCGATGTGAGGCTTGGATGGCTCGTCTGTCACCATCACGTCCCGCAGCTCCAGTCGGCCAGAGGGAATGTACGCCTCAAGAGTGTATTGAGCCACGCTGACAGCGACCAGAACCACACCACCAGTGTTCAGAAGCACACCGAACGCAGTAAAGAGCCATGCTGCGCCACGACCCATGGCCGCGGTCAGTGCAAGCGTGTACAGCGAAAGACCAAACACACCAGCTCCAACGATCGCGCCCACGAGCGTCTTTTCAACCTTGCGCTCGGCCTTTGCAGTGTCGATGTATCCCTTTTCGTCAATGTGCAGCGCTCGATGCACCGAATCCGTCGTGTTGCGTGCGTGAATGAGAAAGATGCAGCCGAGAGCAGCAAAGACGCCGAGCACACCAGAGACGGTGGCGGCCAGCGAGCCTTGAGTCACGCTCAGGCCATGGCTTTCGACAAAGATGGCCACGACGCCAGCGTACATGAAGACGAAGACGCCCAAAATCATGCTGGTTGGCACAAAGAGCCCGGCAAGCAACCAAGAGCTTCCGAGCACCTTGAACGGCCTTCCGCCATCCACGACAACACATTGGCGCATGGTGGGCAAGGGCTGTGGCTCGGGCGTCCAGGCTCCAGTCTTGCGCCTGACAATCATAACGTGGCGTCGGAAGAGAGTCACGGGGTTGGTCTCGCGGGTCGCGATTCCAATCACCACGATCATGGCAGCAGCAAAGGCAAGCAGGCCCCAGTACTGCCACGACCACCTCGTGTAAGTAAGAATTAGCTTGGCGATCCAGGGCCCGCAAAGCTGTCCAATGGAAACGGCGAAGAGGAGCACAATCAGTCCAGCCAGACGTGATGTGTACGTGGAGAACATGTCGACAATCGACGCCAGAGCCAGGGTACAGACCAGACCACTGACTTCGCCGATGAGTGCCTGCATCACCAACGTGACCCAGACCGATCGGGAGAAACCGCCAATGACTGCAAAGCCGCCGGCGAACACCAGGCTAATGAGCAGGCAGCGCTGACGTCCAAGGGACAGGAGCATGCAGCCGATCAGCAGTCCACCTCCCTGGCAGCCATTGAAAGCAAGCATACCAAGACCAACAAAGCGCGAAAGGGTCGGACTCGTGTTAAAGTCGACAATCAGCCTTGGAATCGCCTCAGTGTAGCCCGATCCAAACGCCTGCATAGCCAAAACGTAGACACCAACCGTAGCAAGCTGGAGGAGCTTGCGCCACAGAGGCCAGCGGTCAGCGAGAAAGTCGACATCATCCGAAGCCGTATCTCCGCTGATGCTGTCATAGTCGGCCGGGTCAATGTCAGGCTGCTGGTACTCGTTGGGCTCGACTGGCTCGTCGAGGTCAATGTTGTGAAGGATTGTAGCAGGCGCTCCATCTTGAAGCGTCATCTGGCTGAGACGCTGGTTCTGGTTGTCCTTGCTGTTTTGAGGGGTCATCAAGGTGTTGTTGCGGATCATGCTAACCTTTTCAGGAACATCCTCCTCCTCTTCGACATCGGCAGACCAAGGCTTGTGATCGACCTTGAAGCGGCCCCGCATCTCCTGCTCTTGCTTTTCCTCGAGCAGGTTGTCGATCATCCCGCGGGTCACGGGTCGACTCAGAGCGCTTTCGCCAAACGCCACCTCGCCGAGTTTATCGACGTAGTTGCGTCCCAGTGCGTCACCTACAGTGACGCTTCCTTCGTAGATGGAGCCGTCAGGGTTGCGGCCACCATCGCGGATACTGAGAGCCTGTAGTCCGCCGGCAGCCACAAAGTCCTGGAACGCGCGGCGCCCTGCTGTGCCCTCTCCCAGCTGGAGGTTCATCGCACAGTCAAAACCTGCACGGAAGCACTGGCGGCAGGTTGGGTTGGCATGATTGCGGCGCTCCTGCGAGTGGTTGGAGAGGAACGAAACCTTGGTGTTGCCAGTCTGAGGCCTGCGAGCCTTTCCAGCAGCCTTAGTACTGAGGATGGGAATGTATCGGAAATCAGACTTGTCCATGTCGGGCGAGCCATCGTCATGAGTGTTGATGACCATGCGAACCGGTTCGCCTTCGCGTTCGTACTCGGTGTCGTCCGAGTCACCAGATTGGTCGCCGGAAGCGGGCTCATCCCTCTCCGGTACGTCGCTGGGAGGTGCGACGACTCCACGCGCAAGGGGTTTGCGGTCACGGTCACCATCATACATCCCAGAGCGGTCGTCAAGCTGGAACGAACGACGCTTCTCCGACTTGCGACCGCTTGACGAGCGCTGCAGACCCATCTGGAGGTCCTCTTGGCTCGGTGAATCCAGCGCAGTCGTCGCGGAGCCGAACGAGTTTTGCCGGCTACGGTTGGACTTGACACTGGAACGTCGTTGTGTCTGCTCACTGCCGCTCTTGCGCCTCGACGAAGGTGTCTTGACCTTGTCACTGTCTTCACGGGCTGAGCTGCTGACAGGCTGCTGTTGGCTCCGCCTAGCTTCTTCGTTAATCCCCATTTGAATGGAGAGACCACCGGAAGCTGCGAGGGGGCCAGTTGGCGGAGGGAGCATCGATCGCGAGCCAGAAGGCTGAGAGCTCTGATACGCGCGGAGGTCAGCTTCGATTTGTTGCTTCTGGTAGAGAGACAGCTTTCGGTTGGCTTCCTCAAGCATCGAAGCCTCGATTTCGCCGAACGTATTCCGGCGAGGGTCGTTCCTCACCGTCTGATCCAGACCTCTGCCTGGTCGGCTGTCATCAGAGGCTGCGTTGCGCTCAGCTCCAGGAGGCGTTCTGCGGCCAGTTCCAGGTCGACTGTCGCCTGGAGTTGAGAGATTGGGCTCACTGCGACGGAATCGCAACTGGTGAGGGAGAGCAGGGGCCGTGGGAGCGGACGTAGATGCCGGAAGAGGGCTAGGGATGGCATCTTGGTCAAGCTGTTGCCGCAAAGACGAGGAAGGAAGCATGAGGTTCCCGAGGTTCCTGCCTAGCTTATCACTTTGACGGGCAGCAGCAAGAGTCACCGGAGTGGGGGAGTAGACAGGCCGAGCAGTACCATCGTTTCGTGGGACAATTGCGGCCTGGGTCTTGCTCACCAGATGGCCTGCAACGTTGGGTGGTCGATCACTTGGCGCAGCACTGGGGACCTGTTGAGAGCTCGGCCCCAGCTCTGGACGATTGGCCTCTGTTCTTGGCACATTAGCGCTTTGCTGTAGCTGCTGTTCAGCCATACCAGGCACAAGGACGGCTGACTTTTGGCTATTTGCCGCACCGGAGCCTGCAAGAGTACTGCCGCTCGCCGTACGCGAGACGGGGCTCTGGGCGTCAAAGCGAGAGCCCGAGTTGCTCGCAGCCTGGACTGGAGTTCCTTTGGGTAGCGAGATACGCTTCAGGTTTTGGAAGTCGGTGCGGTAGATGGGGACCGGGCGCCCATCCTTGATCGTCACAGCAGGGTCGGTGCTGCTGCCACCGGCCTGAGCGACATTTTGGGAGGACTCCGGCTGCTGCTGACGATGATGTTGGTATGGCACCTGTGCCTGACCCTGGACCTGCTGTGGTCGGCTCTGTACTGACTCGACCATCCTCGAGTTGCTGGGTCCGGCAACTGGAGCTGGCTGTGGTGCTTTCTGTGGAGCCGGAGCCATGTATTGTGCTGGGTGGAGGAGGGTGATGGGGATCAGCTCGGTCTTCAGTTTCTCATTGCGCTCCTTTGCAGCCGCGATACTACTGGCGGTGGGCGTTGGCGTAGAGTCTTCAGAGCTCCAATCGGAAGCTGTGACCACACTACGCTGGTTGAAAGAGCTGCGATTGACGGGCAGTGCTTGAATACGAGAGTCATAGCTCATGCCTGCCCTGCCCGATGCAACTTGGTCGTGTGCGGCTTGCCCGAAGGCTGGGGCGAGACCAAGCGGAGGCGTGGGTGGAATCTCACGGTCCGCAGGATGCTGTCCCCCGGCGAGCACTCGCATGTGAGAAGGCATGGTCGAGTTGCTCTCTCGCCTTTGCAGCTGAGAAGTCGACATCTCGTAATCCCTTGCATAGCCGGTGCTGTGCGGGTTGGGAAAGCTGGATCGCTTCGACGTGGATTCGCTGGGCCCGAATGGGATCGAAGGACGGGCCTGACGGTTATCGCCCACTCTTCCGGTTGACGGATCAAAACCACGGGGCAAAGTCCTTGACATCTCTTCAACAGAGAGGGAGCGCTGATGGGTTGGGTTAGTCGCGCGAGCAGGCATCGTGGCGACATTCTGGGACGAAGAACGAGACTCGCGACTACGCTTTCGGGGCGAGTCGGGCTCCGATACCGCCTCAGGGATCTTGTTGAGGGCAGGCATCCTGGATACGCTCAATCCCGAATGGCGGAGGATGGGCGTCTGACTTGCATCGACAGGATCTTTTCGTGTCTGGACAGGCTCGATAGCCTGGCCCACAAGACCAGTTGGTGCATACGTTGCGGACGCACGTCGGGAACCAAGCTGGGCACCAGAGGCTCTAGCGGTGCTACTCTGACCCGCAGCCGGCGACTGAGGCTGAAAGTCGGACGTGGAAGGGAGGCGAGGACGAGAAGAGTCCAAGCTCCTCCTATGATCGTTCGATCCGTCTCTCTTGACGGTGTTGAAGCTGCTGCTCCCTGATGGCCTAGACTCTGCCGGAGCCTGAGGGTTGATATCGTGCGGCAGTCCCGAAATGCTCCTGGATCTTTCCCGAGAAGAGGTGGAGCCTTCAGGTCGCTTCTCGTTCCGTCGAGAGCTGGAAGGTAGCATGTTGGGCGGAATTGGTATTCTTTCTAATGGAGTATGCCGCTAGTTCTCTAGAGAGGCTATGAAATGGCCGTACGGTTCGTAAGGGGTCGTAAGGAAGCTGAGAAAGGAATCAAAGGTGAGCAAGGCTGATCATAAGATAGGCTCTGTCCGGTAAAGAAGATAGGGATGAGAGAAATATCGGAGCAGAGATGTAGAAAGGGGGAAAAGGCCTCCAGCCGAACCGGTCGGACTGATAATGCAGGGAGAAATGTCAAAAAGGCGAGTGACAGGAGATCAATTGAGAGCAGATGCTAGGTTGCCAGGCCGCGGGTGCGAAAGAGCTTGTCGGCGAAGGGGTTTGTTGGAAGGTGAAAAGGTTTGTTGTAGGCGTGAATGTCGTCGAGGCTCAATGCTGTGGAGACGTTGGACAAGGTCCAGATAGCGTTCGTATCTCACTTAGGAGGAGTCAAGGAAAAGGGTCGTAAAAAGGTCGTAAGGCTCGTCAAGAGCACGTTAGACTGAAATCAAAGGACGTCAAAAATTCGAAGCCAGCTCGATGATCAATGATGCGTCGTGAAGAAAGGTTGAAGAGAAGAGAAAAAAGGAAAGCCAGCGAGGCTCAAGGGTGGACTAGCGGAAGCTGTCACTGACAGCCTGTGGCAAATGACCAGAAAGGGGCAGTGGCAGCAGCGATAGTGGATCACCGTAACTGAGCTCGCCAGCAGCTCGTCGTAAGAAAGTGGACGGGCAGGAAACGAAGTTGATGAAAGAAAAAGAAGTTAAGGAGAGAAGGGAAGGGAGAAAGGAAGGAAGGCGCACAGGGATAAAAAGTAAAGCCGAAGGGACGGGAGGTACAGCGGTGAGGCTGGTCTCACCCAAGATAGAGGGACGGCTGGTTTGAAGCAGAGGGGCTTAGCAGACAAGGGAAGGAAGCCTGGCTCAGAAGCGGGGGGCAGAATGGCGGACGGGCCGAGGCACTGTAGAGTCTAGCAGCACAGGGAGCGGAAAGGATACGGGGATTGGAGCCGGTGCAGAAAGCACATGGCTCATTCTTTGACAAGCGTGGTACGGACAGGGGAACCCGATTTGGATACGGGGAGCGATGATGTGAGTCTGAGTGCCAACCTAAAAAAGGTTTGATCTTTGCAGGGATACGCACGTTCAAGCTGAGGTGGCGAACTGACGGTCAATGGAACCAGGTACGGTGCTCAGTTTGGTGTACCGAGCTGCACAGTCAGAGTGAGTGGCCCGGACAGCGTGGTAAGGTGGCCTGGTGAGCCTAAGCCAGCTTGTAGATACCGCGGAATGCAGCTGGGAAAGAGACTGACGGCATCAGGTCATCAGTGAGGCCAAGCCATTGATTGGATTTGGGACATGGAGAAGTTGATAGCTGATTCGGTGTGAGGCTGCAGGTGAGCAAACTTGCATTGAGACTCACGGTACTATTTGGAGTGTTGGGAAAGGGACTTGAGTGCATGTTTGTAGGATTCGTTCCTGTCTCAGCTTTGACAGAATAGAGCCATGAAGCGGTCTAAAGGGAGGATTGGTCAGTGGTATGGGTCAGAGCTGCAGGGGACCATCCTGCTTGATGGCCCATGTCACACGTTGGGAAGTGGCGAGTGTCAAGTGAACTTGCATCAGGTTTGCGTGTGGGAGAGGATCTGAATTCGAGTCCGCAATGGGACAGATTAAAAATCGGCGAGAGTCAGTCAGACAGGCTAACCATGCTGTGTGGATGCGGATAGAAAGAGTGTGTGTTGGTATGTGTTGTAGAACACCGTGAACCGATGCGATGCGTTGCGTTGCGTTGCGACTGCACGTCAGCCAATGTGGAAAGGGGCCGTCGAGGTGAGCCAAGCGAAGCCAAAGTGACATGTCAAACAAGAAGAGCGAGAGTCTCTCGAGAACCAACAGCTCAGCTCAGTGCGCTGCTCGATTCAGACGACGCGTCGGCCGCCATACGCCAAGCCATACAGTGGTCAACTTACCTCTCTGCCACTCACGGACTCAGCATTCGACCTGCTCCAGTCACATCCTCCGCGGAGTTTGCCCTGATGTGACCTCTTGAAGGAGGAGGCCACACTGATATCACCTCAGAACGCTTTTTTTCGGCGTCCATCCCGGCTTGACGCCAGATGACAGGCACAGTGTCACTTTTGGTGGTCACGTGATTTGATAATTTGGTGGACGGGTGGAGGTTTGTTGTCGAGGCTTGAGCGCGAGTGAGGGTCTCTTTCTTCTTCCCTCACCTCACCTCACCTCTCACCAGCCTGATCACATCACATCGGCATGACTCCGTCACCCGAACCCTCCGCGGCGGTTGTTGCAGACGAGCAATCGCGCCCGTCCAAACGCCAGAGGCTGCTGGACGAGCAGAGGAACGCCGAGGCCGCTTCGCTGGCTGCGCAGGACACATCTCAGCTTGCTCAGGACACAATCGACGCTCCTCCGCCCCCAGCCCCAACAAACGACAGCATCGTTCCCCCTCCACCAGACACCGAAGCTCCGCCTCCGCCTCCGCCACCAGCACCACCGGAACCCATCGATGAGGCCGATGGCATCCCACCTCCTCCGCCTCCCCCCGCTGACCAAGACGAAGACGACGACGAAGAGGTCCAAGGCGCCGAGTACTGGGCTCAATTGGCAGCTCAAGAAGAGGCAAAACGCAATCAGAATGCTCAGGATCTGTATCTCGACACTGTAAGCTGAAAGGACTTGCCTCTCTAGATCAAAGCATCCATCTGACTCACAACTCTGCTGCTCTCCTAGATCAACCGGTCGCTCCTCGACTTTGATTTCGAAAAGGTCTGCTCAGTCTCGCTATCCAACATTCACGTATATGCATGCCTCGTCTGTGGCCACTACTTTCAGGGACGTGGCAAGAGCTCTCATGCCTACTTTCACAGCATCGACGAGGGTCACCGCGTGTACATGAAGCTGGACTCTGGAGAGGTATACATCCTTCCGGACAACTACAAGGTTGAATCGCCCTCTCTCTCCGACATTCAGTTCCTCTTGAATCCCACCTTTACGCCAACGCAGGTTGACCAGCTGGATGCGCCAGACGCGCAACCCTCATTCGACCTGCGAGGCGAGCCCTACCTTCCTGGCTTTGTCGGACTCAACAACATTTCGCACAACGACTACATGAACGTGATCGTCCAGGCTCTGGCACATGTCAAGCCGCTGCGAGACTTTTTCGTTCGTCGTGGCCCAAGAGCTGGGCCTATAGCAGGCAAAGCAGGCGCCTCAGATCCACTTGGATCGACCAGCGAGTTGGCGCGCCGCTTTGGTGCGCTGATCCGCAAGCTGTGGAATCCGCGTGCGTTCAAGGGACAGGTCTCTCCCCAAGAGTTCCTCCAGGAGGTATCCAACAGCTCTGAGGGACGCTTCAAAATTACACAGCAAGGCGACCCGGTCGACTTTCTCGGTTGGCTGCTCAACCGATTGCACATGGATCTCACGGGAGGAAAGCGCAAGCGCGAGAGCATTATCACTCGCTGCTTCCAAGGCGAAGTGCGGATTGAGAGTCAAAAGGTGATTGTTCGCTCCGGACTGGAAGAGGAGCTGCTGAACGGAACGCCTGAAGAGGCGATCGACAAGCTGGACCATGACGGACGAAAGGAGGGCGGTCAACAAGACGAGCACGGCAAGGCCAAGTTTAACATTGAAAAGGAGGTGCAGGTGACTGTTTCGCCGTTCCTGCTGCTGGCAGTAGAGCTGCCTCCACCCCCGGTATTCCGAGACTCGCTGGGGAAGAACGCGATCCCGCAGGTGAGCATCTCGTCGGTACTGGCCAAGTACGACGGCGTCACGTTCCAAGAGGCACAGGGAATGATTCGCCGGTTCAAGGTGAAAAAGCTGCCACCGTTCGTGATACTGCATTTTCGGCGCTTCACCAAGAACCAGTTCGTGGAAGAGAGGAACCCGACAGTGGTTAATTTCCCGGTCAAGGGGCTTGACTTGGGTGACTACGTGGACCCAGCGTCGGCGCCCATCTCGACAATGTACGATCTGGTGTGCAACATTACGCATGAGGCTACCGCAGGATCGGTCCGCGACAATAGTGTGTATCGATCGCAGGTGCACACGCGCATGGACGGTGCTCGCGTTGGCAAGCAGGGCGCGGAGGGCGACGAGCGCAGCGGTGTAGCGACAGAAGAGCGATGGTTCCAGCAACAGGATCTTATCGTCGAGGAGCTCAACAAGCAGATGATCTTCCTCGGCGAGACGTACATCCAGGTGAGTGTGTGCTGGCGCAGCTTGCTGATCTCGGAACAAGTCACTGACTGACATGCTCGTGTATCTATTTGTACAGATCTGGGAACGCAGGGGTGGATCTCAGGAGGTCGAGGCAGCCCTGGCCAGAGCAGCACAGGCAGCCAAGAAGGCGCCGTCCAAGTGAGGATACAAGATGTCACGGGTCAAACTAGTAGAAATGATAGCCCAACCAGAGTATTTTGGACTGCCTCTGTGTGTTAGACGGTTTCACTTTTGTGCCAGGTATTCAGTGAGGGGGTTGCAGTACAGTACTGTACTGTATCGATAGATTTCTGATACGGTGCTACGATTTCCTCGCGTCTAGTTACAAACAAGTTGGCTCAGTCATTCAGACCGGGCAAGCAAGCGAGCAAAGCGAGCAAGAAGGCGAGAAAGTCGCGGTCGCGGTGCGCGCTTGAGCACCACCAAGCGCGGCCAGAAGCGCAGTGCAGTGCAGTTCAGTGCAGTGCGGCCCGGCGAGAGAGCCTGGTTTCGGATTCGGATTTGGTCTGTGTTGGATTCGACTTTGCGAAACGCTCAGTTACCCTATCCTACCCTAACCTCACCCTGCTCCTCCTCCTCCTCCTCACCACCACCACCACCACCACCACAGCGAGCACAGCGAGCACAGCGAGCACCATGGCGGTATTTTCAGCCTCGTCCTTTGTCTCCACCATCCCGCTGGGTACACGGGTGCTCACGGGGCTCTTGATATTCTTTACGTTCTTTCTTGCTCTCCTGCGACTCACACGGACCGAGGTCGGACTGCACCTTACCTTCTCCGCCCAAGACTCGGCCCTCTCCTTCCCATGGATCGTCATCGTGCCCGGTGCGAGCTGGGTCTACCCGTGGACCCTAGTTACCGCTGCATTCGCAGAGACGACCGTCATCGAGTTTCTCGTCAGCCTCGCAGCCCTCCCGCTCGCCGGACGCTATCTCGAGCGCCAGTGGGGCGCCGTGGAACTACTCAGGTTCTCGGCCATCGTGGTTGTCATCAGCAACGTCATTGCATGGGGCCTCGCACTCCTCCTCTTCGCCATATTCAGCAAGGAGGCCTTGATCTACGGCACACAGTACCACGGCCTCCAGGCGCTCCAGGTCGCTTTCCTCGTCGCCCTCACACAAGCTATCCCCGAGCACCAGGTTCAGATTCTCAAAAAAGTAAAACTACGTGTCAAGGTAAGCCCAGCCCAGCCCAGCCCGGCCCGCAACATATCGTTTTGCTTACTCACACTTTACCTTGAATACAGGATCTGCCCATGCTCTATGTGACAGTGAGCAACGTGGCCTGTATCATCGGGTACACGTCGCCGTTCATCCTGATCCAATTCGGCTGGCTCGTGTCCTGGGCATATCTCCGCTTCTTCCAGCTATCAGAGACGGGCGGGTACAGGGGCGACCGGTCCGAGGCGTTTGCGTTCGTCAACTGGTTCCCGCCCATCGCGCACCCCGTCGTGCAGGTCATCTCGACAAAGCTGTTTGACCTCTTCGTCAAGCTGCGCATCGTCAAGCCCTGGTCCGGCGGCAACTACTCGGACCTCGAGTCTGCGTCCACCGCCGCCGCACCGCCCAGCAGAGCAGAGGCGGAACGGAGACGCGCAATGGCGCTCAAGGCCCTCGATCAGCGCATCGCCAAACCCACCACCACCACAACACCCTCAAGACAGGACTCGTCCTCCTCGGCAAACAACACCACCACTCCCACCGTCGTGTTCGAGGCGCCAACAGACGACGACGGCGATATCGGGACGAGCACCTCAAAACCCAACGCGACCAAAGAGTCGGCGTAAACCCCCTCCCATACAGTGCTTCGACGATCTCAACCCCCCGCCTCTTCTCACCACAGTCTCACACAAGGACACCACACACGCAGCACTATTCATTCACTCACTCACCCATCTCCCTCTGTATTCGGGTACTGAGATGAATTAAAAACACAAAACACCACTTTTACAATGGAATCCACCCACACACACATACTCGTAGTTCAAGCAGTCTTGCGCATGAATGAATAGATGAAATGACAAAAAGTAATCTGGGAGCTGACAAAATGATATGCATACAGGCTAGCCAACTACCGTAACTACCTGTTCCCGTACCCGTTCATTGGGCGCGGTCGTTTCGCGTTCGAAGACGGAATCTTCTTGCCCTGCTTCTTGAGCACGCGCTTCTGCGCACGGAGCTCCTTCTTCATCCTTCCGTCCACCATCTTGTATCGGCCCTTGACACCCTTCGGACGGCCCTTGAGTCCACGGTTGACACCCTTGGCCACAACCAGGGCCGTCTCCTTCTTCTGAGCATTCTTGGATCCACCAGCGAGCAGCTTGTTGATCGTCGCCGACTTTTCCTTCTCCGAGATCTCCTCGTTCTCGTTCACCGCCTCGGCCTTCTTCTGCGCCTTCTCCAGACGCTGCAGCGCCTTGAGCTTCTTGCGCGCCTTGGCCTCGGCGATCTTCTTGATCGGTCGAGCGTCCAGTGCCCGCTGTCGCTCCCGCAGCGCCTGCACTGCCTCCTTGGTGATCGGGATATTCGCCTTGTAGTGCTTGGCCTCGTCATCAAGGAACCATGAAGGCAGTCCTCCCTTGTCGGTAAAGTTGTTCTTCGAAAAGCCTCGGTCGATCAGGTCTGCCTTGGTCATCTTGCGGTTCACAAGTGCCTGAGCAAGCGCAACTGCCTCTGCCGTGTGCAGGCCATGATCGCGAATGTACTTTTGCTTGGCCGCCTCCTCGTCGCTGCCGTACTGGTCCCAGTCCTCATCAGGAATGTCCTCGGGCTCAAAGTTGTCCTGTGGTACGACCTCAAAGTCGTTGTCATCGTCTTCCTCCTCCTCCTCCTCCTCCTCCTCCTCTTGGGCTCCGTCTTCCTCGTCGTCAGAAGCCGCCTCGTCCTCGTCCTCGTCCTCGTCCTCGTCCGCGTCGCTATCAGCGCCAATGTCGAGCGGCTGCATGTCTTTGAAGAGCGGGTTGTCGAACCAGATGGCAGCCTCGCGGCTTTGACGCGCCGCGACGGCGTCTTTGCCTTCTAATGTTCCAAGGATGAGTCTCTTTTGCCCCTGGTCGTCATCCGTGTCAGGCTCCTCGTCAGCAGGTGAGGGTCGCTTGCGCTTCTTGCTGCCTCCCGCTGCTGCCTTGCGTGCAGCAGCAATCTGCCTCTCCTCCTCTTCGTCCTCCTCGTCATCCGTGTCAAAGGTCTCCTCCTGTTCCTTGCGACCTTGAACAATGTCATATCCGCCCTCGCTCGAGTCACTTGCCTCACCATCGTCATCCTCGTCATCCTTGATGCCGCGCCACTCGTCGCGGTTGGGGTCCTTCTTACGGGCCTCCTTGACGCGGAACTTGGCATCGCGCTCCTGCATCTTGGTTCTGTACTGCTCGTAGAGCGAGTCCATCTCGCCCTCGAGGCGGGCCAGGCGATCGTCCCCGTCCTCGTCCTCGTCCGAATCGTCCGCGTTGACAGTAACGCTGCTTTCCTCGCCATCGTCACTCTCGTCATCATTGAGCTCGTCAAGTCCAACGGCGCCTGCCTTTTTTTCGGCGTCACCAAGGTCGAAAAAGTCACCCGAGCCCTCTGTAAGCTGCTGGTCGGTAAGTTCCATACCAATGTCCATTGGGGTAGTCATCTGGAGCTGCATCTTGAGGATCTTTCTTTGGCGGAGTTCGTTGCGACGACGACGCTCTTTTCTCGCCTTTCGGGCGGCCTCCTCGTTGAGTCGAGCAAGTTCATCGTCAATCTGCTCCTCCTCGTCCATCTCCTCAACCTCGACAGTCTCAGCCGATTCAGCAAGGGCCTTCTTGTCTGCAGCAGAGAGATCGAGCCCAATGGCGACACGGATTTCCTTGCGCCACTTGATGAGATCCTTAAAGTCTTTCTTGCCGAGCACCTTGAGATCCTTGCAGCTTGCCTTGATATCTTCCGTTGTCTGATACTTCTTGAGCAGCGGCTTGCTCTCATCAGTGTCGAAGGTAATCTGGTTGAATGAACCAAGCACAGCGACAACATCGGGAGCCTTGATAAAGTCCATGGCGTCGACCGACTTGAAGAGGATGTGGTCGCCATCAGCGTAACCCTCACGGTTCCTGCGAACCTTCTTGGGCTCGAAGACATTGGCATGGGCATTGCCGGCCGAGGTTCCCTTGAGAGATTCGGGAACGCCCTCGATACCGGTGGTTGAGGTAGGGTCAAGGTCCTTGAAGACGTGGTGTGGGTCGAGGAACTTGGGGTCGATGCGTGCGGGGTTCTTGTAGCCCTGGCAAACGACGAAGATCTCAGCGGAGACGTTACGGGAGGAGGCGGGCTTGGTGGCTTCGACCTTCTTGAACAGCTGGTTGAAGACCCAGAGCAGGTTGTTGTAGTCTTTCGAACGGAAGACCTTGGTGACAAAGGTGCCGCCGGCGACGAGGAACTCGACGGCGAGACGAAGAGACTGGAGGGTGAGCTCGGACTGGGCGTACGCGTCCTGGACCCAGGCGGTACCAACGTTGGGGGCACCGTCGTGGATGACAACGTCAGCCTTCCAGTCCTTGAGGTGGTGGCGGAGCTGGTCACGGCACTTGTAGGAGTTGATATCTTCGGCAAAGGTGATGCAGCGGGGGATGGGCTTGATGGGGACGAGGTCGACACCGACGATGAGAGAGTTGGGGGGCATGTACTTGCTGGCTACCTGAAGCCAACCACCGGGGGCGGCACAAAGATCGATACAGCAGCGTGCATGTTCGAGGAAGTGGTACTTTTTGTTGAGCTGGACAAGCTTGAAGGCGGCACGAGAGCGGAAGCCCTGCTCCTTGGCAAGCCAGTAGAACTTGTCGAGACGACCCTTGGCGGTCTTCTTGACCTGCCTCTTACCCATGGCGGCGGCTGCTACGTGTGGCTAGTGCCTGGGTGGCAGTCGTGTCTGCTTGGCGGATAGGGTGGGTGGGTATTGGGATGTGGAAGAGCAAGTGCAAGTGGATGCGAATGTGGATGTGATTGTGATTGTGTGGCTCAGCCAGACTCGGCCAGTCTCGCAGATTCACAACCCACATGCACTCAGTCAGTCACCGTTCATCTGTTCGCCTCCCTTGCTCCCACTGTCAGAGCGTTAGAGCGTTAGACTAAGAAATTTTTGATTTTTCTGCATCACTCTCGACTTTTTTTTTTTTTTTCCCGCCCATCCTGAACCGCCTCTCCGCTTTCCGTTCTTCTTGGTGATGCTTTGAGCCGGACCCTGAGCGGGTGGGCCACAGACCAGCCAGCAGATACGCGTCGATCCATTTCCCGCACGAGAGGCTCGCTGCGGCGCGAGTTGGCTCCGCTCACACGCAGCGCCGAGGCGACTGGCATTCGCGGCCACGAAGAAAAAAGGGTAGGAAGAAGGAAAAAAAAAAAAAAACTGCACCCAACAGAGAGACCCACGCCCTCACCCACTAACTCACGACGGTGCATTTTGGATTCGCTGGCTGGCTGGCTCGCTGGCTGGAAGAGGCGCGCGCGTTTGGCATACACGGATTGACTGACTGACTGACAGACACGCTCTTCCCATGCTCTCTCGCAGCTGCTCAGCCAAAAGCCAGAAACCAGCGAAACCAGCCATTCAGTCAGTCAGTCAGTCAATCAGTCAATCAGTCACACGCCATCTTCGATCAGTCAGTCCAGTCGAAATTGATACCATCATCAACCCTCTCCTTCTACCAATCTCTTTTGCTCTTCTCAACCCTTTGACCTAGGCAACACCAAATACAACCTACACTACTCGCGCACATTCACCGTCCTTGGGCATCTTCCTCCCCAACAACTCTCGCCCAACATGCCGTCCGCGGACGCAGATGCCATCACCAATGGCGCTGCCGACCTCAACATCAACGATGACGAGATCGACTTCTCCGACATTGAGCAAAAGTACTCGGTCAAGTTCGACGAGGGTCTCGACGACGTGATTGTCATCGACGGCGTCCCCGTCATCACCGAGGCTCGCCAGCAGAAGCTCTTTGAGACCATTCAGAAGCGTTTCAAGACCCAGGCCGGCATTGACGTCGAGCTCGAGGGCATGCACATTCCCTACGCCGACAATGGCGAGTCCAAGGGGTGAGTTCCTGTCTTGCAACCTCTCCTGCCTTGCCTTGCCTCTCTTTCTCTCGTCTGACTCACCCAACTTTATTCCATTCCATGCCCCACAGTTACATCTTCATCGAGATGGCCTCCCCCGAGGACGCCGCCCAGGCTATCCGCATCATGGACGGCTACGCCTTTGACAAGAAGCACCGATTCGCCGTCAACCGATTCACCGACATTGAGAAGCTCGCCAACCTCTCCGAGGAATACGTCGAGCCCGCCGAGGACGAGTTCAAGCCCAAGGAGCACCTCCGCTCCTGGCTTTCTGACTACGCCGGCCGTGACCAGCTCGTCATCTGCCGTGGTGACGATGTCGAGATCGCCTGGCACAACAAGTCCTCCGCACCCCAGGTTGCCCACACCCGCCAGCGATGGACCGAGACTTACGTCCAATGGAGCCCCCTCGGCACCTTCCTCACCACCTTCCACCGACAGGGTATCGCTCTCTGGGGTGGCCAGAACTGGGAGCGATTCATGCGTTTCCCTCACCCTGGTGCCCGTCTCGTCGACTTTTCCCCCAACGAAAAGTACCTCGTCACCTGGTCTCACGAGCCCATCCAGGTCCCCGAGAACGCCCCCGTCGGTCCTCAGCACTTTGGCCCCGAGGACGAGGGCAACCGCGTTGCTGTTTGGGAGGTCCGCACTGGTCACCTCCTCCGTACCTTCCCCGTTCAGCAGGACGAGCCCGGCCAGTCTGGCCAGCTCAAGGGCTTCTCATGGCCCTTCCTCAAGTGGAGCGGCGATGACCGCTACTGCGCCCGTATCACCCCAGGCCAATCCATCAGCGTCTACGAGACTCCCTCTATGGGTCTCCTCGACAAGAAGTCCATCAAGGTCGAGGGCGTTGTCGACTTTGAGTGGTGCCCGCTCGGCGACAAGGACAAGGATGCCATCGCCGCCTGGGGCGACGGCAAGAACCCGCCAAAGGGTGCCAAGAAGCCCAAGGACAACATGCTTGTCTTCTGGCAGCCCGAGGTTCAGAATCAGCCCGCGCGTGTCACCGTCATGAGCGTACCCACCCGCGAGATCCTCCGATCCAAGAACCTCTTCAACGTGTCGGACTGCAAGCTTCACTGGCACCCTCAGGGTGACTACCTCTGTGTCAAGGTTGACCGACACACCAAGACCAAGAAGTCCATGTTCTGCAACCTCGAAATCTTCCGCATGCGCGAGAAGGACTTCCCTGTCGAAGTCATTGAGCTCAAGGACCCCGTCACTGCCTTTGCCTGGGAGCCCCACGGAAGCCACTTTGCCGTCATCTCCTCCAACGACCCGCAGCTCGGCACTCCCGCGCCCGGTATCACCATCAAGACCCAGCTCAACTTCTTCCACCTCCACCAGAAGGGAGACTTCCGCCTGCTCAAGACGCTGGACAACAAGACGTCCAACACGCTCTTCTGGTCCCCGCGTGGCCGCCACATTGTGGTCGCGACGCTCGGAAGCAGCCAGAAGTTTGACCTCGAGTGGTACGATGTTGACTTTAGCCACGAGATTCGCCAGGGCGCGCCGTCCAACGATCCTGCGGAGGACGTCAAGCTGATTGGTACTGGGGAGCACTACGGCATTACGGATCTCGAGTGGGACCCTTCAGGTCGATTTGTGGCCACGTCGGCGTCGGTATGGCGACACTCGCTGGAGAACGGATATGCGGTGTGGGACTTTAAGGGCCAGGAGTTGCAGAAGCATGTGCAGGACCGATTCAAGCAGATCCTCTGGCGACCTCGACCTCGTACGCTGCTGACCAAGGAGGACCAGAAGCGGGTGCGCAAGAACTTGCGCGAGATCGGACGACAGTTTGAGGACGAGGATGCGGCTGAGGAGACCAACTTGGCCCAGGGTCAGCGCGAGCTCTACCAGCGTGTGCTCGAGGAGTGGAAGGCCTGGCGTGCGCGCGCGAGGAAGGAACTCGAAGAGCTCCGCGCCGATCTGGGACGCGAGGAGCCGTCCACAACTGCGGTCGCGCAGAAGCTCGAGGAGGAGGCTACCGAGGAGGTACAAGAGTGGATCGAGGAAGTCCTCGAGGAGACCGAGGAGGTGCTTGCTTAAGAGTCCTTCGCCTCTCTCTCTCTCTCCCCCTCTCTCTCCCCTAGCGTGTCTCCTTCTTGTGTCTCCCCCAGCTTTGTCCCATCCCTCTCTGTATAGTGCCAACCAACACTTGCCCCCCCCCCCCCCCATTCCCCCCAAAAAGTTGGAAAGAGGCTTAGATCACTCTATTCCTTTCTACACGTGTATCTAACCCTCTTAGTCCTTCAATCGCACAGCGTATTGTCCGCCCGCCATGAGACTTTTCTCCATCCCCCCAAGGCGAACCAGACTACCTGTCACGACACGATACGAAACAACACTTTGAATCGTGATGGGAAAAAATAAGAGCCTGGTTGAAAAAATGAACATGAGAAACTACAGGTTAAAGTGGAGAAGAGAAGAGAACAAGGGGGAACGTATTTGCGTAGAGCTGTGTGAGTGAGTGCGTGCAGAGTGATGCTAATGAGCGTGAGAGTGTCGCCCGCCCGTTTGACGAGATGGTCGTCTTGAAGAACGAACCGCGCGTGGGATGGGCAGGCCCACGAGCCTGGAGCGGTCAGGCATTGGAGAGGTCTTGGAAGCGGGAGGGCAAGGGAGAAAAAAGGAGGGTATACGCCGAGAGTGTCCGAAGGCATGGCCAATGATAGAAAGCCGGCAATAAGGCTTAGAGCGTTACAGGCCAGAGAAACAAGGCACGGCCTGTCCCACTTACGCCCAGACCAACAACCGCGCATCCCAGCTACCAGTGCAGAGCGCCATGCCGTCCGTGCTGACTCCGAGACACGATACTCGGTTTTCGTGCGCAGCAAGCACGCCGACCCGCTCGCCCTTGAGAGTATCCCAAACGTTGCACGTGTAGTCGTCGTAGCCAGCAAACAGGATACGTCCTGAGACGGAGAAAGCCACCGAAGTGATACCGCAAAGGATGTTGTCGTGCGTGTACGAGTTGAGCTCCCGGTCAGCACGCAGATCGAACAGCCTGCACGAGGCGTCGTCCGAGCCTGTCGCAAACGCATCACCGTTGGGGAAGAACTGGACAGCGTTGATGTCGCTCTCGTGGCCGGCAAATGTCTGTACCGCCTTGCCCGATCGGATGTCCCAAACCTTGGCCATGGCGTCGCAAGCTCCCGAAACGAAGACATTCGGGTTGGGGCTCAGGGAGATGCTCATCACATCACCCGTGTGGTCATTGAACTCAGTGATTCGGACACCCGAGTCAATGTCCCAGAGAATGCAGCTCATGTCACCAGAGCTGGTGAGGATCTGGTGGTCGTTGAGGAAGCGACAGCAGCTGAGGTAGCCGGTATGCGCCGATAGCTCTCGTCCGACCTTGACATTGTTTGGGTCCTTTCCGCGAAGGGAGTAGATGCTGCAGATGTTGTCGAGACCACCACAGGCAACCCAGTTGCCCGATGGAGAGTAGGCGCAAGTCATGACCCAAGATGACCGGAGAGGAATAGCGTTGACCTTGTTGGTTGTGTAGGCGTCCCAAACGATCAGCTTGCCGTCTTGGGAGGCAGAGACGAGGTGCCTCTTATCTGTCGCCCAGTGCATGGCGTAGATCTTGGCAAGATGACCCTTGAGCGTCCTTCGAGGCTTCATTACGATTCTTGGCAGCGGCTCAATGTCATTCGCCATGGCTCGCACTGCAAGGAGCAATCAGCGATGAGGCACAGTGTTAGCTCAAAGTCCACTTCTCACACTGTCAAAAAGTTTAAGGACAGCATGTCGAAAACTCACAGCTGGTATCGGCCATCTGATCCTTCTTCGCTCGGATCTTTTCCTTGAGTCCATCCGCCTCACGGCGAGCAGCCGCAATCCTCTCCTGCAGGTCGTTACCGATTGCGGACATCTTCTGTTTCAGTCCAAATTAAGACGTCCGTTATTTCTGAAGAGCGTCGAACCAGGTCAATGCAGATCGTGAAGTGGGTCGTCAAACGGCGGTAAGCGGAAATAGGCCAAATGGATGGTGGCGGCACGTGAATGACGAGTCGCGAGAACGGATGGAAGGTAATGTGATGAAATGAAGGGTCGTAGTTGGCACGGCGAGATGGAACGGAAGGAAAAAAGGGATCAGTCAGTCCTCCTGGTGGCCAGAGAGCGTTGGAGTAAAGAAGCGATAATCAGCCCTCGAGGGTCGCGCGGGCTGAGCCTCATGGCAAATGCTCGTGACGCGAAGTGGGCAGGCCGCGAAAGGTGGCAACTAGGCACAGATCAATGCGGACAGCAATCGGGAGCATCATCGCCACACACCGCACCAAAAGGCAGGCGGATGACAGTACGCTGTGGGTCCCATGAGTCACGCGCGGCGCGGATCAGTGCAGCTGGCCCAGTGACGCTGAGTTGCGCAGCAGGGCAAGAAGCAACTCGTATCTGGCTCGGCACGGGCAGCCGTCGACGTCCATCATGCGAAGCAGTGAAGAATCGACCGCGGCGGATGAAGGTGCACACAGTGACTGGCCAGCGAGCTGTGCGCAATCGGCCATGGGCGCTCATCGTCGTGTGAAAGAATCGTGAAGGTGGATAGGGGCACGAGGGATGCACATAGCAATCGTGAAGGTGGATCGCAGAAACAAGACTTACAAAGTTGAGGCTCCAGTCGCAGACTGAAAGTTAAGATGGAAGGCTAGGAGGGGCTGAGTGGCGCTGAGCAGACCGACCAAAGTGCTGACAATTTGTTTATCCAAGGATGACGAGGATCGCTCAGGTACGCTGTTGTTGGGCTGGGAGACTGACGGATCCTTCGTTGGAGATGGCGAATCGATGCCCACGAGTTGTGATGATTCAGATAGAGCTTGGCGGACCTAGTAGTCGCAGCTGGAATCCGTCGAGCTGAGAGGGTGATGAGAAGGCGACAGGGAGTTGGTGAGGTACGAAGCGGAGAGGTGGAGGGGGATTGGGAAAGACGGGCGACGAGCGACGAGAGTTGACAGGGGGGAAAGTGACGGGAGAGAAGGGGTGGGAGCAGATGAAACGGACTCTGAATGGGCGATCGTTGATGAACGGTGGATGCAAAGGATGGGAGCGGCGTCGGGTGTTGAGCAGAATGAAGAATGGCGTCGGATGGATTGTCTAAAGCGTGGCTCTTGCGCAGACGGCACAGCACGGATAGGCCAAGCAAGGTCAGGTCAGACAGGCAACGCAAAGCAAAGCACAGCACAGCAGGGCGAATTGGGCCTGTGAGGGGAAGGGCGGGCTGGCAGGCTGGTTGGCTGGTTGACTGGTCTGGCTGAGTGACTGTCTGACTGACTGACTGGCTGGCTGGCTGGCTGGCTGGCAGGCGGGCGGGCTCACTCGCTTGCTCTTTCGCTGCGTGTCTTGGGCTGTGGCTTGGCCCTGCGCCTTGGTCTTCTCGCGAGAGTCACAGGGATTCGGAGAGGAAACGCGCACGCACCTGGCTGCAAACGGGGCGAAAAGGAGGGGCGACAGGTAATTTCAGAGCGGAGGGCCCGAGCGGGCCAGACAGTCAGACAGGGCAGCCCCAGAGTAAGGGAACGAACGGATGTGGCCAGCCAGCCAGCCAGTCAGCCAGCCACACAGACCAGGCAGACAGACAGACGAGATGGACAGGTCAAAGCTAAGACAAGACAGGGCGAGACGAGACAGCCGAGCAAGGTGCCAGGCTGGCTGGCAGACCGGCAGGCAGGGCGAGCTAGCTGGGTGACAGACCGACAGACCGACTTGGACAAAAGGAAGAGCGGCTCGCATTTTAGTGTGCACTCAAACCGACCGACATGAGCCGCCTGGCTGCCGCACGTTGCCTGTTGCAGCAGTCACATAGCAGGGGCAAGGGCACGGGCAAGGGCAAGAGAGAAGAAGGGAGCTTCGGCAACTGCGAGTGGGCTGAGCTGGCTGGATGGCCGGCTGGCTGGCAGCCAATTTAGACGAGTCAAAAAGGGAAAGGGGAGAGGGCGAGTTGAGCCAGCAGCCAGCCAGCGACCAACATAGAGGGAAAAAAAAAATGCCTTGAAAATCAAACGCAAGTGCTTTACTGTACTGTACTGTCAGAACGCGCCCTGGCCCCTTCTCTCCCAGCATGCGTGACAAGGTTGGTTGAGCTGCAGCTGTTCGTTGTCGTCGTCTCCTTTCGGCTCTTCGGTCTTTGCGTCGGGCCTTTGGGACGTTGACCTTGCTTTTTTCTTTTTCTCATCCCGGGCATGGCTCGGTAGAGAAGGAAGAATAGACACGGTCTTCTTCCGCACGCTCCCCCCCCCTCTCTCTCTCTCTTTCTGCCCCGCCCCTGATTCTTCTACAGCTACGGTACTTTGCTGCGTGCTGCTGCACGCATTCTCGATTCCCCGGTTGCCACGGAAAAGCGTGCAGGACAGGTTGGTAAGAGTGCCGGCTCGGTCTCCGTTCACCCCCCTTGCAAAGACCAGATCCGCACACATACACGGTCAGTCGCCGTGTCGAAGTTACTGGATACTGTCGCAGCATGAATGTGTGTACACCTCGGATCGAGATTGCAGCCAAGATGGCAACCAAATACGATTGCATATGAGAGTTGCGGATGGCCCGATGAAGGGCAGCTGAACCCAAATCTTGCTTTGCTTCAGCCTGAGACACTGAGTGAGTTTAAATCACCCTCTCCTCCCCTACCCGACATGATGCAGTTCTTTCTCGTCTCGCAGCGCAGGGCTGAATGGGTTACGGTGCAGTACTGTGATTCAGCGTGGTTGGGGACGCAACGCATGTATTCCTGACAGATATAGTGTACATGGCAAAGCAGTGTACCGAGTCAGGCGTGTCGCCCATGCCTGCCTGCAGGTGCCTGGTCAGTGGACGACACAGCCGAGAAACGCCAAAGGGTCAGGGGCGTGAGAGGCGAGAATGTATCCGTTCCCAACACTGCATCACACCAACCGTGATTTGTATTGTACCAGTATTCGGGCGGCGCTGCAGGCACACACACACACACAGAGTAGGAGCCAGCTTGTAACGATACTCTAGTGACCATATCAAAAGGCAAAGCACAAAGCGCCATTCGGAGCAAAGGAACTAAATAAACGGCAGAAGCAGGTACCCACAAACCAATAGATATTGTGAGCAATACCATGAGTTAGGCATGTTGGTATGAATCATTCATTAATGCTCAACACCGGACCGGCCGAGCCGTTGATGATCTTGTGTGAGTAGGATGACCTGGCCAATGCTGGTGTTATCCCCGTTGATGGGGATGGAAGCATTCAGTGCTGTAAGCACAATCACACTGTTGCATCGCTAGCATCACTGCCTGACCAAGATGATCAACGGCGTACCTGGCTAGGCACGGTTGCTCTCCTCTCCATAAGCTATCTTCTGCCGTGGCCGACTTGTTCATCTTGAACATGCCTTGCGGTCGATCCAGCAAGCAGGCCCCAAAGCCTCTCGAGTTTCTTCTTGTTGGCTGCGAATAAGGTGGGTGATTGTGGTCTCGGCCGGCTTGACCACGCAATGCAGGGTCTTTCCTCCTCCACAAACGCCAAACGCCAAACTTGGGCCTTGGCGGAGCCGGTCCGGTACCGGACCATCAAACGATCCATGAACAACCGCCTTCCTGTCTATCTCACCCTCTCTTGGGGCTCAGCATCCAATAGCCTGGCTACTCGTGGCCACATGCAGCAAAGCCATTCTGGGCTACGTAATGCCTTCTATCCAGATTGTGATTACAGAACGAACTTGGCCTGGACCCGCTTCCTTTGTGGTTTTGTGAAATCGGATCGGGAAGCCCGCGCGATTTCGCGACGCGCCTGCCTGGGCCGATGAGAGCACATCGCATGAGCCAACGCCAACCATCTTCCACGCAGACCACATCCTATTCGGACCTTCCGCACTCGGCACACTCGTTTGGAGCAGCCTTTGTTCCCGCCATTCCGACGCAGCCCAGCAACATCCCACCTCACACTTTTCATCCATTCTAGCATCACCACCATCAAAACTCTGAACGGCAGGACCAATCGCTCCGACACCTACTGCCATGTTTGCTTAAGATCCGCCTCACCTCGTAAACCGTTCACCTCACAGCTCTGAGAATCCGACAGATCCATGGATCCTCGCTCTTCTCAGTCCCGGGGCGATCGCCCACGCTACATCCCGTTCGGCTCGCCCTCCTCTAGCAAGCTCCCAATAACACCTGTTCGGGCCACTTCCGGCAGCTCTGCGCCTCCCAATTCTCTGCGAAAGAGCGCCTCAAAGAGCTCTCTGCGCAAGTCTGTCCGAGCAGATGTGCTGCTGGGACGTTCAGCGTACGACAACTTTGATGAAGTAGAATGGGTCGTCGATCTCAGCTCTCGCATCAAGTCTGCTCTCGAATCCAGTCCCAAATCCCGCTCGCCAGTCCCCGCCTCCCATGGCGTGTCTCCACGCGCAAGCGAAAAGAGACTCCGTCTACCAAGGCCCAGTCGAGAGTTTGAGGAGCTTCAGCAACGCATCAAGCGTCGCAAGCATGAAGATACTGTCAGCTTCACCGATTCGCACCTGGCTGACCAGAGCTTGATCAGTGTTACCACTGAAGACGACAATGCCTCAGCTCGTTCCGTAGCCGCAGATGGCCAAAGGCTGCTCAGTGCCGAGCAGTGGGCCAAACAGGCTCAGTCCGAGTTTGAGAAAAGGCAAGCCCGACAAGTTTCAACTGCGGCGGTTAATCCGCCCCCGGCAGCGTCCCCTGAACAAGACAAGAGCAACCCAGTGGTCGAACGTGCCAAGATGACAGCAGACTCAATCAGAGAGCTATTTGCAGGCGGCGGAATCGAGAGCGAAGATGGCGAATCGATCGACATGGCATCCTTCGCAGACAGCGCGGAGCACATGCCCGCTTCATCATCCGGCGCGCCATCCTCCCTGTTCGAGTCTTTCAAAAGCCACGACGGAGCAGTCGACATCGACGCCATTCTCCGCCATCGGGCAGAGCTTGCAGCCAAGCAGGCTGAACCTCCTCAAGTGCAGCCCGGCTCCGCTTTCCAGCTTTTCAATGGCAGCGACCACGCAGCATCCGGCGATGCTGCAGAGTCGTCCCAGGCGCGAAAGCCTCTGATACAAGTTGTGGATGCTCGAGATGAGGACCGAGACGATGCGAGAGAGGGCGATACATCCGAATCCGACTCTAGTGATGGCAGTGAGGACGACGACGAGAATGGTGACTCGTCGGACGCATCATCCAAAGGCATCGTCATTGAGGAGAACGAATTGGATGAAAGCGAAGCTGAAAGTGATGATAGCGACGGCGACACTGACGAGGAAGGCGCAAACATGACGAGAGGCCAACCTGATCAAATAGCTTTGGTCAACGGCACGCTTCAGATTGTGGATCGTCAAAGGCACGAGGCATCCGGAGACGATCACGAGAGATTCGATCATCATACAGACTCGGACGACGATGACTCTGACGATGATAACGACAGTGAGAGCGAGAGCGAGGGCGAAGAGGACAATGACTCCGACGAAAGCGAAGAGCCCGAAGCTGCCGCTCTCGGCCACAGGCAGTGGACGGACGGGGCTGGAGGTGACGCCGATGAGCCCATCGTCTTGTCCGACTCGGATGAGGAAGAGCAGCCCGTGCCCCCTCCTCAGAGCGCGGCTTTCCCGCATCCCATGGATGGGATCGAATCGGAAGATGAGATTGAAGACGAAGACCTGGATCAAGACGACCTGGACGAAGAAGCCCACGCGGATGTGAACGGCGGCTTCGAACAGGAAGATCTCAGCATGGATCCACCTGAGGACGATCGACTTTCGCCCGAAGGCAACGAATTTGAGCCGTACCCGTCCTTCGTACGGGCTTCCCAGCTCTTGCCAGCGTCAACTACACCTCCGCTGGCGCAAACATCAGCTGTTGAGCCAGTCAACGAACTGCCTGAACCTGTAACGCAGCAATCGATGGCTCCACCAATACCATCGACTACGAACGATATTGGCAACATTGATCCGGATCTGCTCGATTCATTCTTCCAAGCAGGTCCGTCGATCCCGGGCGTGGAAACTGCATCCTCAGGGTTGGATCTCCCGACGACTCGCACTCAGCACGACGTAGAGCAAGGAATGCCGGTTTCAGGCGAGGATAAGCAGTCATCTTCAAGCATTGATCGAATTCCGGGCGGAGAGAATGAAGAAGGAGCTCAAGATGAGGCTCTTGCTTCTGGGTCCACTCAGATCGAGCAAATTGACGCTTCAGGCGACTCTGTAATGCCCGCAGCGCTCCAGCTCGAATTGGCTCAACAGAATCTTGACGAGGCGCTGACCACCTCTTTGGACACCCCAGAAGGCATGGTTGGTCCGACAAACCCCGTGCCGGACGTCGAATCGCTGGTACGATTGCGGGAGCAAGTTGGGACTCTGGATTCTCCAGACTTGTCCGTCCGCTCAGAGAAGAGCGAAAAGGACTCGAAGGAGGAGGAAGTGGCGCCGTCCTCAAAGGAAGGCGAAGCGGTGCCAGGCTTCTTTGACGCCACTCAGGGCTCCACCGCCGCGCTGCGATTGAATGAGGCAGGCGCCGTGCTAACTGGCACATCCGAGGATCTGTTTGCTGACGTGGAGGACAACAGCGAAGAGGAGGTACAGCCTGCGGAGACCTCCAACGTGCCTGGCATTGAGGCAGTCATAGCTGCGGCCGCTGAGCCAATGGATGCCGAAGTGCCAGATGTGCTCGCAGCTGCTTCTTCCGAAGAGCCAGTCGAGATGCCAGAAATCCGAGTCAAGGTCGACAGCAGCGGTTCCAATGTCAAAGAAGTAGAGGTCTCGGGTATGCCTGTTCTGGATGAAGGAATCGCAAGCGGCGATCTGGCGGATCACGAAGGCGCAACTGAAGATACGGTAAAGAAAACAATCCAGGAAGCCTTGCAAGCTACGACCGAGTCGACGGAGGAGGCTCCCGTCCCAGATGATGTCAAGGACAGCAACGCAAGACCCGCCACTCCTTCTCCCGAGGATCCGACAGAAAGCAACATCGTGCCCACCACTCCTCCCTCCCAACCGGCGAATCCAGCTCAATCTGTCTCGCCTCGAAGATCGCCACGTACCAAACTGAAAGCTCTCAGTGCCTCTCCACAACGCCAACCACCGAAGCCACGAAAACCTCGACAGAGAGAACAGTCCTCAACCAAATCGAATGCGAAAGATGAAAATGTCGGTGTGGTTGATCGGCCGCCAACAGAGGAACCCGAAGTGGAGCCGCCGCAAGGGGAAGATGCAGCCGCTGCTGCAGTTGCTGACGAGGACGAGAAGGCTGAAGAAACAACGGAGCCTGCAGAGGTCCTAGACGAAACTGACAAAGATGCAGCTGCCAAAGTCGAGGGGACAGATGCGCCCGCAGAGGAAGCTGACGAGCCTGAGGAGAAGGCTGAGTCATCCAAAAAGGAGAGTGCCTCATCGCCAAAGAAACGGCGTGGTCGGGGAAGCCGAGGCACGGCAGCCGATCCAGCATACAAGCCTGACAAAGACGAGTCGGACTCGGCATCCGATGCCGAAGCCAAGCCAGCCAGCCGTCGAAGGCAACGCACTACATCCGGGAACAAACTGGCAGAAGTGACGCCCGTGACGGAAAAGGAGAAGCCAGAGGGTTCGCCAGGGGAGGACGCGCCGGCGGCCAAGCGAGCGCGACCGCGAAGAAGCAAGGGTCAGAAGGACGAGAAGTTTGTACCCATGGTGGAGGAGGAGGAGGAGGAGGGCGAGACAGTCGAAGTGATCGTGCCAGAGACGGCCGGGCTGCGGACTCGAACCCAATTCCAAGAGGAGAAGGAGGTTGTGGAGGAGCTCATTGGTGCCGAGGCCGGCGAGGCAATGGAGGAAGAGCTCGAAGAAGCAGCACTCGAGCTTGACGCCCCGCATTCAGACCATCCATCCAAGCCGGCCGGCACGGACGAGGCCGCTGACGAAGATGACAAAGATCAAGTTGCCGAGACAGAGGAGACGGCTGAACAAGATTCGAGCATCGCCGATGTCACGATGGAGGATGAAGAGCAGCCGGGACCCAGCAGCGGTCCGAGCTCACCCAGCAAGACGGAAAGCGAGCGCGGCCGGGGCCGAGGCAAAGGCAAGGCCAGCGGAAGGGCCCGTGGCCGAGGCAAACGGGGAGGAAAGACAAACAGTCCAGGCAGAGGCGGGGCCAAATCAAAGTCACCCGCCACCACCACCAGGGCCACGCGCAACTCGAGCCGACGCAAGTAAAGTGCAAGGCTTGGCAGGAGGAAAAGAACGCCAAGCTAGAGCTAAAGTGTACTTTCTTGCTGGCACTTTGACTTGCGAAATGACTGTAATGCTAGATCGTGGTTTGTCTTCAGATGATTCAATGTCCAAGATTCAATCTAGCCAAGAGACGTGCGCGTGCAGAGACAAAGGCTGAGTGAACAGAAGCCGTAACAGAGGTGGCGAAATACTCTTCATTCGCAATCTAAAAGCAACTTTTCTGTCAGTGCTGCAGGGCTGGTCCGTACGCTCTCGCACGGTCGACACGACCGGTCGTGTCACCCAGGTGCGCCGGAGTCGACCCGAACGTTGCTGCTGGCAAAGTTAGAGTCAAACAAGGGAGTCTGGGAAAAAGCGATACACATCACCGATCCAATCGGGCGTGTGTGCGCCTGTGACTCGTCGCCCAAGCTCGGTCGTGCTTGCAGGTACCTTGAATTTCGTTACGCCTCCGATGAGTCTGACGAAGGCGGAGCAGACGGCCCTCTGTGTGCATTGCAAAGGGCAGCAGCTCAGTTGAAGACGGGGGTTTCCGTCGCGGCCCTCGGATGCTACTGTACGAATCTGGATCGGGAACACCCCATCAAACTGGCTCCGTCGTCACGCGTACGCCTTCTCAGAGGGACTGCCAGACGTAGCCGTGTGAAGCTGTCTACTCGACTGAATCACATTTCTCTGTACTAGTCTTTGATTTTCCAAGCTGTCGAACATCGTACGATATTGTGTGCACAATAGTACACCTGTTGTTCCTCGTGTGCCTGTGTTCTCCTGTGCTTGTGGCTTGGTGAGCTTCAGTGCTTGTTTGCTTGTTCGTTTCGAGCGAAACGACGCTGTCCGGGCCCGGTTCAGGGTAGTCGACCCAATTTGGGGGTCAAATAAGACGCTGTTTTTTGACTCGCTACCCTCGTCGGGTAGCACTACCGTTTTTGAACCTGTTTTTCAGAGTCGCGCGAACGAAGTTTCTTTTGGTTGTCAGGTTCCATTGTGTCTGTCTCCCCGTCCGCGCGCCTGCGGGAAACGTATCTCCTGCGAGTGCCCGTCGAGGCCACCGGGGCTCTCGAGAAGACTCTGCGGGGACCGTCAAGAGGACGTCGGGGACCGTCCCCCGCGTGAGCGACCTGTACAGTACCTGTACGTGGTCACACAGGGCGCTCGCGCGTCCGTCCGTGACTGCTTGTGCCCGGGATGAGCTCGCGACACGAATCTGCTCAGTCCAATCGGGAAAGCCCGACCCTTGTTCCCAGAGTGACGGCTGCGGCCGCGCTTTGGGGTCTGAGCCTTCTGACTCTGACGCCGCTTCAGCTTCTTCATGCCGAACACGGCACAACAGGGGGACCACCGTATCGATGCTCTCTCCAGTGCCGATTCCTGGGTCTCAGCAGTGCAGGCCGTGCCTTATTCAGTCGCTCGCGCTGTCAAAGATTCAGACGAAACTGTGCAGCTTAGCGCTCTTGCCCAGTCCCGGCTCTTTCTCATCTTCGTCCACGGCATGGCGGCCGGCAAGGTCACTAGGAATTGCAGAGAAGTGCCTAGCCAATCGTGGTTCGACAGACTTCCTGTGTACAGTAGATACAAAGAGTACAGTGGCCCTCATTCTCCATGTCGACACATGTATCTGACCTTGCTACTTCCATCTGGCCATCTGAGCTTCGCATCCCACCGTCGCTTCTCTCAGCTTTTTCTTTCCATCCTTCCCTTTTCTCTCCTTCTCGCCATTCTCTTCTGTCTCGATCGTCTTCATTTACTTTGCTTTCGAGACGATCCTTTCACATTGGGCATTTCCTCCCTTTTTTTTTTCCTTTCATACTCTCCGATCGGTGAGGGTAATACACAACGAGTCTCCAAGCATAGTGCTTTCCTTTCGCCATCCCTTACCCTCGAGAGGCTTCTTTCGAATGATCTTGACGCCCTCCCACTGCTTCCGTCTCTAGTATCAGATCTATCTGTGCCCCCACCTTTGAACAGCTGCATACAGGCCCTTCGCCGCACACACCCATTCAGTTCCGTCGATGGCGTTGCATCAATCGTTTGACTATGCATACCAGATCGAGGCTCCCTTTCAAGATGCAACCAAGACGTCCTCATCAAGTTCGCTCGAACAAGCCCGCAAGTTCGGATCACTAGCGCATACAACAAATGAGAGCGCTCAAGTTTCCCAACGCGGTCACGACACAAGTCACGATGACCCAAGCTCGTACCTCGCGGGCGAGCCTGGATCCACCGTCGTCCTAGACATTTTTTCGCTGCCTGTCCCAGCTTCTTCTGACATGACCAGCACGGGCTCTTTTCATTTGAGTCATCAACCACTGCAGCGTATGCAGCGTATCGGTGATCACGATCACCGATACGCTGCAGAACTCGGTGAGATGACCTATGAGGAGTTGTCAGTATGGCCCATGGAAGCAGAGACCGGGGCTGAACATGAAGTATCGACCGGCTACGACAAGGCTTTCGACACTCAGCAGCTTTTTGAGGGACAGCAAGGTATCGAGGAGCTCATGATGCAGTGTAACGACCCTGGCAATCCACTTGTAGTGAGCCGGGTACCAGACGATCCTTATCAAAGCTATACTTGTGAGTCCTTCTTTATCCAATTCTTTGTCGACTCTCTTTCTTTTGCCCTGATTACCTTCCATCATGCTTTGTCCAACTAGTCGGTCACGGGGACAGAGGATGCCAAAGCACCGAGTCATGGAACGGCGTCGGAAACCTGCAGCAGACTGCGAGCCATTTTGTGTCCCGCGCTACCGATGAACAACTTGCGTATCGCCAGCAGACAGAGACCTCCTACCATTCCTTTGGTGCGTCGAGTGGAATCTACAATCCAGAGCAGTACAGGCGGAGGCCGACCTCGCAGAGGAGCGAACCGACCGCAGGAGGCGGATCAGGCGAAGCCAAGAAGAAGGTATGGGTGCGAGCGCCGAATGGGCAATTTGCCTCGCCCTCTCGAATGCTTAGTGGCAAGCAGGACGACATGGACACGTTGAGATTCCCTGGGCAGCGCAAGATCCGAAAGCGACGCAAGTGGGAAGAAATCGAACGCAAGTACCAGTGCGACTTTCCGGACTGCGACAAGGCGTACGGAACCCTGAACCGTGAGTGTTTGGCAAACGATGCTCGTTCCCTGGTAGGTTGACTTACATTACACGCTCACAGATTTGAACACGCATCGCGCTGTGAACGAACACGGCCCCAGGCTGAACGCTGCAGGTAGGCGCGGTACCCCGATCGAGCAGCCTCGGTGCTAGCTTGTGCGGTTGGTTGGAGGACATGTTGTTCACGCATTTTCTTAGCGTATCGGGCTGTACAGGCGCAAAGGCGAGCTACTCGGGCGGCTTTCTAGGCCCTGGATCCGCGATATCGAATCGACTTGCGAAAATTGCCAGCACGTGGTGAATCTTTTGACCTTTCCTTAGCATACGCCTCTTACATAGCTTTCGACAATACAATAGTCAGACTCTGTACAAACTCTATAGCATACAGTACAATACCGAATTCATTGATATCGAGCTTGACTGATACAAATGCAACTCTCTGGTTTTACTTGCTCTCTTTGCTACAGTAAGTTGATTACATGTGATTGAAATAATATCGGAGCTAGGGTCAAGTGATGTTTTGCTTTTTGTTTGTACACGACAAGTTCATGCTGTAGTTGTTTCGAGAAGACACTTGCGGTCGATCAAAGGGTTTGGATCCAATCACGTGGGCGGGACCAGTAAGACGTTCGGGCTTAACGAAGGCACACGCTGCCGAGGCATGAGCGCCTGCAGAATAGGACGACGTTGTTGGAAAGCAGTGTTACCGGCCTTGTGGGCATCTTTGAGCCGGTATTCGGCACAGGCAAGCCGCTTTACGCAGCTCCGCGCAGCGATTTATTACTTTACAGTATTGGGACACAGGGACCAAATGCAGTAATTGACGTCGATCGTCTCTCTGTATGATGTTGGAATTTCCGTGCTGGCCGGCGGAAGAAGTTGGAGCAAATTCCCGGAAGACGGGCCCGGGAGGATGAAGGAGAGAAGGCGTTTTTGGATTGCATCACGCAGAGCAAGTTTCACTGCTTAACCCCGAGCGAGCGAGCACCGGCCGGGTAAAAAAAGAAAAGAGGAAGAATCGAGTGGACCGAGCGCGGCCAGAAGGGCCCGTCTGCTTTACTTTTACAGTAGCCTCCACATTTGAATTGAGCCATTACGAACAAGGATCAAAGAAGCCCTTGGAATGCAGGGCAGTTGGTCCGCGCCATGGACGGTACGTTGACGTGGGAGAGTTGAGGGAGTGATGAGATTCTGAACAAAGCTATAAAAGGCCTTTGAGACCATCCACCATCACCCTGCCCACACAACATTTGAGCTCCATCTGCTACACCATCACAGAAAAAATGACTGCCCCTGCTTCCTTCAAAGCCGCTGTCGTGCCCGAGGCCGGCGCCAAGAACGTCGTCGAGGACCGACCCACGCCTTCACTCAACGCCGACGAGGTTCTCATCAAGGTCACGGCGACTGCGATCAACCCCGTCGACTGGAAGATCCGGGACTACAAGCTCTTCCTTTCCGAGTACCCTGCTATCCTGGGTTCGGATGCAGCGGGTGAGATTGCCTCGGTCGGTTCGGACGTCAAGACGCTCAAGGAGGGCGAGCGTGTGTTCTTCCAGGGCATTATTGGCGTCTACCCGTCCTCTACCTTCCAGCAGTACGTCAAGATGCCTGCTGCGCTCGTTGCCAAGACGCCATCCAACATTACCGACGACGAGGCTGCTGGCGTCTCGCTCGCTACTGTTGCTGTCCTCACTGGTCTCTACGACAAGACGGGACACGGTCTTCCTGCGCCCTGGGACAAGGGTGGAGACAAGGTTGGCGAGGGCAAGACGGCCTTTGTTCTCGGTGGATCTTCCTCTGTCGGCCAGTACGCTATCCAGCTTGCCCGCCTGAGCGGCTTCAGCCGTATTGTCACTAACGCCTCTGCGACGCACATTGAGCACCTCAAGGCCCTCGGCGCCACGACGGTCCTGGACCGCTCCAAGGCGACCGCGCAAGACTTTGTCGCCGCCGCCCAGGGCACCAAGGCCGACTTTGTCTACGACTCGATCTCGGCGCCCGAGACGCAAAAGTTTGCCGTCGACATCCTCCAGCACCTTGAGGGTGGTAACGTCATCACCGTCCTCGGCGCGGACGAGAAGGCCGCCGCACAGGGAAAGCAGGGCCCCAAGGCCGTTGAAATAAAGGGCATCATGGGCATGGGCTCCAACCCCGCCCTCAGGTACCTCTCTGAACCCCTCTTCGCTAATCTCGGCGGCGAAAACGGCTACATCGCAAAGGGCCTCTTCAAGCCCAACCGCCCCGAAGTTGTTCCCGGTGGCCTCGCAAACATCGAAGCCGCCCTCGAAAAGAACAAGAAGGGCGTTAGCGGTGTCAAGGTCGTCATCCGCCCCTTTGACAACTAAAAAATTGTGGATAGCCTGCTTCTAATTGTGAATATGTAATGCATCTATGAGACTTTTCAAGTGAAATGATTTGCTAAAAGTACAGTGTGCAGTGTGACATTCAAGTCGTGTCCTATCGGTCAGAGGGGTGTCCTCTCCGAACGATGGGGCTTGGCGTGGGTGTCCAGCGCTGCTGGCGCATGCGGTCCATGTTGAGAGTCTCGTCCTGGCGCCGTCCACCGAGCAGCGCGGCACCGAGGCTGCTGGGCGACTTGGGCGTCAAGAGTGTGTTGCGGTGCGCGACCGACGTGCGGTCCAGGAGCTGGCGAGCGGCTGGCGTCAGATCCTTGCGTGTGCGTCGTGGTGTTCCTGGCGGGCGGTACTTGGCCGTGCCGTATGGGCTGGCGTTGGCCTCAGCTGGGCGGCGCATAAGCTTGTTCGCCAGCTCTTCACGCCGAGACGATGGAGGCAGGATGAAACCACCAGGCGAGGCCGTGACATCCTCCGGCTCGCCCAGCCGCTTTCCCACCTTACTTGCACCCCATCGCATCAGCTGCTCCATCCGCTCTTCGCTCTCGTCACCAGCACGTGGCGTCGGGAGCGGACTGACAAAGCCGTAACCAGCGACCCTCGGAGTCAGCGATCCAGCTCCTTCGTCTTCGCCGCTTACAGAAGGGGCAAGGCTGCCCCGGATTGCGGCATCGATCCGACTGCTGGTGGGCGTATCAGGCGCAAGGCTCTTGCCATCATTGCGTGCCTCCTCCTCGTCGAAATCAGCAAAGTTGGTGCTCCGATAGTTGACGGAGGGCTTTTGATCTGCAGCCACGCCATTATTGAACATGCTGAATCCCAGGGCCTGATTGGATGAGTGATGTGGCAGCGACGTGCTGCGCACGGTTGCAAGGCGTTGGTTTGCGTCAGGGCCAAACATCAAGCTGTTGCGCGCGGTGTAGCGCCATGCGCCCAAAGTCGCCTTGCGGTCGTCCTTCCTGCTTTCAGGCACGAGAATGAGATTGTCCATGGGATCTTTCGAGGAGCTCTCTTTAGCTTGTGGACCAGTTGCAGGAGGAGCTACGGCATCTGCCGCTTTGATGAGGAGGCGTTCCTTTCCTTCGATGCGCTTGCCGCTGTCTTCGGCGGCTTGGATAGCGAGCCTCTTGCCAGCTTTGGCTTCTTGCTGCTCAGTGTGCATGATGACGCGCTTGCGTTCGTTGGCGTTCTTCTCCTTCTCGTACGCCCATGCGTATCGTTCTTTGCGGCGTTGATTCTCTCGATCCAGGATCTGTGAGAAGGACGCATTGTCCTCCGACGTGTAGCGGGATTGAAATGTGTTGAGCGTCAGATCCGTGTCTGGCACGATGCCTGAGGATACAGCCCCATCATCATTGTCTTCGCCTTCTGGGTCAAGTGCAGTGCCATTCGTCACAGCAGTATCCGGATAATGCGAGTAAGGTGTATCGTCATCTGTGCCGCGAACGGCCGGGGTATCTTCCCATCTTGACGCGGTTGGGTGCCCATAGAGAGGTGTGTCGCCGGGATCAGTCGGAGTCGTCGGTATGTGTCCCGCGACAGAGGGACGAGCACGACTGCTTGGGGTGAGAGAAGGATCCCGATTGGTTCGAGGTGTCTTTGCGATGAGGCCCTGATTCTCCTCGATGCGGACGAGTTTGCGCAGAGACCTGCGAATCTTGTCTGGATCGCCGTTCTCGAGCGCGCCCAGGTACTCGTTCTCCGCGCGTAGGCGGTCGAGGTCCGGGAAGAAGTCGCGCTTGATGATGGATGAAAGAGCAGAGGTGTACTCTCCTTCAGTGAGGATCTTTTGGTTGAGCAGCGACGTCTCGCCAGGCTTGAACGGGATCAGCACAGAGGAGTTGGTGCTGGTGCTGGCGCAGCTATTGCTTTGGCCAACGGGCTGAGACTGACCGACACCGGCACGGGGCAAAACAGCCACCTGCTTGGCCAGACGTGCCTCTGCAGCTGCTGCGCGAGGAGTTGGGGGCTGAGGAGGTGGCATGGTGGTCGCTCGGCAAGGCCCGTCTTGCCTCGTCTTTGCAGCCTAGCTAGGGTCAGGGTCTCGGACACGAATTTTGGAATCGGTGTGGAGGGGATGGTGGCTCAGTCGGGGCTTCGGAAGGGTCAAAGTCGGCTCCGACAATGATTCCGCTTCAAGTGCATTCGTGCGATATGGAAGCAGTCGGTCACGGGGTCGGGAAGTTGAGTGGCGAGTGGGCACATCACGCCATCGACTAGAAAAGTCCGGAAGCGGAATTTGTATTGCCGGCTTGTATTTCCGCAGGGCGTGTAATACACGGCCAATGATCGAAAGTCTCGTTAAGCACAGTGCTTAACGAGGTAGAGTGAGAGAAAAAATCCAGCCCTGCTGCCCAAGTGCAGCGAGCAGACGGCGGGCCGAATGGACGCGCAGCGAAAGAGAGGAAAAAAAGTAAGGTTCTGCGGGCTGAGCGGCCTCGACTCAGCGCAAGCAGCGAGAGCGAGCCTGCCTGCCTGCCGGATGGGTCGGCTCGCCTCACCCACTTTCAGGGCCCTCACTCTCACCCACCCACTCATTGTCTGCCAGTCAGCTGCCCCTCTGGCGCAGCCCAGAGTCCTTTTCGCTCGCCACGAGTTGGTCGTCGCCCCTTCTAGCCTCATCCTTCCCACATCCATCTCTATCTAACCAGCCCCGGCAAGCTACATAGCTGTGTAAGTGCGGCTGCCCCGCCAATTTCATCAGACCTGTCCTCCCTCCTCGTTGCTGACATTTGCCCCCGTTCTTCTCGCCAGTTTCAGCTCCCTGTGCATCACCAGTTTAGCCCAGCAACCACTCATAACCACCGCCACGTTGAATCGGTAACAATGAATCCCACCATGACCAATTCCATCAATCAACCTAGTCTATACCCCGGCGGTAGTGTCAGCGCCTCTACCGCCCACGATGGGGTCCCTCTGCGCAGCCCTCGCGGGGCCTTCACCAGCCCCGCTGATAACAACAACAGCTTCGTTGCTGGCTCCACCAGGAGCCAGCAGTCTACTACGTTGAGCACGGTGGTCAAGTGGTGGTCCTGACGTCCTTAAAGCAGAAATGCCTGGCGATTCGCCAGGTCGGCGCCAACCTGTGAGAGGGGTAGCGTCGCACACCACCAACGGAACCAACACGGGCGTGCATGCCAACTCGATGCAGGCCTCTGTTCCTGCTTCCTTGCCTACTTCCCACTTCACCACCGCTCCCTCGCCAGCTCACCAGCATGCGACCAGCTGGGGCTACTCGACCGCAGGCCTTCAGGCCCCGCGCGTCCGCATCTCACCGCCCCACGTCAATGTTGAGCCCATTAGCAGTACCACCACCACGCCAAGCCAGAGGCCGTTCAGCAGCGGAAGGCCTGCTCCGGCCATGGCTGTCCCCATTCATCGTGGCATGCGCATGCCACAGACCCTCGAGTTACCGGATTCGCCTCCTTCAACGCCGCCTCAGTCACCCACCCTTCTTCCCCGTCAAATGGTCGATGACCGGGATTCGGACATTGATAACGACGACGATGATGCAACCGAAGTTGCTGAAGAAGGCACTGAGACCGAGACTGTGCTCAGCGCTTGTCTCACCGACATGTCGCTCGGCTCGAACGAGGCAGGTCAAGAGCATCTTGCTCGCGAGGCCGCTACCGCTCTTCTCGCCCCACATTCGAGCGAACAAGCTCCTGATGCCAAAGCCCAACCCAAGGCTGTTCCTACCGGAACCGGTCTCATGCCTGCTACTCCGGAGATGAGCCCGGACCAGGACGTTTGCCATCGAGCCCTCGAGACTGCCAAAGGCTTCTTCTGCAAGGTTTTCGCCGACTTTGCGGATGCCAGCGCCGTTGAGGATGCTGGTATTGAGCTCGTCTGTCCGGGATGGTCTGGAGCGGTCCTCAAGACTGGAGCCTCCGCATTTGATAGTCCTGAGGCAGCTGCCCGCTCCTATTCGTCAACCTCAAGTTCGGCATCATCCTCGGACACGAAGCGCACTCTGTACGTCAGCATGCCACAAGCTGTCGATCAGTCACAGCTGCGAGAGCAGGTGCTTGCCATCCTCGACACGGCGAGCGAGAAGCTTGGCTGTGATACGGTGATCATCTCGCTCGAACGCAACATGCGCGACTTTGCACTCGTGCTCCATGGTCTCTGCTATGTCGGTGGCCAGGTGGTATCCATCGGTCGATCTGGGCAGGAAGATGTCCATCACCGAATGCCTTCATCTTCTACAATGTCTGCGGCCTCGAACACCGAGTCGATCTCGGGCTTTTCGCCCCGTCAGAATCTGGTCCTGGTCGCGATCGAGCTCTAAGTGTCTATGAGGCTCGCCTCCTGCACGCACAGCATACCCTTTATTCAACATCCCAAAGTAGTCTAATGTTTTTTTTTTCCTTCTCTTTCACCTTCTCGGCCTCCCTTGGCTCTGTTCTCAACTCTTTCCTCAGGTTCTGGCTCAACCCTTGTACCCATGCGCTTTCATCACTTTTTCCAGGTGCCGTCTCATTCCCGTTGTCAACAGTATCCCCGCTCCAACCCAACCAATGTTACCGTAGCAACCTCGCAAAACATGAAATCAGGAAAGCGACCTCGTTTTGTAACATCAAACCTCAAACACACAGGGCGCCTTGTGCTTCAGTCCATGCTTTGTGCCATTAATTATTTTTGATCAACTTGGTGGGAGGAAGATTGAAGACGCAAAGCGTTGCGCGAGAACGACAGTCGGCGCGTGGTGTGATCCATGACAAGAAGACTAGAATGCTATCTGGGATGTGTGGGTAGGAGAAGAAAGGGAGAGAGGGGTCGGAAGGGAGATGAATGAACTTATACAGAGATGCGAGCGAGAGCCGCAAAGCAACAAAAGGGAAAGGGCTGGGAAACGAAGTGAGAGAGAGGGATGGAAGGGTGATACAGACAAAGTCAACCCGTGACATATTAGACAGTGAGCAAACGGGAAACGTGAAGAAACGAAAAGAAGCTGCCGTGACCGAGCATTCGGACCTCTAGTCTTGTTAGATCTGGGCAGCGTCCTGAACGACAGCGTTGAGGTTGTCCATCAGGTCCTTGAAGTTGGCCAGGTTGTCTGCGGGTGCATTTGTGGGCTTGGCCGCGTCGCCTGAGGTTGATGAGGAGGAGGAGGAGGATGACGAAGAAGAGGACGAAGATGATGAGGAGCTTGATGATGACGATGATGATGATGATGATGACGACGACGACGACGAGGTGGGAGTAGGAGTGGACGACTGGCGCTGTCGGGTGGAGGAAGGAGTGTGGGTCGGGGGCGGCGGGGACCAAGTGGTCGTGGGACGCCTCGACGTCGTCTTTGGCTTGGGCTGCTGCACGTCCTCCGCTGCGCTCCAGGACATTTCAAACACGCCATCTCCGAGGTTGCCCAGGGCCGAGAAGAGGCCCTTGCTCATATCAAGTGCGCCGTACGGGCACCCAGGGCAGGCATCTACGACGGTCGCGTACTGCGTGTTGCCGCCGTGCGTGATGGCAATTCGTCGACCGCACCACGGCGACCTCTGCCCAAGCGGACCGTACTGTGCTGCATTCAGGGCGACGACAAAGTCTGATGGCGAGTTGTAGCCACCGCACGCACCGAGGCCTACGTCGAACCAAGTGGCACGACCAGAGTAAGACGGGCCCCTCTTGGCGACACTGCGGGCGTGGTGCTTCCTACCGTGCTCGTGAGCCGTCGCGACTACCGCGACGAGTAGGAGGAGCAGGAATCGTGAGAGTGTAGGCGCCATGTTGGTTACAGAAGCAGGACCAGGCTGACCGGAGCTGTTGGTCCGTGGGATTTGTGGGTGGGGTAAGCAAAGCTGGGTTAGGCAGAAGAACAAAGAGCGTAGTTGGCTTGCGATAAGCGACTGGCGGATGATATAGATGTGCAAGAGGGTGTGGAGAGGTGGAGGATGTTTTGGTAGGAGGGCAAGGTTGGTGATTGCGAGAGAGATAAAGATGGGTCCCGACGCAACACTAGCCTCGTCTTGTCGTTAGGAGAGGGGGAGGCTGTCAAAGCGGTGTACCGCAAACGAAGGGTGGTCTGTCTCGGTGAGGGAAGGGAAAAACAGGGGAGGTGTTGATCGTCACTTTCTCAGGAGGGCAAGAGTGAGCGGAGTCTGTCTTGTCTTTGTCAGTCAGCCAGCCATCGATGACAGGATAGGATGCCGAAGGGCTTTGCTTTGGACGAGGAGAACCGGCAAAGTACAGGACAGAGGCTACTCTGGGCGATCCAGCGGTTGACGGAGCAATGCTGGACAGCCAGTGCCAGTGCTGTATACTGTGAGGAGGCTCTGCGCAAAGAGGCAGAGGGGCTGTCCCTGACAAGCTCTTGCTCCTGTTGTCACGCAGGCAGGCAAATTACAGTGCGGCACGGCTAGGCTGGCGGAAGGCCTAAAAGCACTGACTTGAAATGCTGAGTTTGAAACCCTGGGGGCAATCCCTTCCTTTCTTCCTTCGACGCTGAGTTTGGATTCTCTGCAGCACTGTGACTGTATTCTGTGTGATCTGCGCAAAATCACACGGCGTGGGAGAGAACAAGGGCCCAGTCTCCCAGACTCACTTCCAGTTCCTGGCGCCAGTCCGTGGCTGCGCAGAACTGGGGTTCTCCGTTGTCATTGTCACCAGGCTCATGGCAGTGAATGTGGCTTGAGGTGCGATTCACCCTCTCTCGCCCTGCGCCTTGTAGATCGCCTGTCGATCGATCCCAACTGTTGGATTTTTTCCACTCGAATTTTAATTTCCCCCCAGCGCGCTACTTGCTGAGCCGCACGGCCAGCCAGCCACCTATCGGGCCATGTCCACTGTTCAAATCGCCGTCTGAATTCCCTCCCACCGGAAGCACAAGTGTCTCACTACAGTGGCTTGCTGGTAGACAGCATGAGTGTGGCACTACACGCTACGAGCATGGCATTAGCTTTGCTCGGCCGTGAGATCCCTCAATACAACGAGCTGTATCGGTCCCAAGCAGCTTCAGCCGCTCTCTGCCTGCCGACGGGTCCCTGGCCCCCATGACCTGCAAGTCCATTTTCACATCGCGTGGCCATTCACGTTCCTACGGCTCTCCACGACCACGACCAGCTGATGCGTCTGCATCGCAGCTACAGACAAATGCGAGCAAAGTACATTACAGCACAATCGAAAGGGGAGAAGTTGGGGAACAACAGTAGCGTCGATCCATTCAAGGCGAATCGGTGGGGCCTAACCCTTCGGCGAAGAGGCGGAAGGGCTTGACCAAGAAAGGTTCGAAAGAATATGCTGCTTTGTTCTTTTCAGCGCTCGCTTGCACGTCTGCGCGTCTTTGCCTGTGTCACATTCAGACTCTACCATGCAGAGCGCGCAGCCGCAGGCAGATCCGGGGAAAAGAAGGGGACAGCCCATCCAATTCAAAACACGTGCGGAGCGGTCCTAACGGCCCCTCTTCACTCGGAACCGAGATGCAACACCATGGCCTCTGTTTTTCAAGACACCTCATCGCCATAGACGTCAAGGTACCAGTCCCTCACTGAGACATTAGACGACAGAGTGGGATGCTAGGCTGGATCTCGAGGTCAATCCACATCATCAAGCTTACTGTCAAAATTGTGAAAAATAAAAAATGCACAATTATGGTATGCCTGGCCGCCGAGAGCATGAACGTTGGAAAATCTTCACGTTAGAACTGTAAACACAGTAACACTCCGACAGCCCCTTTCTTTCGCCGAGCACCCTGTCTGCCAAATGACACAGTCGTGCGAGTGGCCCGCACAGACACAATCAGGCTCCGACCAATCGTCTGACAGGTCTGCGGAAAAACAACACCATACAATTGCAAAATGTAGTGCAGGCAACAAAAAGCAGAGCCAAAGCAACGTAACTAGCCAAAGTAGAGATCGACTAGCATAGTCGCAACACCGAGGATGATCCTGTGATCAGAGGCAAGACGAAGATGGGTCAGACAGCTTCTCCACAGAACATATGACGGCTCGACAGAGCCAAGACGACTTACTCAAGCATGATAAGCAGAATGACGACAATCTCCAGATACTCCGAGTGTGAGCTTGTCACCTGATCCTTGAGCAGCTGAAGCATATCCTGCAGCACCTCTACACGAGTATTGAGCAGGTCGATCCTCTGTGGGATCTCGAGGTAGGATCGCGCCGCCGAATAGAGCGGCTCTAAGTCGGGCTGCGTCCAAAAGATCTCGGGCGAATCAACAATAGAGCCGACCAGGTGAATGTTCATCCGCAAGATGAACAGCTGTCGAGTACGGCATCAGCTCGGGCACTCAGTAGTCATTCGGCATACTCTGCAACTCACATGTCCGATCTGCTTCATAATCTCGGCCGGAGGCATGCCAATCTTACCGCTCTCAGCGATACTTTGTGGGATGTCCTTGGTCGACTCGATCGTATTGTCGATAATGCCCTCAAAGAAGCTGATCTTGGTCGACTGGGCCAGCGCGTGAGAGAGACTGAGCTTGGTCATGTACGAGCTACCCCGTCGCAACGTGATCACATCGTTGTAGATGCGCGAGTAATCCGCGAGGTACCAGTGCAGATCCTCGCTCTCAATATCCTCAGAAGCGAGCCGCTCGACTTCAAACTTGCGCAGCTCTCGAAGGAACCGCTTTTCTTCCGTATGAGTCATGCCCCAGATGACGACCGTTCCATAGTCCATGATGAAGAGCTCTGGTGTGATGTCCTCAACCGAGAAACGCGAACGCCGACGCCTTCGTGCCTCTTCCCGCCGTGCCTGCCGCTCTTCCTCCGAGTTGGGTGCCGCCGCATCCCCGTCCGCCTTAGACATCTCGCTGTCGCGCGAGCCGTCCTGACCGCGCTTGTCGCCGTCACCGTGGAGCTCCGGAATGCCGAGCAAGTCGCCTGTCTTGGGACCTCTCCCAGAGGAACCATTTGGCATGCGGTCTTTCCCGGTCGGGTGGGCAGAAGAAGCAGCAGGCACGAGACCCCGCGCCTCGTCGACATGCTGATAGGTGTAGGTCGTGTAAAGGCACTCGTCGAACTGCATCACGTTGGTCCCATGGCTGGAGCGTCTCGCCTGGAGCCACTTGGTGAGCTCTCGCATCCGATACGAGCTAAATGGACCAAGAATATGTAAACAGGAGGGTTTCAATGCCAAAATGCGATGCGGTACTCACGTTGCTGTACTGTATGCCGTGACCCTAGGAAGCTTGGCTCTCGCCTTCTTAGTGAGTCTTCGGGCATCTCTTCGCATGCTACCCTCGGGAATTTGGGAGAGCTGCTTGTATACCTCGACCTGCTCTTCGTCCTCCACATCTTCACCCTCTGACGACGTGTCTTCTTCATGCGAATGCTGTGAGGGTGGTGCGAGCTGATCGTGATGGGATCGATGGCTCAGGAACGGATACTGGGGTCGTGAGCCCGTGGATGTGCCGCCGGAGGGGATGGCCGGCGACTGTCCAGACATGGTGCTCGAGCCGGCCGCATGGAGCGGCGAAGAGGGGATGACGGGTGTACCTCCGCCGCTGGTGGTCTCCTCTGGCTCCTCGGGGAGGATCTTGAGTTTGCTGCTTGACTTGGTCGACCTGTAAGACATGACCAATAAAGCCACGATCGGTCATCAGCGACATGAATGAGAAGCGAGCCAGTCAATGTGGGATGAAGGGGTCCAGCAACTCACCTGTTAGGACCGGCCCTCTGGCGCGTCATTTGCTGATCCACGGGGGCATACTGGCTCTGATTGGAGGAGCCTCCAGACAGACGCTGGTACTGCGAAGAGCTTTGCTGGCTGCGTCTTGACGGCATGGTGACGTGAAACAACGCTGCAATAACTTATGCTTTGAGTTCGGGCAGTGCCGTGCCGTTCCGGATGAATACTGAAGCGCAGGAAGCGCAAAGTTGAGGGGCAACGGGAGCGTGAGACTGTCTGAATGAGCGCAACTGAGCTGATGCCATCCAGCGCCGCGGTTTTGAGATGAAGTGAGGGGGAGCTGGGCTGAGCCGAGTCGAAGTCGAGGGAATAGCGTGTGTCTGTGGTTCGTTGGGTGGTCTGTGTGAGACTTTGGCTCTTCGTGCTGGTTCTGAAGACCAAAATGTGCCTCACGCTGGGCGGAGGGTGGGGTGGAGGAAGGGTTTTTGGCAACTCGGTTGCACGCTTAGCCGATCACATCAGCGACAGAGTCAAAAGCCAAAGCTCAGCCAGCCAGAGCCAAGCCAGGCCAGGCAAACGCGTAGAGCTAGTCTGCATTTGTATCGGGTATCCCGATTCGGAGGGTGGCCGATGCCTGCCCGCCCCTGAGGAAAGCGTGAGAGACGCGCCCGCGCCGGTAGTCAGTTCCAGTCAGGGTGCAGTTGCAGCGACGCTGCAAGCTCTCCACATTGTTGCAGATGGGCCGCGCTCAGTTCAGTGCTCTCTCTGACTTGTCTGACTGGCGCTGGCTGGCTCTAGCGCGTGTGACTTTCTCATGTTGGTGTCTGGCTCAGCTCTGCTATCTCGACTTCCCCACCGTATCTTCCTGCCAGCCTCTGCCTGTTCGGAGAGCCTCCTCATTCCTGGCGCGGATGGCAAGTGTCGATGCCTCACTACCGCTCCGAATCGTCACGGCAAGGCAACATCAAATCCGCCCCCCGTGTCAGTAGCACCCCCGGTAGACGCGGGCGGCGGGAGAAATACTTGCTCATACCGGCATCAGCAACAATCTAGAGCGACCCTTCCGCTTCCGTGAACGCCACCCTATATCTAGCACAGCATGTCTGGTACCTCAGTTGCAAGCAGCATGCCGCTCGAGCCGCAGCCCGAGGTCGCCGGCCTGACTACCTTCGGCTTCCTGAACGACACTGATGAGCAGAACGACTCCTCCTTCGCTCTGGGCTCGCTCTTTAATAGGGTACGCACTGCCCTGGGTGCAGCACCAATACCAGAGACACCAACACCTACTGCTTCCAGCCCAGTTCAGGCATCCGCATCCTCGTCTGTGGACAACAGCCTCGCCCCTTTGGATGCGCATCGCTCCCCTTCCACTGGCCGCTCCTTCAGCAACCCACGCAAGACGGCTGCGGCTCGCAGTCCGCTCGGTCTGAGTACTCTAGATGAGGACACTGAAGCAAGCATGCGTGCCTCTCCGCCCAGCAGGACCAGTACTGCCGACTTCAGCCGGACCAGGCGTGCTGTGAGCGACAGGACCGCCAGCGACCGCATCAGCCCCTCTCGGGCCAGGAAGCCTGAGATCTCAATGAGCAACACCATGTCCAGCTCAGATGGTGGCGCATCTAGGCAGCAAACGAAACAGGTGCGCTCTGTCGCCCCATCGAGGGCCATATCTTCACTCAAGTCTCTACCTCTGCCTATCCGGACAGTGGCACCTGCTCCCGCAGTTACTTTCACGTCCCCAGCCCTGGCTACAACTCATCGCGTTACCGCCACTGGCGCATCTAGCAGCATTCAAGACGATCAGGAGTCGGTCATTGCTGACGATGGGGAAGATCCTGACGCCTCGCGCGACCATCTCGGTGCTCTGCGCAACACCGCAGTCGACCATTCCCACTGGGCGGCTCATGGCTGGTCCGCGATTCCCGGCTTTCCATTGTCTAAGGATATCTTGGCCGATGACGCCCGCTCCATTCACAGCAGCTCCTCCCGATTCCCTCGGTCCGAGGCCAATGACGAGGCCAGCTTTGCTAGCTTGAGTGCGGCACAGCTCGGCCTTCAAACCAGCGCAGATGCTATCATTCGCCGCATTCGCGGAGAAGGCCTAAGCAGAAAGTTCTGGATGGCCGATGAGAACGCGAAAGAGTGCCGTGAGTGCTTGACTGTCTTCACACCTTTCCGACGCAAGCATCACTGCCGCATCTGTGGCCAAATCTTTTGCGGCCGTTGCGCCTCTCACATCATCAAGGGTACTCGGTTTGGTTATGACGGCATGGTCCGCGTGTGCAACCACTGCATGCGCATGCTCGACGACTATGATCGGCATGCTGCTAGTCATGGTCCGCATGTCCTCAAGTCCAGCCGTGGCCCAACGCGCGTTCTGCCGGACAAAGGCATGATCTCAGCGCCACTGGAAGCACAGGTCCGCAGCCCACAGGCGCAGTTCGCCGCCAATCATCTCTTTGCCAGTGCTAGCGCAGGTCCAGGAGCATTCTCCATGAGTCTACCCAAAGTGGACTCGTTTGCATCTGCCCTAACTCAACCCGACAGCGAGGACGAGTCCGATGCTGGGTCTGTATCGCACTCTCCCCACGGGTCACCGCGGCATCCATCGGCCCACAAGTCAGAGGGTGCCTCAACCTCGGCCGCTCCCTTCCGCAAGGGCGTGGCAGATGACGACATGGCTCCCGCAGCTGCAGCCGATGAGACGGTGGCAGCCGAGCTCGAGGAGGAAGAAGTTGACCGTCTGAATGGCAGCGCCAATGGCCCTGTATCACTTGCGGATGCCAAGGTGAGTCCGACACTCTCCAACGGGCGGCATCCCCAGCAAGCGCCTCCGACCGATAAGACTTCTCCGACCTCGAATCGACGTACAGCCCACCGCGTCCCCTTCCCACACGAGCACGGTGTCCTGTCCCATGATGCGGGCCAGGTGGTGACTCAGACGTCAGAGTATCCCCGCCTTCGGCTTATCAGCGATGCCATGTCGCGCCACCCGTCGCAAAGAACCCGACTCCGATCCAAGAATGCAGTTGCGGCCGACCTTCGTCACGCCAGGGAGGTCGCTGGCAAGTCAAAGCTGACGGACAAAGACAAGAGCTGGGTCTCACCGCTCATGAAGGACGAGACGAAGAGCGAAGGTAGTTCCGATGACGCAAATTTAACACCGGACCTGTCCAAGGACTCAAAATCGTGCATGCTCGACATCACACCAGACCTCCTTGAGTCATCGGTCAACCATATGGCGCTGGAGCATTTGAAAACGATGCTAGAGCAGATGCTGTCAAAGCACGGACTTGCTCGGGTCAAGGTGTGGCTGGACGTCCTGCTTCCAATGGTGCTTACTGCAGTGTCCAAGGTCAAACCAAATCCACGCGAGTCGGAGCGCATGGATGTACGTCAGTTCATCAAGATCAAGCGTATCCCTGGCGGTAAACCCACCGAGTGCGAATATATCGATGGATTTGTCTGCAGCAAGAACGTCGCTACCAAGAGCATGGCTCGAAAGCTTCCGTTGACCAACGCTCGTATCATGGTTGTGCGCTTTCCCCTCGACTACCATCGCGGTTCCAACCAGTTCATGTCCCTTGAACCGCTGATGGCTCAGGAGCGTGAATTCATCCGGATTCTCGTGGCACGCATCGTGGCACTTCGACCTCAGATTGTCGTAGTTGAGCGGAGCGTGTCAAACCTGGCCTTGGAGTTGCTTGAGAAGGCTGGTGTGATTGTCGTCTGGAGCATGAAGCCCCACGCAGTCGAGTCAATCAGCCGCTGTACGCAGGCAGACATCATCACCTCGATCGACCGTCTCGCGCTGGACCCAAAGCTGGGAAGGTGCCACAGTTTCAGCGTCGATACCTACGAGCACGCTTGCTTCCCAGAAAAGCGCAAGACATTTATGCGTTTTGAAGGCACTCCAAAGGACCTTGGATGTACGATCATCCTGAGAGGCGCCGATGGCCCTCGATTGAGTCAGATCAAACGAATCGTCGAGCTGATGATCTTTGTCGCCTACAACCTCCGGCTTGAAGAACACGTCATGAGGGACGAGGGCGCCGCCATGGATACAATCTACAGTCCGTTCCGGGATTCAAAGTGCTTGCAGCCCTCGATGGTGACTTCAGCCGATCATGGCCTCGGGATCACGAGTGATGTGGATGGAGAGCTCTCCTCACGAGCCAAGGCCGGCGATGACGATGCCTTCATCCAGATTGCAATGCGCCGGATTGACCGCGCCCTCCAGCTCTACCAAAATACCGTGGTCAGCTCTTCTGCTTGCATCCGGCTGTCACCACCCTATCCAGTCGTTCGGCTCAAGATGGACAATGATCGTCTAATTGAGCTCAAGAGGCAAAGGGAGGCTGAAGAGTTGCAGCGCATCCTCGAAGACGAAGGACGCAGGCAGAGGGACAAGGAGAGTCTTCCGGCCACATCCACCCCTGAAGGTCAGCCGATAGCTACCGAAAACTCCGACGTTGTGGCGCCAGTAGCAGTTCGATCACCTTCTGCAGATGCGCCCGGCGACTCTCAAATTGTCAGGAGCCTCGAGGTTTTGGCCGAGGATGCTGTAGAGGACCAGGACGGGGAGAAAGAGATGGAGGAAGTGCAGTCGCAGGAGGAAGACGATGCAGAGACGCCTAAAGCGATCAAGATGGATCCACTCTCGCTGACAAAGTTTGATCCTGTAACGAAAGATCAGACTCGCAGCACAACGGTGCCGCTTGCGGCTTCTGCTGGCCAGGCAGACACCGACGACCTTCATATCGCCCTTGCGCCAATGACCCCGGCTACTGGAATTACTCCGATTGCGACGCCCAAGCCCAGCTTCTTTTCTCCTGGAACAGTGTCCGAGTTGCCCAGCCGGATCACATCGCCCGTGTCCCTGTTTGGTACGAACACTTCCTGCTACGGCACCATGGTTCCCTTCCCACCAGGGTCAGGCGCTGCTGGCGGACTAATCAATTCGGATCTTCTTAAACTTCTGCGCTCTCCCACGGACGTTGCTAAGGAGGCCGAGTTTGGCCTTGCCAAGGAGCGGCACATAGCGATGCTGCGAAGCTGGCGAAGATATCTGGACGTCCGTCCTGAAGACATCTCACCCTTCCATCATCAGCAAATTTGCATGCTTATCAGCAAGTTCTGCGCCGTCACTCAGAAGCCATGCGAGGGGCCCAATCTGGTCAGTATCAACTTTAACGGCAACGGCGACGAGACCCTTGGAGGTCACCTGGAGAAAATGGCACGAAACAGCACCGGAATGTGCTCCATTAAAGGCTGCGGGCGGGCAAATGTCTTGCACTATCACACTTACGTGCACAATCAGATCCGGATCCAGGTTGTCCTCGAGCGATTCGTCTGCCCTATTCCCGGCGAGGAGAACCGGCTCTTGAGCTGGAGCTACTGCAAAGTGTGCGAGAATGCGACGCCCGTCGCAATCGTGACACAGGAAAGCTGGAGCTTCAGCTTTGCCAAGTACCTTGAGATGTATTTCTACCGACATAGCAGCTGCAAGACGCAGCTCTGCGATCACGACTTCTATCGCGACCAGGTACGCTACTTTGCCTACCAGAATCTGGCAGTCCGATTTCACTCTGAAGAGGTGGATATGTACGAGGTCTCAGTCCCAAGCACCAAGCTGTTCATCAGCCCTGAGCGGCAGAGCCACCTCAAGAACGAGGAGTCAGTCACGTTTTCACGCAAGAATCTCGCCTACTGGGAGAGTGTACTCGCCCGAATCAAGATGCTAGGCAACGAGGCATGCTCAGAAGCAGCTGGATCCAATAAAGAGCGTAACCGCAACCTCCTCAGCGACATGATCAAGCGATGCGAAGCGGATCGACGCGAGATTGAGTCTATGATTGCTCGAACCTACCGTAGTACAGCACCAACCAACGTGCTGTGCCTCAACAATGTGCGAAGAGCCCTACAAGAAAAGGTCGTCAAGTGGGATGTTGACTTTATCGAGTTCGAGAAGAACTTCCTGCCCTCTGAGAAGGACGTTCGCCGCATTACCACCACTCATCTAAAGCGTCTATTTGCCGAAAAGGAGCCTACCGAGACCAAGGCAGACGGCTATGGGAGCACGTTGCCCACAGCTACCGAATTGGATGAGCCCAACTCTCAAGCTCCTTCCGCTGGAGAGAAGAGCGATACCGGGGGCCCGTCTGCATCATCTCCGTCTGTCCTCGGAATCGTTGCTGCTGAGGCTGCCGCCGTTGGCGCAGTTGGGCCCGATGTATTCCTTCCGGATCAGCTCCAACCAGGAGCTGTCACAGGAAGGCAAAGCGCTCAGGAAGAGAAGCAGACGTCGCAACAGCCTTCCGAGCAAGAGGCTCCAAAGAGAGAGACAGCATCTAAATCCACGGATTTGCGCCAGGCCGATGAGGCTTCGTCAGCCAAAGCCGTCACGCCGATCGAGCTAGGAGCGTCCAAGTTCAGGGATGGCAATCATGACGACGATACCGACACAACCTACCTGTCACCAGTCGAGACGCGGTCCTGCACGCTTGTACATTCTGACGGTGTTTCTGTCACAGCTCCTTCGTCACCGACCTACACGCTCAATCGCAACCGTAACCGTTTCATTTCGCCACCCTTCTCAAGGGCGGACGAGAGCTCTTGCACGGAGAGTGAGATTGTCGGTACGGTATCTTCACTGGTGAAACGCTTCGATAGCCCGCGGCGGCCCATTCCAGTGCATGCCAGCACGAATGACTCGCCGTTTGGCCGGCAAGCCAGTGAATTGCGGCGGCCCAGTCTCAGGCGAGGCAAGACAGAAGAGGCCATATCCAACCCTAGCCGAGCATCTCGTTCGGGTGCACATGGGAAGGCGGACATCGCTTCTCCCTCTGCAGCTGAGCCTAGAGCTGAAAGCCTGAGCAATGGCAACAGCCGTGCCTCTTCCCCGACACGTAGAGGCTCGCAGACGCCAGGACAGAGCAGAGTACCGCGAATCAAGCGCGGCGACAGCACCAGCTCGATCACCAGCAGCCGAAAAGGTGGAACTATCGGACCTTCTACTCCATCAGCCCCACCGAGCAGTTACAAGCCACCCAAAGGAGAGGGTCTGAAAGCTGGACCACGGCCCGTCATTGGTCGCTCTGGCGCTGGTCTGGGCCGGAACCGTGGTTCTGACTCGGATCGACCGTCGGGCCCAGGCAGCCGTGTCGGTGCTGGTACAAAAGATGGCATTTCAGGGACCTTTCCCCGCCAGTCGTTGCGCGGTAATCCGGCTTCGCTCGGTCAAGGCTCCATCAGCAGCCGGGTGCCCATTGCTCGACGAGCAGAGAATGGGCCCGGGACCCGCAGCCGCGTCTCGACAATCGCGAAGCACTTTGACCGGATCAGTCGTGAGGCTGAGCGAGAACGCGAGAGACAGCATAGGATGCTGGTGGCGCAGAGGGCCAAACGGGCTAGACCCGTTGCTATGACTCGGGCAAAGGTTGAGGTCTTCCACAGCATCAAAGAGGCTGTTAGAGACGATGAGAGTGACTGCGACTCAATCAGCAGTGAAGATGATGGGGCATCAGCAGCCGATAATGAGGATGAAGGCGATGATTCGGATGGCGACGAAAATGATGAAGGTGACCTCCCTCGTCGTAGAAGGTCAACATCACCTTCGCCATCACGAAACCGTAAAGGCGCTGTCGTTCCAGGTCATGGCAACAGAGAGGCCAACGACGATACGATCAAGGCCCGAACCGCAAGGAAAGGGATTGAAGCTGATCAGGATGGAGGCCAGTCGAACTCTACAATCAAAGGGCGCCCCGCTGTGGGATACGAGGGCGCGACTGATGGCGGCAAAGACGATCGTGGCTCTGCTGAAAGTGGAGTCGTCTTGCGCAAAGCTGGCACTGCTGGCAGTGAATTGGAGTCGGATGCCCAGTCGGTGGCGGCATCATCTGTGACGGGATCCAACTTTTCCAGCACACTTCCTTCGTATCTTCGCAACAGTATTTTTGCTGACACCGACTCAACCACCGGAGTGGAGCGAAGCTTCCTGAAGACACTCTCCGGACTTTGGGCATTCCGAACAGGCGAAATGGTACCGCTCGAGTATCCCATGCTGAATTCGGAGCACGTTTTCGGCGACTCGGCGATCATCTTTCGTGAGGACGAGCCAAGCTCTATCGTAGCCTTCACTCTGAGCTCATCAAAGTACAACGATCAGCTGCGGACGATGCAGAACGAGGGAACACGCATCCGAGAGCAAGAAGAAGCGTTCATGCCAGGGACCGAGTCCGGGACAGACTCTGACGCCTGGGGCATGATTGACGTTGAGGGCGGCGAGCTCGAGACAGTGCTCAAGCGGGAGGGCCGCCACTTCCGATGCGAGTTTGAGTCTGGCTCAACCAAGCTGTGGTGCAAGATTCTGTTTGCAGAGCAGTTTGACGCGCTCCGCCGAACTTGCGCGTGCGAAGAATCGTTCATCGAGTCGCTATCGCGATGCGTCAAGTGGGACTCATCCGGAGGCAAGTCGGGTTCGGCATTCCTGAAGACCCGGGACGACCGCTTCGTTGTCAAGCAGCTGTCTCGCTTCGAGATGGACACGTTCTCCAAATTTGCGCCACAGTACTTCAACTACATGTCGCAATGCTTTTCGCAGGAGCGACGGTCGACGCTGGCCAAGATCTTTGGATGCTTCCGAATTGGATTCCGCAATCCGCAAACAGGCAAGTCGCTCAAGATGGACTGCTTGGTGATGGAGAACTTGTTCTACGGACGAGAGATCACCAAGATCTATGACTTGAAGGGCAGCATGCGGAACCGACATATTCAGGAAACAGGACGGGCGAACGAGGTTCTGCTGGATGAGAACCTTGTAGAGCTGGCGCACCAGTCCCCGCTATTTGTGCGGGAGCATTCGAAACGTCTACTCCGTTCGGCGCTCTACAACGACAGCCTGTTCCTGGCCGACATGAACGTGATGGACTACTCGCTGATCGTCGGTCTGGACAAGCAGAAGCAGGAGCTGGTGGTGGGGATCATTGACTTTGTGCGCACATTCACGTGGGACAAGCGAGTGGAAAGCTTTGTGAAGGAGACGGCACTACTCGGTGGCGCGGGTAAGGGCGAGCCGACGATCATCACGCCCAAGCAGTATCGCATCCGGTTCCTGTCTTTCCTGGACAAGAGCTTTTTGCTGGCGCCAGACTGTTGGGTTGGAGGAGACTGGACGCAATGAGCGTCGACGACGGAGATGATGGCATTTCACAATCTACAGTTCTTTATGACACGACATCGATGACACTATCACGAATTGTATATCTAGGCATTCTAATCTACCCAATTGACACATCCAGTCTTTGAGATGTCTCCTTGGTGATGCTGATGCTGTCTGATGCCCTCAGATGGGTGGGAGATGGGGGCTAAGTACTCGCGCGAGAACGGCTTTGGAGCCAGACAAAGTGATGAAGACAGAGACGTGCGCGTTGTGGTTGCTGTTGGTTGCGCGCTCGGTCCACGCACACGCTCTCTCCCTGAGGGAAGCTGATCGAAAGTGGAAAAAGAAGAAAAGCGCAGCAGAGCAGCGCGTCTGTCCACTCTACTCGGCCTGCGCTCTCGCCCGCCCAAGCGTGGTTGCCCTGCGAAGAAGAAAGAAAAAAGGGCGGCGTGACTGCAACTGTGCTGAGAAGAAGCGCAGGCCAACCAAAGAGCACCTAACCCTAGCCCACGGAGGGCCAGCGAAGGTCAACGAGCCTGAGCCTCAGCCACGGCGCGACAACTGAGCTTCAGAGAGAGACCAACACTCGGAGCGCAGCAGCTTCTCGTCACATCAGACTTCTTCCATCACCCCCTCGTCTCGTTGCCGACAAGCCTCTATCTACCTCGCAGCCAGTGGAAGCTTGAAGCCTCCCTTTCCAACTCGGCAACCTTTTCAGCACGACCCTGATCACCAGCAAAGCTACGTGAGATAAGCCGACAGTCTTCCTACCCGCACCCAACAGGCACTTGCACGCACATACACCTCGGCTCTTTCCATCATGGCAGGCCGACTGGGCAACATGATGCCCAACGCTCCTATCATCCTTCTCAAGGAGGATACGGATGTGTCACAGGGTACCGGACAGCTGCTCTCCAACATTGGTGCCTGCTCGTCCATCGTCTCCTGCGTTGCCTCCACCCTCGGTCCTCGCGGCATGGACAAGCTTATCGTTGATGCGCGCGGCAAGGCCACCATCTCCAACGACGGTGCTACCATCCTCAAGCTTCTTGAGATTGTTCACCCAGCCGCCAAGACGCTTGTTGACATTGCCCGTGCCCAGGACGCCGAGGTCGGTGATGGCACCACCAGTGTCGTACTCCTTGCCGGCGAGATGCTCAAGGAGGCAAAGCAGTTTATCGAGGAGGGCGTCGCTCCCCACGTCATCATCAAGGGTTACCGCAAGGCCGTACAGCTTGCTATCCAGAAAATTCACGACATGGCCGTCAACATTGACAAGTCCGACAAGGCTGCCTTCCATGATCTCCTCCTCAAGTGCGCCGGTACCTCCATGTCCTCCAAGCTGATCCACTCCCAGAAGCCATTCTTCTCCAAGATGGTAGTCGATGCCGTCCTCTCTCTGGACCAGGACGACCTTGACGAGAACCTCATCGGAATCAAGAAGGTCCCCGGTGGTGGTATGCAGGACTCGCTCCTTATCAAGGGTGTTGCATTCAAGAAGACGTTTGCCTACGCCGGTTTCGAGCAACAGCCCAAGTCATTCGAGAATCCTCTCATCCTTTGCCTCAACGTCGAGCTTGAGCTCAAGGCCGAGAAGGACAACGCTGAGGTCCGCATCAACGAGGTGTCCGAATACCAGGCTGTCGTCGACGCCGAGTGGCAGATCATCTACAACAAGCTTGAAGCTATCGTCAAGACGGGCGCCAAGGTTGTCCTCTCCAAGCTCCCCATCGGTGACTTGGCCACCCAATACTTTGCCGACCGCGACATCTTCTGTGCCGGCCGCGTTCCCGCTGACGACATGAAGCGTGTCGTTCAGGCTGTTGGTGGTGCGGTTCAGTCTACCTGCTCTGACCTCGACCCTGAGAAGCACCTTGGCCGCTGTGGCAAGTTTGAGGAGCGCCAGATTGGTGGTGAGCGATTCAACATCTTTGAGGACTGCCCTCAGGCCAAGACAAGCACCATGATCCTGCGTGGCGGAGCTGAGCAGTTCATTGCCGAGGTTGAGAGGAGTCTGCACGATGCCATCATGATTGTTAAGCGGTCCATCAAGAACAACCAGGTCGTCGCCGGCGGTGGTGCGACTGAGATGGAGCTCTCCAAGTACCTGCGCGAGCACTCGCGTACCGTACACGGCAAGCAGCAGCTGATCATCGCCGCGTTCGCCAAAGCGCTCGAGATCATCCCGCGCCAGCTGGCGGACAATGCAGGCTTTGATGCGACTGACCTGCTCAACCGGCTGCGTATGAAGCACGCCCAGGGCTCGTGCTGGGAGGGCATTGACATTGACGCCGAGGACACGGCTGACCTCATGGAAAAGTTTGTCTGGGAGCCCTCTATCGTGCGTGTCAACGCGCTCAGCAGTGCTGCTGAGGCCGCCTGCCTCATCCTCAGCGTGGACGAGACGATCCGAAACCAGGCTTCTGAACAGATGCAACCTGGTCCCAGAGCTCCCCCGGGCACAGCTCAACGTGCTCTCCGTGGCCGTGGGCGTGGCGGCATCCCGCGTCGATGATTGCACGTCCAAACTACACCAAACTCCTCACCCTCCCTCCCCCGCTCCCTCCTATTCCTTCCACATGTACACTAACACTCACTGCTATTCTCTTTTGTCTGGGGAACAACCATCAGCGACACTCTTCTCAAAATGCGATAGGATAAAACACTGAAAGCTGTGACTTGCACCTTTTGCATTCTACGGGAACCACTCGCGCTCGAATGTGTCGAAGCGGGCTTCTATGTCTTTACGGATGTGATCGTCCTCTGGGCCTAGGAAGGTGGCGTGGAGTGCGTTGCGGGCCAGGGCGAGAGTGGCGCGTTGGTCGAGTGCAAAGGTCTGCATGGCGATAGCGTATTCGTTCGAGAGGGAGGATCCGAAGACGCCCGTATCATCAGTGCACAGGACGATGGGGTGCTCGCCGTAGTGCAGTGTGAAGTGGTGGTCCGCGTAGCCTGGCACGGAGCGGGTGCACACGTTGCTCGTGAGACACAGTTCCAGCGGGATACGGGAAGCACGTAGACGGTCGGCATTGTCGGCGGAGAGGAAGCATACGTGTCCAAATCGGTCCGGGTGGAAGCCGATCATGTGTGCCATCTCGTCGTGCGTATCGTTTACCTCGCCAGCATGCAGCGTGACCTTGAGTCCAGCCGCGCGAGCAGCCTCAAGCGCCGGTGCCCAGTCTTGCCACCTGCCCTTGGTCGGATCGCCGCTCAGATCGATACCAACGACACCGTGCTCACGGAACCTAGAGGCCAGTTTGACCGTCTCCATAGCACGTGCTGGGTCCGCCTTGCGGTCAATAGACAGTAACAGGCGGACATGTATGCGCCGTGGCGCCGCAAGACCTGCAAGGACGGCGTGGACGTACTGCTCAGCATCACCGCGCGGCGTAGTCCGTATCTCTGCGTAAATCACGCCGTCTCGCTCCATGTCTTCTGCGACTTCGCGGGCGAGTCGCTCCACGTGCGAAAGGGTCGTGATGCTGCGATGGATCACGTCAAAGACTTTGAACGCCTCCGAGAGCGTTTGGCGCGGATCTGGTCGAATCGACTCTCCCCCACTCAGCTCGTGCAGGGTGGACGCACGGATCGAGCCGTTCAGATGCGCATGCAGCTCAATCTTGGGCAGACTCAGCGTAAAGTGCGGAGAGCGTGTGAGCACAAAGGTGCTCCCGCATCCTGCCCAGGCATCTGTTACTTCGTGCTGGAGAGTGACGAAGGAGGCTCGATCTTGCTCATCCCCTTGCGCGAGATTACCGTGCTCGTTCCACCCCGTGCCCCACAACGTGCCCGCCGTATCGAGAAGCAGCGTGTGCTCACTGCCAGCAACGAGCTTCTTCACGTCCTTGATGCCGTCTAGCTTGGGGCGGTATATCGAGTCCGTGTCAGCAGCGGATATACCGAATTGGCCGCGACTGCCATTGCCACTGGCAACCATCTCGCCGTTCTCGAGGAGACAGATCGTACCATTCCAGTTGCACACCACAGCACGCACACCAGAAAGCCCCGCCATCGCGCACTGTTGCTGCTTGTTTGACCCATGGCAGTGCAGTGTGGACCCAATGAGCACGGCCGTGTGGTCGCGCCCAGCGGCCAGCTGATATCTGCCGCTCGCGGCATGCTTCCAAGTGTAGATCAACTGTGGCTCAAGGACGACAGCGGCAGCGGGACCTGGTCTCGCGTTGGCCCTACCAGGCCTGTCCGGGACAGATCCGACCTGTCCATGTCGGGCAGCGCCCCATCCAAAGAGGGAGAGGTCATCTTCTCCCGATGCGACCAGAACGACAGCATGTCGCAGTCCCGTTGCGATCGCCAATGGGCGTCCTGGTAACTTGACGAGATGGACAGAGGCTTCGGGTGTAAGCTCCGGTGCCCCGAGTTCTCCAAAAGTGTTGTGCCTGGGCAAGCCGAGAGAGACCAGCGTGTCGTTCAGCACGATGAGGGTCGAATTCCATCCACATGCAATCAGCCGCGGCTTGTATTCGCCTTGTTGTAGCTGACCGGCTTGGATGAGGGGACGGATGACCTCGTCGTTCAAGTTTAGCCGGCGAAAGGAAGCAAGATTTTGCGCGATGACAGCTGGACCCAACTGACCCTGTGCACCTGTACCGCTGATCCAGATCTGCGAGTCTGCGCCATCTGACTCGAGAAGCGCCACGGTATGGTTTGCGCCCGACGAGAGCGCGGTGATGCGCCATTCTGGTGGTGGGAAGAGCCCTCCGTCATCGAGCCGGCGGGCTTCGACCAACGCATGAGTGTCCTGGTTGTGGCCGAGGCCAAGTTGACCGCCAGAGTTGCTGCCGGCCACCAGCAGCCGGAAGGACGGCATTGAACTGCGCTCACTCAGAGGCAAAATTCTCCGGTTGCGTCCGCGATGGATTCAAACGACGAAGGAGTCTCGTTTGCATCTGTGCCTCCACTTTGATGGCAAGCTCACAGTCGCTAAGCCAGGGCGCGATCGGCCTACGCCAGCGGCATCGGGTCCGATCGTCCGAACCGATTTGAGGGCAATGCGGTTGGTGGTCGGTCAGTGGGGTGGTGCTTGCTGTCCTGTCACGTTGGGCCTGCATCCCAAACGAACCGCAGACGCACGCAGTTGAATTTGGAAGAACGCGCGCGGGTTTTGACAGGCAAAGAGAGCTTGGTTGGCCGGCTGGAAGAATTGAAGAGCTGGCGGGAGGTGCAGTGCTCTTGCACGTCGGCGGAGATTCGAAACCTTGAAAGAATGAAGGGACTCTACTGCTACACCTCGTGGTCGGAACAGACTCGACCGCCCTTCAGAGAGTTCAAATAACGAGCTGCTGGCCGTTCTTGGCAAGGCCCCGCCAGCATGCGCCCATCCTCCCCTGCACCTCACATACAAGCGGTGTTTGATTCAAGGAACAACACTGTCTGCAATCACGGCAGAGCGAGCGCCGAGCTTGGTCATAGGAGAGGACGACGCTCGAGACTCGGATGTTGTATCTACCTCGCTGCTTGGCCACTCATCGCAAAAAAATGGCTGTATGACAGCAACGATCGAGAGGCCCGTGGTGTGGTCGATTGGACCCCCTATAGCTGAGCGAGGGGAGACAACTAAGGCAGCGCGGTACGGAAATGGATTGAAATGAAATCAAGTGAAGGTCGCGTGCACAGGTCCAGCGGAGGGTGCACCCCTCTCTGAAATGAGGCAACATGCAATTTAAAAGTGAGGCAGACCAGCCGACAAGCGGCGTCGGGCGTCAGAAGTGGAGAATGTCGAGAGAGGGCCCACGCTCGCGATGGCGGCAAGCGTCAGCCTGCCCACGCTAGCGGGCTGCGCGCACACGCATTATCGTGCATGCGCCAGTGCTGCGAGGCGGGCTGGTGCACCCTGAATCAGACAGAATCAGGGCGAGAAGCAAGCAACGACGAACGCACCTCTCTCTCTACACATTCTTACACATTTAGACACTCTTTCCCAATCGAGAACGAGAACGAGAACAAGCCTGTCCTGGTCCGCTCCTAACCCGAACCCGTTCGCTCCTCTCCTCTCCTCCCCTCGCCTTTGTGGTTCTTTAACTTGGAGACCTTCGCTAGAATGCCGCCGCTCTGACGGGGCCCAACCGTCACGCGCCTGTCCCGTTCCCACCACTCGATTTTCCCTCTCCGCCCGCCTGCCTGGCTGCGCCGCTGCACTCCTGGACTGGGCTGAGCCAGCGGAGCTCGTGGGCAAGAGATACGCACAGCAAAGCGTTCAGGCGAGTGTGGGGCGGGGGCAGAGTCACTATGGGAAACGATTGCTTGGCATGTAGTCTGTACTAAACAGGGCTTGGTCCCCCTCCTTCCTGATGGCGGCAACAGCTGAGAAAAGGGGGCTGCGGTGAGGGGCCGCCAGTGCAGGTTGTTGTGCCCAGGCCTCTATCTGCTTTTCGCCTTGTTCTCGTTAGGGCTACGATACGCAAGCTGGAGCAGAAGTGCGTGTGTGTATTGTGTGTGCGTATGCGTGCTTGTCGTCACATTTGACTCTCGCCTGGTTTGTGATGTGAAAAGGGGGGGGGGGGGGGAGGGGGGGGGGACGAGGTGATTAAAGTGGACCCGGCAAAGTTCACCCAGTTGCTGTGAATCAATCACGGGCAGGCCAGTCAGTGGAAGCGAATCTTGAACCCTGGCTGGTTCGCTGACTGGCTGGCCGAGTCCACCTCCATCAGGTCAAGTGTGCCTGTCTGCCGCGGGCCCGGGCTGACCGCTTTTTCTAAAATCCCTTTGATAAGTTACGCCTAACTGTGCCTCGGCCTGGGTGTGTGACTGAGAAGCTCAACCTCACTCACTCTTCCACTCTGGATCCCTCCCTTCCGATGTTGCCCGTGCTGAGCCTCGAGGCTGAGCTTTACGAGTAACGGACGCTCCAGCCGGCTTTGCCTCTCTCCCATCACCTCTGCTCGCTGTCTCGGTATGTTCGTTCCCCTCAACCATCTCCCTCATCCTCTCGCCTCTTCTCACCCTCCCCTCCGCCTTTATCCCACTCACCTTGCTGCTTCACCCCGTCTCGTGCTCTCGGCTGTATCTCCAACAACAACAATCATCCGTCAATTATCTTGTCATTTCCCAGTCGTGTCAGTTCCTTCCTTTGATCAGCTCCTCTCGCATCACACCGCATATCTGTATCTTTATCCGGTCCGTTCAAACGCTCAGAAGGTATTCATTCGGCCCCCCTTGGCACCAAGCAGGCATCGCATCTCAATCTATCGATTCGATCAAATTCACTCCAATTCTCCTTGGGCACTGTCCATCTCGACGAGCGGAAGCGAACCTAGCCTGCCCAGATGCAAGCAGAACACCAGGTCTCCGCCGGGCCCTTGGCACATGCCATCCCCTTCCCAAACGACCAAGAGGAGGAGAGACAACTATCTTTCGAGCAACCAGACGGCGGCAGCACGTTCAAGGGCAAGGGAAAAGCGCGCGAAGAAGCTGTCCCAGATGCCGAGGCAGCCGTCCCTTCCACGAGCTACTCGGGTGGACAGAAGCTCGATTCGTCCCGTTCGGCGCCCACGCCTGCTTTTCGAGCCCGCAAGATTACTTCTGGCTCTATGGGAAGCCTTGAGTTTGCTCCGACCTTTCCGCAGTCGCCAGATCTGTCTGGAAATCACTCTGAACTCCCATCAGACCTGACAGGTCCGGATAGGCGATGGTCTCTTGGCGCTGAGTCCGGTTATGGCTCGAGCATGGCTCACGAATCAGCTCATCTCGCTCCCATAGAGGGCTACTTTGACCAAAACATTCGGAGCAGTCCCATGCCTATGACTCCGATGGCATTAAATGTTCGTAACACGCCTTCTGCGCGGCCGGTTGGTGGATCTGGTGCTGGCTCACCAAGCAGCCATGCCTTCCGACCCTCGCATTCTCGAGCAAAGTCGTCCCTGGGTTCAGCAAGTATGTTGGACTTTTTTGGTCCCAGCTCGATCGCAAGTGGCAGTACTGCCGCCACGAGTCTGTACCATGGGTCGCCTAGAGAGAACCATGCTCAGAAGACCTTCCCTGTATTTCAGCAGATCGTCGAACCCCACTCAGAGTCGTCCGACAAAGCTGCAACCGAATCTCATTCGCTCAAGCCTATCCTCAGCGTTCCCACTCGCGACGACGCAGAACGTCAAGCCGAGCAGTCTCAGCTGGAGCAAAGCGCCTCGGGTCCAGCCACCACGAACTCCAACACGGAGGATGCGCAGGACACGGGACCGCCTCTGTATCCAGAGGAAGCTCTGCCTGAGTATGAGGAGGCTCCTGCGTACACTCCAAGCCCTGACATTGACGGTGCAAGTGGCCACGACCGCTCTCGAACCCGTGCCTTCCGAGCAGCGGCTGCCTCGCGTTTCTTCAACAGTCGCTTCGCGCAGACGCTCAACATCAGTAGTGCTCCACGGAACCGATTCGGCCAGTCCTCACAAGCAAGTGCTCCGCACACCCCGCAGCCAGAGCAGTTGGCCAGGCTCCGCCGTCCCTTCTCCCGGAGCGACAGCGCCCCGGAGATCCCTCGATTCACTCGACCAGTCTTGTACGCTGCCACAGACTACATTGAAGGCGCCCGCATGGGTCCAGCTCCGCGCAGGCCGCGCACTGCAGCGAGCAGACACTCATCGAGGCCTGGTACTCCGAGCTCGGCTCCTCCAGCTCGTCAGCACGAGTCTCGACGCCCCGACGACGAGCCAAGCCGCTCCCAAGATACAGCTAATGGCCAAGTCTCGTCTCCACTGGCTCGTGGGCTTGCTCGCCTGCGGCCGCGTACAGCCGACGGCGTTCAGTCCTCCTCCCGTCCTGCCAGCCGTGTGAGTGCCTCGGTCTCGAGCAGGCCGTCGAGCAGAGCTGGCTCAAACACGGAGCCTTCTGGAGGGCTGTTCACGTGCGGGTACTCTTCCAATCGTAGCGGTACCACCACTCCAAACCGACTTGGCCCAGCTCGAAAGAGTCGAATCCGCAATCTGAGTCTCCGCAACTTGCCGGACGTGCTTCTCAATCGCGATCCTGAGCGCCGCTCGATTCTCAGTGCGGATGCGGGCTTCAGCGGTGCATCTGCTCCCTCAACACCGGCGCTGACCCAGGGAGCTGAGCGACCGGATCTCCGTGTCTCAACATCGTCCTCTGAAGAGGTTGTCGAGCAGCCAGGACATGTGGCTTCGCAGACGGTGACACGTCCGAGCCTGATGCGGGCAGCCTATAGCATGCCTCAAGCATCTGTCGTCACCGAGGCCGCGAGCGAAACCTGCATTGTGTCACCCAGTGCGGCGCGCGGTCCAAACCGTTTCGAGCTGCTACCCAGAGAGCTTGTGATCATGTGCTTTGAGGCGTTGATCAAGCTCCATGTGCAAGAACACCGCAACGACATCGTTTCCGGTCTATGGCGTGGATCGCGATCCAGCTTGACCCAGTGGACCGGCGCAGAGAATGCTGTGCGAGAACTTGCCCGGCTTGCCAGGGTCTGTCGCAAGTGGCAGGGCTATGTGCTCGACGGGCAGCTGTGGAAGTGCATCGACATGTCGAAGCATCCACAAATTACAGAGCGAGGGCTGATCCGAATCGGCCAAGCTTCAGGTCCTTTTATTCGGAAACTCGATCTCCACGGTCTCTCTAATTTGGCTCCTTCAGTGCTGCTCTCTCTGTTCACGACGCAGAACAGCGGCCTCGTTGAGCTTGACCTGTCTGGATGCCGTCGAATTGATGCAGAGGCGCTGCACCACGTCTTGCTTCGTTCGCCGAATCTGGTCAAGGTAAATCTGAGCAATCTTGCGTGCGTCACTGATGAGACTTGCGCCATCCTCGCCGCAAGAGTCTCAGGCCTCGAGTCACTCGACATCAGCCGTTGTCACAACGTCACTGGGAGCGGCATCCGCAGTATCGTCTGTGCCCATGACCCTCTGACAAATTCGGCAGCGGTGCTCAAAGAACGTAACTTGGCTTCCGTCTTCAAGGAGCTGCATGCCGCTGGCGTTCGAGGTTTTGACATGAATATAATGCGGCTCATGGGACGTCAGTGGCCCTTCCTGGAGCACCTCGACATTTCCTATGCGCCCGAGCTCCGCGACGGATGTATCGAGGCTTTCGTGTCTAGCGAGGGCGATGTCATTTCGGACAAGGGTCTCTTCATATCACTCAGCCCTCGTCAGGCTGGTATTGATGCCGACGATGTGGTCTACCGACGAAGTTTCCCAAATTTGAAAAAGATCAATCTGACGGGCTGCCGACATCTGACGGATCGGGCACTGGTTTTCCTGGCGCATGCGGCCCCAGGTCTGCAAGTGCTTGAGCTAGCCAACTGGAGCACTGGATTGAGGGACCACGGGCTGCTCAAGCTGTTGCCTACGGTCCCGCACCTCAAGAAGCTCGACTTGGAGGGCGCTACCCAGATCAGCGACAGTGTCTTGACGGCTCTGACACCGCCAGAGTCTCATGCGGAAGCGTACGGTGCAACGCAGCCGTCGGATGGCGGCGCTGTGAGCCAGGGATCACACTTGGGTCGAGCGTCAATGCTAAGAAGGAGCCGAAGGGTGGCAAACAGCAGGAGAGGCATGACTGCAGACACTGCCGAGGACCATGAGGTTGATCGACTGCCTGGCTATGACGAGGAGGCCATAGCATCTCTGATTCCGGCAACAGGCACCGACATGACCCACTTGATCCTCTCATCTGCACATCAGATAAGCACAGAGGCACTGCTGCTGCTGATCAGACGATGCCCCTTATTGGTCCATCTTGAGGTGGACGACACTGTGGCAGGGAACTCAGTTGCGCGCGAATTTGTCGAGCTGGCTAGATTGCGCAAGCGCAAGAACGCCTACATCAGCCTGGTCGACTGCCGCTCGCTCTCGAGGAGTGTGGTGCAGGAGTTGTCGCAGGCGGGAGATGGGGGTGAGCTTGGCACGAGGCCTCGTCAGGGTCAGCGTGGGTGGGCGTTCCGACACTTTTGCTACGATGACGCGGATGCGGATGCTATTGCAGCACTTGGGCCTCCGAGGCCGCTTGGACCTTGCATGGCGCAGACTTTGGTTGCGGACGCCGTATCGCAGCAGCAACAGGCAGTGGCTGCTGCCTTGGAAGGCTCGCCCACCGCAGCGCTGCGAGCACTGCTCGGCAATGACGAGTGCAACGTTCACCGGGTGGTTGTCAAGAGCTTTTGGGGATGGCAGAGCGTGGATGCTCGTGCCAAGGCAAAGCGCAAGGCAGCAGCCAAGCGGAACCGGAACATGAAGGTGGGCAACCTGGTGGTTGCTGCCTTGGCGCTCGGCGGCGGCAGCGGAAGCAACGGTGCGAGTTCGACCGGTGCCGCAGCCGGGACAGTGCTGGCGAACAGGACGATGGACGCGCCGCACCACAGCCGATCAGGTCGGTGGTCGCGCATCCTGAACTCAGTTGATGACGATGATGACGCGAGGGGATGCGTGATTGCATGAGCACTCGGCACTGATGACTTGTTTCTTGTTGCATTCTTATTTGACGGTTTCACTTGATTCTCTGCATTCTGTATCATTGTCGGCGTCTCTGCTTCTCTAGTATTGATGGTTCTCGCTTGCGCACTTTGTCCTGTAAGTTATTTTTCGATGCATTTTTGCCATGATTTCTTGCTCGATTCATCTGAATGACGAGCCCATTTTGCCATGAGCATACCGTGTCTTCTGGATGTGTGCGTTAGTGTCGCGTGCGTGCGGATCCGCGATCGCTACCGTTTAGTAATCAAAAGTGTGTGAGTGAGCGTGCTGGGGAAATGTGGAGTGGAGGGGGGAAAGCCTTCCTGGCTGGCGGTGGAGTTGACCCGAGCGTCATGAGACAGACGCTTTTGCGCACACAGCACAGCGCCATGGGCGAAATATCCGCCCTCCCTTCTCTTCTCTGCCATATCGCAGTTGCACTCATGCTCCTCCGCAGCTGTCGCAGCCACCTTGCCCGTATTGCCTCTTTCCACCAGCCCCAGCAGCAGTTGCTCTTTCGTTCGTTCAGCACCACACTCCGGTACGTGTATCCGCCTCTCTCGCTCTCTTGCAGCGCAGCCTAGTCGTGCTTACACGGTCCACAGACGCAATATGGAGATCCACCCCGTCCCCGTGCGCAGCGATAACTACGCCTACATTGTCAAGGCGGGTGGACGCGCGCTCTTCGTGGACCCGTTTGACGTGCCCAAGGTCGTAGGGGCGCTCGAGGGGCTCGGCCTGTCCAAGGCGGACGTGGTGGCCTGTCTGACGACCCACCACCACGCGGACCATGCGGGGGGCAACGAGGACTTTGCCAAGCAGTTTCCAGGGCTCCCTATTTACGGTGGCTCGGACAAGGTGCTGGCGCGCACGCACCCCGTGCAGCACGGCGACGAGCTGTCCCTCCTGCCCGGCGTGACCATCTCGGCCCACGCCACGCCGTGCCACACCACCGACTCGATCTGCTACCTGCTCAACTCGCGCGCCATCTTGACCGGCGACACGCTCTTCGTCGCCGGCTGCGGCCGTTTCTTCGAAGGCACCGCGGCACAAATGCTCGCCGCCATGCGCCTCTTCCGCTCCCTCCCCACACACGCTCTCGTCTACCCGGGCCACGAGTACACCCGCTCCAACGCAGAATTTGCCGCCGCCGTCATGCCTCACAGCGCCGCCGTCCAGTCCCTCCTGCGCGACACGCAAACATCCAACGTCACCACGGGCAAGTACACCCTCGCCCAGGAGCGCCAGCACAACCCCTTCATGCGGACCGACGACCCGGAGGTTCAGAAACGCCTAGGCGCATCCGACGAGACTGATACGATGCACAAGCTCCGCGAGGCCAAGAATAGCGGCTCTCTCCAGGCCAACATGTAATCCAAATTGAAAATGAAACTGAGTTGAAATTTGCCCATGAACGTTACTGGCGTAGGAACGGCATGTAGACGCGCAGGTTTCGGCGCAGATAGGGTGGCCCACGGTCGGTAAAGTTGCGTCGGCGCCGGCCACGGTGTTTGGGCAGGGGTATGCGGGTAGACGGGCGGGGTGTGCGCGAGACGCGGAACGACCAGAGTGCGTGGGTATCGAGTGGCGCCTTGCGTCTGCGGAGCCAGACGCGCATACCAACGAGCCTGGCGTGCGCCGGTTTCGACGTTGCCTTCTGCTTGGCGCGGTGCAGGCGCGCCAGGTCCAGTCGCCACTCGTTGGCAATCCGCGCGCGCGCGTGCAGGCGCTGCGTCTCGGTCCAGTCTACCGCAGCCCAAGCCCCAGCCGCAGCCCCAGCCGCAGCCCCAGCCGCAGCCGCAGCGTCGGCGGCGGAGGGTTTGGGAACAGCCCAGGACCAGTGCGACCAGAGTGCGGCCGCTTGGCTCGGGTCGGCGATCGGCCCGCCCTTGCCACCGCGCGAGCCCAGGAACTGGCGCATGATCCACGCGTTCTTGCGCGCCCGCGAGACGTACATTGTATGCGTCTCTGGATACCGAGGCAGCCCGTGCGTCGCGGGCAGTCCTCCTTCGTGCGCCACCACACCCACACCCACACCCACACCCACACCCACAGCACCGGCACCGGCGGCGATGGTGGTCGTGGTCGTGGCTGAGGGCAGAGACTTGCGCGGCGTGCTGCGCTTGGGTGTGTGCGGAGCCGCTTTGCGCCGCAACGATCGCGGTGTCGATGGAGGGCGGGGCCGAGGTGCCTCATCCCCCGAACAAGCAGGGTGCACGGGCGGAGGCGAAGCTGAACGCCGTATCGCTTCGAGCTGGTCAAAGATACTGGTGCTCACTCGTACCCCAGCCCCGAACCCGACTCGATGCACCGGTCCAGCGTCGGCAGTAGCAATGGTCGGCGCTGGTGTAGGTGCTGATCTTGAGGGCGTCGGCGCCGGCGCCGGCTCTGGCTCTGGCTCGAGGCCCACCTCGCCCGCCATGAGCGTTTCAAACCTGTACCCACTAGTCAGTACACAAAGAGACACGGACGCAAGGAGGGAACGGTGAAAGGAAATCACTCACGCCTGCTCGAATTCGCGGTCAATGTCTTCTTGCCACCTGCTCATTCTCACATGACGGTACAGATGTAATGTGATGGTAGGCGTGCAAGACAGCTGTTACGCGCTTGCTGCCGAGTACTGGTGCCGCACGCGTCCTGTTGCCTTGTGTTTTTGCGGCACGTTGCTGCGCGACACGACGCGGATGGCGCAGCGCCTGACCACACACGCCTCTGAGCTCAGTTCAGCTTCGAGCAATCACAGTCTCCCTCTGCTTGTCCACCAACACAGACGGCAAAAAGACCAAATAGGCAGATGATTCTTGTTCATTTTTGGGGGGTAAGTCCTAGGACCATATGCAGGGGGATTGGGAAGAGAGAGAGAGAGAGGGAGTAGAAAAACACAGTAAGCCCTTCCCAAAACTGAGAAGGGACGCAAAGAGAAAGGATGAGGAAAGGAGAATAGCAAACCGGGACAGGGGAGCCCGACAACTGGAGTCACCACATCCCCCCCGTTACGGAATGGGAGACGTCCAGTGCCGGAAAAAAAGGGGAGCCCGATTTGCTAGATTTTGAGTGGCAAGCCTGCGAGAGACGAAACCACAAAGCCGAGGCAGGAAAATGACGGGATTCTCTCTCGTTAGCAGTCCCGAACAGTCCCAGCCACGGCTCTCCAAGATCGTGTGAAAAAGAGAGAGGAGAGCTATGTCTGGTCCACCAACCATACGCAGAAAGGAGGAAAGCTGGAACAATGCGGTCCAGGTCCAGCAAGTGCGTGTATGTGAGGTGGGCAGTTTAACGGTTGGATCGGGCAACACGCTCCATCTCGTCACGCTTCTTGATGGCGTACGAGTTGGAAGATCCCTTGGCGGCGTTGATCAGCTCGTCAGCGAGGCACTCGGCGATCGACTTGACGTTGCGGAAGGCCGACTCGCGGGTACCGGTGGTGAGGAGCGTGATAGCCTGGTTGACACGTCGGAGAGGCGAAACGTCAACAGCCTGTCGTCGGACAGTACCGGCCGAGCCGATTCGGGTCGAGTCCTCACGGGGACCAGTGTTGATAATGGCGTCAACGAGGATCTGGATAGGGTTGGCGTCCGTGAGCAGGTGGATGATCTCAAAGGCGTGGGCGACAATTCGGACGGCCATCATCTTCTTGCCGTTGTTGCGGCCGTGCATCATGAGCCTGTACAAAAGAGCAATGTCAGCACATCATGGTCCTCTGGCTCCACAGTCTCGCTCTCGCTCTCGCACAAAACACTTACGAGTTAACAAGTCGCTCAACGATGGGCATCTGCGCCTTCTTGAACGCCTTGTTGGCGTATCGGCCAGCAGTGTGGGGGGTGTAGACGGCGTTGCGGAGCGAGATGTAGTCGGTGAGGGAGATGTCCTTGACCTCAACCTCCTGAGCGCTGTAGAGTCAAGAGTTGTCCGTGTCAGCAATGCCATTCTTATCTTCGTCTCGTTCTTGTTGTTTGTCGGGTGTCGCTCCGCCTCCCAGTAGCCTCCCCAACCCCTTTTGCTCGTGTATCCACCGGGTGCCCCATTCCCATCCTTATCCATATCCTGCCCAGCTCGTCCTTGCTTCCTGGTGTTCCCAATCGCCAATTCATGTCCGACAGTTCCATAACCCTTCTGCTCTCGTCGTACGTGTGGTGGTGCTGGATGTCGGTCCTCGTCATACTCACTCCCACTTTCCGAAGAGACGGACACCGCCGACCTCGGGGGCTGCGACGGCAGCAACGTCCTCTGTTACAACAGAAACATGGGTATCTGCGGTCAGCGCTGTTCTCGAACTGTCTCCGTATGGCGTTGACGTTGATGCTACGTACTAGGGATTCCAACCTTGGCGGCCATATTGTATGCTCGAGAATATGTCTTGAGGTATGTGGTGATGAATGTGCCGCGAAGCCTTCGGGTTCAATGTTAGGACTAGCTCCTGCTCCCCCGCCCTCTCTGCGTGCGCTGGGCTGGGCTGGGCGGCCAAGGATCCGAGTCTCGCGCTCACGGCTTGCCCTCCTGAGTCTGGTTTCCGATCAGCCCGCTGTGTGTGCCAGCCTGCAGAGTCACGTGTGCTCACCTGAATTTTTGCAAGTTTCTCAAGCAGTAAAAAGCTCGGCCGAGGGTCACGCGTCGCCTCCTGGCTGCATCACCGATCAGACGTGGCCCTCCCGATCGCATTTGACCCCGATGAGCAAATCGCGAGACAAGCACCCGACAGCGGGGCATGGGATGCGGGCGAGCTCAGACAGCAGCACCCTGCATGCACTTGACACTCTCTGCCTCAACCCCACATGCAGTAGTTGTGCAAGCCGCGAACGTCAAACGCTGCGATTGGCCATCAGGACACGCCACTCAAAATACGCGCTGGTAGTCCACAGCTCTGTACCGTCGTTTATCTCCTGGTGGCCAGCTAGCCGACACGGCGCAACTCTCAATAGAAACAGGTGGTAGTATTACATCCATGGGGCGAGACTAGACTAATCGAAGACGAAGAGAACAGAAAAGAAAGCGAGGGTTTTAAGACAGTGATCGAAGTTGAAAGACAGTTCCAAAAAGGGGACACCAAGAGATATCAAAAGGAACAGAGGTGCCAAAGGAGGAGAGACAGAAGTCGATCGACATTCTTTCGTGCATCACTTCTTCGCAGTGAAGAACGTCTTGGCTTCCATCTTGTCGAGCTGGTTGAGACGAAGCACCACGACCTTGCGGTCCGCGTGCGACACGGCAAGCTGGTGATCTTGCGAGTCGCCATTGCTCTTCCACGAGAGATCGTAGACTGGCCCTGTGCCGGCGTACTGCTTGACCAGACCGCCATCCTGCGTTGACGAGAACAGTCAAAAGAGAGAGGTAATGAGTCAGCTTTCTGTTCAAAGTCATCAATGAGCGGGAGAAAAGCACACTTACCTCGACGCGAGAGACGAGCACCTTCTTGTCCAGAGCGCCAGTAGCCAAAAAGCGAGCGCACGGGCTAAAGCAGAGTGTGAGAACATTGTCCTTGTGTGCATCAATCACCCGGATGCAGTCGCCATTGTCGCCATTCCACAGTCGGCACGTCCAATCAAACGCCGTCGTGGCAAGCATCCTAGGCTGATCAGGGTTCTTCGAGCCGGGGCCGGTGGGGCACCACGCAAGCGCGTACAGCTCCTTCGTGTGACCAGACAAAGTGAGTCGAAGCCCCTTGTTGGGACCCTTGGCCCTCGTCACGACTGCAGATGACGAGCCGTCCTTGCTGGCCTGGGTGCTAGTACCAGCGCCAGTACCTGCGCTGCCCGCGGCAGCGTCGGCTGCCGACGAAGCACCTGCAGTTGCCTCCTTGCCTGCATTCGCCGCTCCACCATTGCTGGTACCAAGCGAAGAGGGAGTGCCGCTGTTGTCCTTCTCCCGCTCCTTGTCGGCGCTGTCATCAGCGCGCGAACCAGTGTCTTCATCAACGTCCATGCCGTCCGTGTTGGCGCTTCCAATCCGCCCGCGCGCACCCCGCTTGCGAGCACCTTCTCCGCCAGCAGTACCAGCGCTGCTTCCAGAGTGATGGTTGGAAGAGACGGCCTTGCCCGAGCTGTCCAGATCGAGAGCCCAGATCTTGGCTGTGCAATCATCAGACACACTCGCAATGAGCGTTTGTGAAGGATCGAATCGAATGGCGTTAACTTCGTCAGTATGGCCCTTGAACGACTTGACCGGACGTGTCTCGCCTAGCTTGCAGATGACGATGCTGTTGTCCGCCGAACAGGACGCAAAGATCGTGTCGGCAACCGACGGGCTGAGACCATGGGGCATGGGCGGAGGCAGCGAGCTTCCGGGCTCGGAACCGATCGAGCCCTCAGCGGTGGTCAGCCAGTCCGCATCAAGAACATTGTCGCTGTGGAAGGCAAACTGCTGCCGCGTCTTGCCGCTACCGAGATCCCACACGATGACAGTGCCGTCGGCGCTTGCAGAGAGCAGCATATTTCCTTTGCGATTCCACCGGACTGAAAGGATGGCGCCTTGGTGCATCGACATGACCAGGTGGAGGTCGCCCTGTGGCGTCCAGAGCCGGAGAATGCCGTCGTGAGAGCCAGAAGCGAGTAGCGTGCCGTCCGGGTTCCAGTGCAGCGTCGCAATGTCCTTGCTGTGAGCTGCGGGAAGGTGTTTGCACACAGCTGGTGACTCAACCGGGTCGCCTGGGTTCGCAGGCAGATCCCAAATGCGGACAGTGGCATCACCGGCTCCCGAGGCCAGCATGGTTGGCACTGTCGGGTTCCATGCCGATACGAACACCTCCGCTGTGTGGCCCGTGAGAACAGTCGTTTCGTCCTTTGTGATAGCGTTCTCGCGTAACGGCTTCTCATCCTCTTCAGCAATAGCCGCATCAGCCTGTTCCTTCCCAGAGTCCTTCTTGGTATCCCCCTTGCGAGATGATGAACTACCATTCTCGCCGCTCTTGGAGCTCTTCTTGGACTTGGAGTCCTTCTCCTTCGCCTTGGGCCGTTGCTGGCTTTCTGACCGGGAATCTGTGGCGTTGCGTTTGTCGGAGGTAGGTTTAGGCGAATCGGACCGAGATGCTTCCGGTCGCTTGTTGCGCCAAGTCGAGGCGGTATCGCCGTCTTCGGTATCCGCTGCGACAGCACCATTGGCAATTCGCTCCTTCTGAGACGAGGTTGTTGGGGACGTGACGGATGTCTCTTCACGCTTGGCCCTTTTCTCTTCTCGCTCCGAGCCCAGTGCTGTTGAGGGAGCCGAAGTGGAAGCCTTGCGTTTGACATCTTTGGCAGCCTTGGAGGAAGAGGCCGGAGTCGTCTCACCGGCCGCCGCTGGCTCCATCTCCACGTCCGCAGCTTGGGCATCTTCAAGCTTCTTCTTGGAGGATGAAGCTACTTTTGACGATCGATCGCGTTCATCCGAGGTGCGTCTGGCTGTGGAGGCTGCAGGATGGACGCCATTGGTGAGTCTGGACTGGGAGGATGAGGCAAGGCTGAGGGCGGCGGTCTGAATGGCAGCCTCCTTGTGGCTGTTCCTCGGCGGTGCGAGTGCTGGCGGAGGTGTCGGGGAGAGGCGTGGAGCAGGACTGGCAGCCGGTGGGGGTGGCCGAGGCTTGCCGTCACAGACATGCGGTGGACCGACGAGCTTGAAAGGCGCCGAGCAGGGTGTCTCTGTACCGTCCTTGAGAAGAGATGGATGTGGATGGGTCAGATGGGGGCACAAAGACTTAGTTGCGGGACACGACAAGTCGCTGGCTCACCTCCTGTACGTGTGCCTCTACGGCAGAGTAGATGAGACCCTTCTGAAGGAAGCGAACAAGTTGTCCAGGCTCGACAACGGCTTCATGGGACAGAGGGAAGTCGTCTAGGCGAGACTCGTGCCGTAATGAGAAACAGGCATGGTGAAAACCTGAAAGGTCGAAACGTCGATTTGGATGGATGGACGGCGATGAGGGGTCGGTAAGAGTAGCAAGTGAACAGAGAAGAAGGAAGGAAGACATGCAATGCAAAGAGTCAAGGAGAAAGACAGAGGAAGAAGAGGAGGCATACATATGCGCGTGCATGTTAGTAGCTGTTAGTTGGAAGGAAAGGCCGTGGGGCAAGGCTAAAGAGGGATGACCTACCTGACTCTTTGAGGTAGTGGTACACGAGTAGATTGACTTCCGCAGAAGAGCAGAGAGGCGCCATGACAGCAGCGTCTCAGGCTCGGTGCGTGCGTAGGGAGTGTTTCCTCTGCGGCACCGAGCGTTTTGAGATGTTGGTGGGTGTGTGCGTGTTGTGAGAGTGTTCCCAGGTGAGAGGCTCCAGTCGCTGGTGGGAACAGTGTGGTGAGCGCGGTAGAGGTCAAGCCTAGCGACCGGAGGCAGTGATGGTGTGGTAGGATGGCGGATGGATGTGGTGGCGCGCGGGAGGAGTGATGATGGCAGTGAGAGAGTGAGCCAGTGCGATTGATCGAAAGCGTGAGTGAGGGAGAGGGATCCCAAATGTCGAAAAGGAAAAGGGAAATGCGATTGCGGGCGCGTCGTCTATTCTATTCAACTTTGCTTTGCTTTGCTCTCTCTCTCTCTCTCTCTCTCACCCTCCCTCTCCTCTTTGTGACGGCCTGTGACTGTGACCGTAGCACTGACTGCGTTGCGCTCTGTCGCGACGCACGACTCACAATGCACGCACGCACGCCTGCCTACTCGAGTCGAGTCGTCGACCGTCGACTGAGCGCGAGGGTGCAAGTCGCGAGAGGCAAAAAGTTGAATTGGGAAAATTAAGAATTAAAAAATAAAATGGCCCGACAGCCCTTCAACTCAACCAGGCGCACGGCCTGTCTCTTTTTTCGGTTACGAGCAGAGCAGTCAGCAGCCGGCCTTCACATTCATCAGCAGCTACGGTACCAAGCGCCCCTGCACACCGTCACTGTAGCCTGTGCCAGACCTAGCTACGCCCCCATACTATAAATTTTCTTGTAGCTTGAGCCTCTCCGGCTCTTTGTTTTACAGTATCCTCTTGTTGGCATTGATGTCTCAGCTCTAAGGTCACCCTCTGCCTCGTCACTTGGTTTTGCCCATGTCGCAGTGCAGTCGGGGTGTCGAAGGCAGCTTTGCGGCCGCCGGGCGTCGAAGCACTCGAAAGCTGTGATTGCTCACTCAGTCAAAGCAAGCGGAAGCAGCCGATGTTGATCTTGCGCGCGCCCCTCCCTTCAGGCTTGATAGCTCGGCGTGTCGCCCTGCCACTGTCGTTCTCGCATGGCGCTGTCGACGGCCAAGAAGAGGTAGGGGGAGATCAATGAAGGAGAAAGCAAGGGCACACAAAGAAACATCGCGTGCACACGCCAAATCAACAGACATTCCGTGCCATTTGCCATCATGGCATGCTTTCAACTGCAACACTGATACAGTACTAATACATTCCACGTGTCGGAACGAGAAATAAAATGAGGAAAAATGGGGGCAAAGGGGAAAAGCAATGGGCAAGGCAGAGAGCATCAGAAAGGCACAAGTTGGGTATAGGCGCATGCTAGCTCCCCGCGTCATCGTCCATCTGGAGCTCCATCTCGTTTGCGAGGTCGTCCAGGAAGCTCTCGTCAATAGATCCTGTCTCCGTCGCTGACTCGTCACCCGCAGCCAACGCCTTGACCCCCGCCACGTCGTCGCTCGTGATCGATTGCTTGAGCTTGGACTGCCCAGCGCGCTCCTCCGCCATCTTGCGGCGCTTGCTCAACGGCGATTTGAGCAACAGCTCCTTGTCGCTCACTCCCTCGTCATCCTCGTCGCCGTCACCAGACTCGACAGAAGATGATCGATGTCGCTTGATCTTGTCACGCTTCGAAGGCGTGGACGGGTACTCGTCATAATCGTCCTCTGTCTCTTCTTCCGTATCATCGCCATCGAGGAAAGCGTCAACCTCATCAGCGGCCTCCGCCCAGTCCATTTCGGCAAAGTCACCGTCACCGGCGCCACCTTCATACTCGCTCTCTGCTCCAGGTTCTGGCTTCGAGTCCGCCCCTGCCGGTGCCGTTGTAGATGCAGCAGCAGCTGCCGACGCCGCAGCCCTTTCTTTCTCTTTCTCCTTGGCTTCCTCCTCTGCCAAGGCTGCATCGTCTAACTTAGCCGCGTCCGCCGGCACGGGCAGTGCATACCAGTTCTCTGGCTGTCGAGCCCATTTGGCGATAGAGTCATACAGCCAACCTGGCCAAACAACCGATATGGAGGGCCTTCGATGGCCGCGGTTCACCTTGACGGTTCCGGGCTGTCATCGAGGCAGAGAGGTAGATTATCATTGGAGTGAGAAAGATGTTTACGGACCCAAGGTTTCGACACTTTCACTCACCATGGCAGCCACAACGTGCGTAACTCCATCTTGAAAGTCTCGATAACATTTGGCTCCGTATTCTTCCGCAACACGCCAAATGTCGGATCTGGGTGCAAGCAGCGTGTCAGTCACTGAGCCATTATCAGAGCTACCATGAGGACACTTACGTCTCGGGAGTGTGTTCCATGGGGAACAGGCTCGAAAAAACAAGGCCACAGCCGCGGAGTACCTGGCGTTTGAGATCCGCGATAATCTCCTGTACGGTAGCAAGATGATTGTGAGTGATAAGACGACATCCACAAAGCAATCTTGGCAAGCCGGCAACATACCATGACTGTCGGTTTCGCTGCGTCGGGCTGACTGCTGACCGTAGCTTTCTTGGCTGCTTCTGCGCCTGCTTCTTTCTGAACCCGGTCAAAGTGCTCGTACCATTTTGCGTGGACATGATCAAGGATCTGGGAAGGGGTGATGCCGCACGCGATCGCTTTGTGAGCCTATACGGCAATTGGATCCAGGCTTAAAGGGCTGGACTTACCTGTTGTATCCGATCGAGCTCCGCATCGTCATCCCTCAACACGGCATGCGAGTTGTGCGCACGAGAATGGTCGACCTCTGATGTGGCAGTTGCTGCAGGGTTTTCCTTATTGTTGTCCGCTTCCTGCTTGTCGCTGCTGGCTTGCGTTCCAGCCTGGACAGCGGCTGTTGCCTCGTTGGCGCTCGCCGCGCCAGCATCATCGGCAGAGATTCCATTCGTGCGGCTACTCGACGCCTTTGCTTCCGAATCGAGGTTTCCATTTGATTGAGGAGAGGACAGGCCTGCCTCAGCCTCAAGCTTCTCGTCCAAAGCTTCCTGCATCTTGGCCAGGGGTCGCGCTTGTCTCTGCTCGTCGAGTGCATGCTGCAGGTTCTGAGATTGGACAGCTAGTAAAGCAGCTGCTTCCTGCTGTTCCTTTGCAGCCGGGTCGGTCTGTTTGTCGTCGTTCGTTTGAGCGCCAGATGCCTGGTCAGACGTCGGCGACGCTGAGTCGGAGGTTGAAGCAGAGCCGCCGCTGGTGGATGGAGCTGTGATCGCGGTGCTAGAGGCATCTCCTGCTGATGGAGGCGACGCCGATGCAGACGTATCTGGTGCTGAGGGTGATGGCGATGCGCCAGCCGCAGGGGTTTCGGTTAGACCAGGAACGGCTCCCGACACGGGCGGAAGGAAAGTGGCGTTAATGTCACCTATGCCGACGAAAAAGTCATCTGATTGAGACGAAGCCACAAACACGATCAGCAAGACGTCAAGATACACGTGCAGTAGACGGGCCAAGGAGAGAGAGCGTTCACTTACATGGCTGGACTTTGACCAAGTTCGGGCTCCACTTCCATACATCGGCGCGATCGTCGATGATGACCACCATGCTCGTGTCAACGGGAAAGAGACGACTGAGACTCTTCTGTACGAGCGAGCCGTTTTCATCACGGGACAGGATGCGGTTGCCAAAGATGCTGGCGTCGGGATCGACGAGCTTGCAGACCGAGTCAGCATAGGAACGGGTGCCCATGGTGTAGACGTGGAGCTCATATCGCTCGGACAAGGATTTGAGGAAGGCGGGAAGACCGGGTCTGGGCTTGACATAGTACCAGCACCCGTTTGCGAGCGAGTCATCAGACGAGGAGGAAGGATCAGAGGCGACAGCCTTGCCGTCGATGCCAAGCTTGAACTTGCCCACGTCCTTGAGTGCCTTCCAGTTGGGGTTGTTCTCGTCCTTCATCCACTCACCGACAGTGGGATCGACAGTTGCGTGGATGATGGTCTGATCGAGATCGACGATGAGTGCAAGCTTCCGCTGAGAAAGGAGGTGCTCGATGGTCTCCGAGTGGAGACGCCAGGCCTCTTCCTCCGAGACTTTGATTCCGGCGTGAGCGTGCATCATGGAGAAGGTATTCTCTGACTCGCCGTCGCTTTGGAACAGGATGGGAGAAGTGTGAGCACCAGATGGGCTACTGCTCAAGATGCGCGGGAGAATAAACTTACATGTCGAGTACCTTGCCGCAGACCGCACACATGCCGGCCATCTGGACGGGATGGGTGCAGCCGTCGTCGGCCGCGGCGTTGGCATCGGCCATGGTGTTCGGGTGTGGCTGCGGTCACCCAGGCAAGCAGCGATGTCGGTTGTTGGGAGGAAGATCAGATGATTCACCGGGTGTCTCTTGTGGGTGAATCAAAGCTATTGGTCCGACTGCTGGTCAAGATTGCATTCATACGCGCTCCCAACGGGTGGAGGGACTCGAGATGACGGCGTGCGAGTTGGAACCGTGGACGAGGTAGATAGATAGATAGAAGGCCGGCAGGATGGATCGTGGATGGATGGATGATGGGGTCGGTTGGGAGGTGGACGTGATTTTGACTGTCAGCCGTCCGTGCTTCGCTCGCGTGTGGAGCAAACAAGTCGCGGTGGTGGCAGAGAAGCGAGAAAAAGGCAAAGCGAATGGTGCAGAGAGGGAAGGGGGAAGAGGAGGGGCATCCCATCCCAGCCGGCAGTCTATTTGAGAGTGGAGCTGCAGCGGCGCGACACGCACTCAGTCACACGCACCCACGCACGCTTGCTACGCCGTCAGGGTCGCTTCCCTTTTTTGTTCCGCAACACATGTGTCGTCCGTGCGTTCCGCTCTACTTTTTTCCCCACAGCACTCTAAGAGGGAGGGCGACGCAAAGGCGTGTTTGGCGCGATGCCCAGGAGCGAGGCAGCCAGGCCAGACAGGCAGGCAACAGACGAATAGAGCACCCGGCGAGCACACTGCACGCGAGCAAACGAGACATCACACTTTCACCGCTTCATCCCAAGGTGGAGGGAGCGGAGCGGCCGCCGCAAAAGTGCATCTGCAGAAGAAAGAAAAAAAATCTCAAAGCAAGCTGTCACATCACAACTCGGTTGCATCACATTGCGCAGCAGCCAACGCTTGAGCTAGAACCAGTGTCAGCCTCCTACGCTTGGCCTTAGCTTCCTTCTTTCCCTTCCAACACCATCGCTCGGTTGCCGACTCGGTAGACCCGACATACAACCTCCTTCCTTCCGTCCCAACCCTCGCTGCGCATGGCCAAGAAGCCCTCCAAAGCGGAAAAGGCCCGCCAGCGCAAGGCCGAAGCCAGTACCCGCACTCGCGGCGGCGGTGGCGGCGGTGGTAGCAGCTCAGGTCGAGGACGCGGACGCGGACGGGGCCGTGGTCGCTCTTCCATCCTTCTCTCTCGCGAGCAACAGACGGTTGTCGACAGACGCAGGCGCACCGTCCAGCAGGAAGAGTCCGCCTTTGCTAAACTCTCTCCGCCTGTTCTCGAAAAGCTCAATCTGCTCTCCTCTTACACCACTCTCCATCGCCCTATCGCCTCTGATCTCGCAACATTCACGTGGGACCGTTTTGGACGCGCCCGAACCGAGCATGAAGAGCGCCTCAGAGTGGAGCAGCATGCTGACGACGAGGACCACCTGACCGACCCTCTGTCCGACTGGCTGGCTTCCTCACTCGCAAAGGGGCGTTCTAAGCAGCATTCCAGTCAGCAACAGAATACTGCCTCCTTCAGTGAAAGTGAGAGCGAAGACGAAGCGAATGAAGAGGCGACCCATCGTGGGCCTGAACAGGCAGGCGAGCTCCGCCTACCCAAACGCCCGCGATGGCACACCACCATGGACGCCCATACCCTCCACTCGAACGAATCCGAGGTCTTTCGCAACTGGCTCGCACAGACCGATGCTGTGGTTGAGCATGCCTTCTTCACCTCATCCCCTCTTTTCCGCGACATTCAGTCGACTCACACTACCAGTGCGATGGGTGGCGCCCGTATGACAGCCACAATACCCTCTGTCGATCAGATCAAACGTGACCAGCCTCGTCAGGGAACTGCCATCATTGGCAGTCTCTACGAACGCAACCTCGAAGTTTACCGCCAGCTCTGGAGGGTCACCGAGCGATCCGATCTCATCTGCGTGCTCGCCGATGCGCGTTGCCCACCACTCCATCTTCCACCTTCCCTGACCGCCTTCCTCGAACGGTACATGCGCCTCAAAGTCGTAATTGTACTTACAAAGGCGGACATCGTACCCAAGCCAATAGTCGATGCATGGAAGACTGCCATCAAACAACGCTTTCCCCGCTGGGAAGTCGTTGGCACCGAGAGCTACACGAGACTTCAAAAGCTAGAGGGACAAGGTACGTACAATGTCTGCCGCCTCCACTGATCATTGACATTCTCACTGACGCCCTCGGTCGCATCGCGTTGCCCCGTATTGTCTTTTCATCTTACAGGGAACCGGGCTCGTTACACTCCTTACCTCTCCTCCGATTCGTGCTCACAACTCTTTGGCGCGCTTCGCAAGGTCCATCACGACCTCACGACGCCGCCTGACGTGATCCGAAATGACCCATCTCGTCTGGCCAAGTGGTCTCCATCTTGTGCATCTGATATTGATTGGCAGACCATCGAGGAGAAAGTCAGGCGACGGGCCTTGGGCGGGGATGATCTAGATGAAACAATCCCTTCGACAGATGCCACCAGTTCAGAAGCGCTCGAAGCGTCTGGGCCTGGATACTCTGACGTCGAGCCACGAGGCTCTAGTCTTCCTTCCTCTCAGGAGAATGGGAACGGCGAGGCTCGATCTCGGCAGCCGGCGTTTCTTACAATCGGGCTTATTGGTCAACCGAACGTTGGCAAGTCAAGTTTGCTCAACGCACTCTTCGGCGCCAAGCTTGTCCGAGCGTCAAAAACCCCAGGAAAGACTAAGCATTTCCAGACCCACTTCCTCGGCCCGCGCCTACGCCTCTGTGACTCTCCCGGACTGGTGTTCCCCAGCTTGGTCGGTATGGAGGCACAGGTCATGGGTGCAATCCTGCCCATCTCGCAAGTTCAAGCCATATCAAGCTGTGTGCGATACGTGGCACAGCACCTCCCGCTCGAACGTGTGCTCGGGTTTCAGAGTACCGACAGCGGCGACGAGTGGACTTCCGCTAATCTATTGGAAGAGGTTGCACAGCGTTACCAGTGGCGGACAGCCAAGGCGAATCGTTGGGACACGAATCGCGCGGGCAACCTCGTCATGCGAGCTATCGCTGAGGGTAGAGTCCGATGGGCGTTCCGGCCTACCGAGCAGGTTGGCCATGACAAGCTCGATGAGGCAGTCGGCGCAGGCGAAGGCATATGGCTTGATGGCATCGGAGCTGACGCATTCGGCGAGAAGCGAGACGACATCGAAGACGTGCTTATGGCCGAAGATACGAGGGACCAGGAACCTGAGGAAGAGGAGGAAGTCGATGAAGACGAGGTTCGCGATGAAGAGACGGATGAGGAGGATCACGAGGGACGCACTGCATCCGAGAAACAGGTTCGGTTCCACGCTGAAGTCACAGGTGGAGAGAACGAAAACGACGGAGGCGACTCGGACGAAGACGACGATTCAGACGATGCGAAGGATACAGAATCGGGTCTTCGGCCAACGACTAGTCTATTTGCCGCATTATCGGTCGAGGACGACAATGATGACGAGGACGACAATGATGACGAGGACGAGGAATCACAAAACGAGTAGAGGGTCATTTAATGTACTGCCATCATTCAATCATGGAGCCCAATTCATGCCAACAACGCAACCTAGTCAATACTTGTATATGAAGAGCGGAGACTCGTCTCCCATGTGAGCCAGAGTTTGGGCGCTCATCTGATCAACAACGCCCGACACGACCTTGCGCCTCTTGCTGCGGTTCGCTAGTGCGATGCACACAGCATAAATACAGCAGACCAGCACGTCGATTGCCGCCATAACGATGTTCACCAGATGTCCCGTGCGGTAGTGAGGTGCAGCGTTAACGGGAAAGATGTTGGATGCGACCAACCCACTCAGGGCTTTGAACAGAGCAGGTGTGAGCTTAGGATTCAGTTCCCTGGATTGATTGAAGAAAGGGGAAAAAGACTCACCTCCACCACAAGTAAAGATGACGGCTAGCGCAGTCGACCGCTTGACGCTGTGGACAAAGTTTTGCGAGTAAAAGGCAGTGAGGCTCGGGAGCGTTGCGAATCCTCCGATCGCTGCGAGAAACTGGGCCACGTAGGCCAGTCTTGGACGGGTTTCGATGGTGCACATGCTGAGTGTCCAGCCCGCAAGGCTCACCAGGGATGTTCCGATAGCGCTTGGAGGATGGAAGAGTCGCGATCAGCGACCGCCATGCGGAGATGCGATGGAGCTCAGGGGCCACTTACTAGAAGATCCGGCCACCGGTCCAGTCGGAGGCGACGCTGAGAGTCAGGATCGCCAGGGCAGCCGCCGCCCAGACGGGTACACTCATGATCTGGCTCTCTACGGTCGAGTAGCTGAGCGCAGTGGTGAGAATGGTGGGCAAGGTGAGCGCCACCGAGTACGCATTGACTCCCGTGGTGAAGTAGGGTACACTGCCAAGGACGGTCTTCCAGTCGGTGAGTCCCGCAAGGACCTGCGCAGCATCGAAAGCGTTGCGGGTTTTGATACCAGAACCTTCATCGTACTTGACACGGTCGGAAAGGTACTGCTTTGTCTATCAATGTCAGTATGGTGACTTGAATGTGGAGAGGAGAGGTGCAGTTGGGATGACTTGCCTGTTTCTCGGGACCCGTGAGCCAGCGGGCATCTTCGATGCCGTTGCAGAGAAGCGCAGCTGCAATGAACGCGAAAGCACAGGTAATGCCCCCGTCAACGTAGAAGATGGTGCGCCAAGCATGCTGAGAGTCGCGGGCAGTCAGGGCATACGCAAGGAGACCACTAAAGGCTCCAGCAAACGTGACTGGTCTGTGTCAGCTGACCATGAGAGCCAGGAGCAGGGAGCGAACGTACCAGCGCTCTGTGTGTCAGGGTTTTACTGTAAGTCAAGGACGTCTCCGAGACAATACTAAACGGTGTCGTTCACTCACCACGAAAATTCCAAGGCGAGTCTGGAGACACCGATTAGGATACAGAGTCGGGAGGAAGCAATTGATTCCAGCAAAGAGGCTAGCAGTGCTCCCAGTCAGTCAAGCGTCGGAAGAGGGAGCTGAGGGAGACTCACCCAGCTTCTGCGAATCCGAGAAACAAACGACAGGCCAGGAGGCCAGGGAACCCACGCGTAGTGCCAGTAAGAGCCGTAACCAAGCCCTGTGTTCACACAAAAGAGGCGGGAAAAGGTCAGATTCAGCGCTAGACCACTCGGATTGACGAACGGAAGGACGAACCCAGATGACCGTGATGAGTGGAAGCCACACCTTGGCTCCGATGTAGCTCTGGATCAGCACACAGGGCACCTCAACCATGGCGTAGCTGATGAAAAAGATGGTGAGGCAGATCTGATACTGTTTCTGAGAGAGGTGAAGGTCTTCGTTGATGCCTGCGATTCTTGTGAATCCGATGGCGGTTCGGTCAAGAAAGGCGACGAGGTAGAGGAGGATGCATGCGGGCATCTTGCGTCGATGACACGGATGCACTGTATCAGCTCTTGGACGCGTGCAAGGAACAAGGACATACGAGACGAGAACTCACGATTCGCCAGTCGAGCTTGCGCATGATGCGTCGGGTCTCAGAGGGCACGGATGTTGTGAGGGGACGGTCTGAGTGGTCATCGAGACGGCCATGGCGATCAATCACGATGTTGCGCATGGGCTCGGGACGGGATGCTTCTGCGATGGTACCAAAGCTTTTGCGTCCCTCTGGAGATGGCGGTGGAACGGAGCGCTTAGGAAGGAAGGCAAGCATGATTGAACACGGTGACTAGAGGAGGAGTCCGTCGACCTGTTCCATTCTGCCACGGGGGTCCTTTATCTACCCGCGAATCCGCTTGTGCCGTATACCTTGCACAGTATGGTAGGTCTGCTGAATTTTTTCAGTAACTTGCGTCCGCTATACTATACAGTAGCTTGCTCTTCTGGCCTCGGTCTGCCCGCACATGTGACGACAAAGCGAAACGATAAGACGACACGAGGATGGGGGGACAAGGGGGCACCCTTTGCTCTGGGGGACAAACAAACGCAAGCATCTCTTCGTATGCTTTGGCTCCGCGCGGACTCGGACAGCCCAGCTTGGGCCGTGAGAACATGTTCCTGCCTTGTCTTGTCTCAGCGCTAACCTGACCCTGGCAAAGGTTTGGGGGGCCTATCGTACAGTACCATCCAGTGCTGCACCGCTCACCACAGCAGCAGACCGGGCGGGGGTGGCACGCGTATCGACTTGAGGCTCCACTCGTACGAAACACCACTCAACACTGACACTGACACTTTTGTCAGTTGTTAGCGGCCCTCTCTGCATCACACTGCATTGCAGCGGTGACGTGATTTTTCGGTACGGTACGGTGCGGTGCTTTGCGGCAAGTTGGGCAGCGCACGTTCCACGGTTGAGAAGAAAAACTGGTCACCCCAACGCACCCATTCAACTGGAACCGCATGCTGCTGCCACGACTACTGCACTCTACACCACCATCACACCTGCCTCGATTCAGAATGACTTCGCTCCCCCAGCTTACTGAGTGGACCGGCGCCCCCGTGCGCGTCGGTGTTATTGGCGGTTCGGGCCTGTACAAGCTCGACAAGATTGAGCCTGTGGCCGAGCTCAACATTGCTACTGTGCGTTCCCGACTCCCCGCATAGCAGCGTACACGAATACTGACGTGGCGTCTGTTCTGTTTTCTAGCCGTGGGGAGAGACGTCTTCGCCCGTCACGATAGCAAAGACGGCCTCGGGGGTGCACGTCGCCTTTCTTGCGCGCCACGGGCGCACGCACCACATCTCGCCGTCGGACGTGCCGTCTCGGGCCAACATTGCGGCGCTGAAGGCGGTGGGCGTGCGGGCCGTGCTGGCCTTCTCGGCGGTGGGCTCGCTGCGCGAGGAGATCCGGCCGCGCGACTTTGTGGTGCCGTCGCAGATCATTGACCGGACCAAGGGGGTGCGGGCGTCTACGTTTTTCAGCGGCGGCATCGTCGCGCACGCTGGGTTCGGCGACCCGTTCGACGAGGTGCTGAGGCCCATCGTGGCCGAGGTCATCCGCGCCTCCCTGCCCTCCGACGTGCACGTGCACGACGACAAGACCGTCGTGTGCATGGAGGGCCCGCAGTTCTCCACGCGCGCAGAGAGCAACATGTACCGCGCGTGGGGAGGCGACATCATCAACATGAGCGTACTCCCCGAGTCCAAGCTCGCGCGCGAGGCCGAACTCTCCTACGTCCTCATCGCAACCGCTACCGACTACGACGCATGGCGCCCCTCCAGCGCGGCCGTCAACGTCGCAGAGGTCCTCGAGTGCCTCAAGGCCAACGTGGTCGCCAGCCAGAACGTCACCCTCAACCTCCTGGACCGCATCCACGCCGAGGTCGAGAACGACGACAAACCCGCCGTCAAGGCTATCAAGGACTCGATGCGCTTCGCTATCATGACTCGCCCCGAAATCGTCCCCGAACAGACCAGGAAGAACATCCAGTTCCTCCACCCCTGGTTCGGTCAGTAGAGCACAAGATACACAAGATCTGCTGCAGTCCAGATGAATACAAGTCGCCATCTCTCCATTACAAAACACATCGTGCAGGGGATATCTAAGAAGGTGTACTGTAGCTTCTACTCGTCTGTTCTGGTCTAGTATACACAATTACTTGGACTTGATGCGGACCGAGCCTTCTGGTAGTTCGGCAACAACGGCTAGAGAGACGGTGTTAGGAGCAGGAGAGGCAGAGTCCATACTGAGACTGGTGCGCGGTGAAGTTTCAGCGGGCATCTTTTCACTCCGTGCCGCACGGATTGCAGCCAGTTGAGACGGACTCAAGTTTCGGCGAGGCATCAGGATCGGTGTTTGCTGCTGTGCTGGTGGCGCAGGTGCAGGCGCTGGAGTCGGCGTTGCGGCTGGAGCTTCCGGAGTGGTGGCATAGTCCCATGGCCGAGGCACCAGTGCGAGCGGCATGAACCAGGTAGCAGCGACACACACGCCGTTACCACGATCCTGAGCCTGGATAGCCTTGAACTCGACATCCATGTACATGCTAATGTACCGGATGAAGGGCAGCAGTTCAGGTACGCCTCCACTGACGACCATGGTCTGCAGGAAGCTGAGGAATGCGCCGCCAATCGAGTGTGCTGTGCTGAGGTACTGCATCGTCGGCTTGGGCAGTGTCAACTCGAATCCCCACCAGTGTACAAAGATTGCCATGCGGTCCAGTGGTGGGTGCACGGCCGACATGTCCGTCGTCGCGCGTACTGCGGCACCCGAGATACCAGCCAGCGCGTCGAATGTGCCTGACATCTGGGCTCCGGCTCCCAGCACGGTCGATGCGGGCGACACGACCAGTTGAACCGGCGTAGAGCCCACCAGTGCCTGGCCATCTGCTAGAGTGGGAAGACGAGATGTGCTCAGACTACGAGTCATGTTGCGCGCAGGCTTGGTGGCCGCCTTGCTGCCTGCAAAGATACCCGCTCCAATAGCAGCGGCTCCAGCTGCCACGCCGGCGATGAGCCCACCTCCTGAGATTGCTGACTCGTCCGTAACCGATGACTCATACTGGTTCTGGCTGTCCGTGTGGCGAATATGAGCCTCCCGCTCGCAACAGTCGAGGCAAACCGCCTTGACGGGCCGTGTAGCGTGCTTGAAGCCGCCAGGGGCTGGCTTTGGCAAATCTGCCGCCACCGAGGGAGGGAGGGAGGAAATGCGCTGTTGGACCTGTACGAGGTGATGCTTGCCATGCTTGCCATGCTTGGCGGCTTCGTCTGCGTTCTTCCAATCGCCTTCGAGCTTGCGAAGGGCGTCTTCAGCTGCCGACCTTCGCGCGGGAAGCACAGGACGTTGAGGTGTGGTTGGGTGAACGTCAATGTCATCCCTGCTCGTCTGTCTGACGTGTCCGTCCGGCAAAGGCGCAGAGATGATGCGCTCGTCGCCGTGCTCGCCTGCAGTTCCGAATGCAGCGGCGCTCGCTTCGGTTGCATGGAGCTGGGAGTCGGAGGCTTGCTGCACCGAGGGAATGGGAATCTGCATTGCACGCAGTTCGCCAATGATGCCGTTGGCGAGTTGGACGTCGAGCAGAGCCGACTTGAGACCCTTGAGCTGGGAAGCGCTGACGCCTGAGATAGCACGCGCACGTTGCTGCTGACTGGCCTTGTTCTTCTTGTTCTTGGCGTCACCATCTGGCAGGCTGGAATCGCGGACAGGATGGAGTCCACGTCCGGCGTTGATGACCTGCTCGAGGGTCTTGGCATGGCGTGCTGCGATAGCCTGCTGCTTGCTGACTTTGGCTTTGACTGGCTTGCCCTTGCTGCCGTTCTTTGGAGCGCCTAGCTGGCGGATGCCAGTCTTGTCCCACATGAAGCGACGTCGCTGTTCAGCTGCAGCAGTAGAAGTGCTTGCATTTGATTGACGACTTGCGAATCGTTTGAGGTCGTGCAGATTGCTGGTAGAGAACGACTTGAGCCCTCGCAGGTTGCCGCTTGGGTGTTGTTTGAGCTTTTCCTCCTTCTTGCGTCGTTTCAGATCGGCCTTGCGTTCCTTTTCGACCTTCTTCTCGTGAGCCAGATTAGCTTTGAGCAGCGCCTGCTCTCGTGCCTCGGCTGCTTCCTCGGTGGATGGGCTGAAGCTGACACGGTGGAGAGAGGCGGCGCGAGAGGTTGCGCATGCGGGTGAGGAGGGTCGTGACATGGCTGAACGTGATGGCTGTATACTAGTGCGGCCGCGCTCGGGCTCTGTGGCTGGGTGCTTTGCCTGTGGGGTCTGAGAAGATGGTGCATTGGCGGTGCTTTGCCTACGAGCTCGATGGAAAGGCATACGGAACGCATCCAAGCTAAAGCGCTTCCTGTTTGGTGCTGACGAGGATGCGTGCTGCCTGTCGTCGTTGGAGGATATGAGAACTGCCTGAAGTCGGGCGGGATTACCCTCGGCAAGGAGAGCAGCATTGGCAGCCTCTTCGGAGGAGCTGACAGCTGGCTGGCGTTGAGGGAACTCGCAGGATCCTGGAGAATCGGGTACCGCAAATGCGGGGATGGGTGGTGGTGGGTTTGCTAGCATGCTGTTTGGGTGTGTAGGTGTGTGCAGGCCGTCGAATGCAGTTTAGATGGATACAGACATGTGAGATATGGAACCAAGCGAAGGAGGGACAGATGCAAAAGGGAGAAGATGAGAGGTGGTGATGTCGTTGCTGGTGATGAGGATGATGATGGTTGGGCTGAAGAGAGTTAGTGGTGGCCAGGGGTCAATGTTGAGCTGAGCCAATTTGCACTTGCCAAGCTCGCTTGCTCCGGCTGAGCTTGGCTAGCGTAACCCTAGGTCCTCTCGGCGTTGGCGAAAAGGAATGACGGATCCGTTGGATCATCGGTGCATCCGAGTGCCTGTTTGCCCCTCTCTGCCTTGCCGTCTTGCCTTGCGGAGTCTGTTGGTCGCAGTCTCTAGTTTTGATGGGCTCTTGCTCTTCTTGTCTTGTGTAGTGTTTCTCGCGAGCGCGCGCGCACTCAGCCCCTGTGTAGGTTTCGGATACAAAAGAGTGTGTTGGATTCACTTTTGACGTGCATTCATTCAGGGGCCTCATGCACCTCAGCTCCTCCTCCACTTTGGACATACGGACCCTGTCGCGAACGCGTTCGGATCCGGCCACCCTGGAATTGGAATTGAACGTCTTTCGTGCGATAAAGGCTGGCTTGTTGGCTCGCTGGCTCGCTGGCTGGCCGGCTTGGTGGCATTGGGCAGGGCCTATCGTGCAGGCATATCGGAAGATCAGCAACGAAGGCACAAGAAGAAACTTTCCTTCGACTTCGCCATTTGACGTTTCACGCTCGACACTAGGCAGTCCGCACCGCCCCCAAAGTGAGCGGCGAGAAACTGTACAGTCGAGAAGCGTACCGTATTTCACAAGCAGGGAGAGTGAGCGAGCGGGGCCCGTGCAATTCTGTACTGTACAGTACTGCAATGCAGACAGCGCAAGGAAAAGGAACGCGGTCTCTGCAATGTCGTCATAGCACTGCAGCGCTTGTCAGTGTTCTCTGCCAGATTTAGACTATGGATGGGCTTCGTTGGGCCGGCCGGCCGATTCTGGCGCTTTGGGCGCTTTGGGCAGCGGGATGGCATCATGACACAGCCAACATTCCCAGCCACACTCGGCCCTGCCGCTTCCCAACATTCACGGCCAGTCACTCACAGCAAGAAAGCCGACACGTTTGCCACGTCGCCCAGTGTCGCTCTCCCGGTCTTGTGTCAGAAGGTATATATCCCGCGCCATCCTTCGCCTTTGTTCTTCCTTCCACACGCATCACACTTCTCACAAAACCACAATCATGTCGACCATCCCCGGAACCAACACCACCACCGCTGACGTCCAGAAGGACGCTCAGAAGCTCGGCAACGACGTCGCCAACAAGGCTTCTCAGGTCGCCAACGACGCTTCCAAGACCGCTCAGGACGCTGCCCAGCAGGCCAAGGAGGGAGGCGAGTCGCTCGTCCAGCAGGCCACTGAGCTCGCTTCGAGTAAGTAGTTGGTTCATGATTGCATTCTTATCGCGTTCTTGATGCTAAACTCTCCTTTTTTCCCCTTCACGCAGACACGCTCGCATATGTTCAGCAGCAGGCTTCCAACCTCCTCGGTCACGGCCAGGCTAACGCCTCGCAGGCTTCTGGTGCCGCCTCGGACGCCGCCAAGGATGCTCAGCGCAAGGTTGACGCTGCTGCTGCTGAGGGCCAGCAGTCTCTCGCTGGTCTCACCAACCAGGCTCGTGACCTTGCCAGCCACGCGCTCGACTCGGCCAACGCCTACATCAAGCCAGCCAACGAGGGAGCCGGCGGTCTTGTCGACAAGGCTCGTGGCACCGCCGCCAGCGTAGTTGACACCGCTGCTCACTACATTGGCACTGGTCAGCAGAAGGCTGGTGAGGTCGCGGACGCTGCCTCCAAGCAGGCTGGTCAGGCCGGTGATGCTGCTGCTGACGCTGCCGGCCAAGGCGCCGCCAAGGCTGAGCAGCTCGGTAAGGACGCCCAGAAGGCCGCCTCCGACGCCGCTGCTCAGGCTAAGGGCACCGTTCAGGGTCTCACCAAGTAATGTTGCTTGCCTCGTTTCTTGACCCCGAGTATCCCAACAAAACCCTAGACAGCCAGATCAGATACCCCTCCTAGGACTTATATTTTCCAAGCTCTCTGTCACAGGCACGATGCGGCCTGATGAACTACGGAATACATTCGGATTACGTTTACAGATTGAGCATTCGTGTACAAATTTAACATGTGTGCCGCTAGATTAGTTTGTACCTGAACCTGTGTGCAGCACCATGGGCCTGAGACGGGTTCGCAGGCGGTCCCGCTCTTCCTCCGAGACATCAAGACTGGCCAGTGCGGCCTTCTGCTCGTCATTGAACCACTCGATCTCTGGTTCTGCGGTTTCTCTGAACCCAATGCGCTTATAGAAAGGTACGGCGCGCATCGTCGCATCAAGGTACCACGCCTGTTCCGTGTTCTCACGAATGCACCAACGCAGGATGGTATCGCCGAGACCGCGGTTACGAGCGTCTGGATGGAAGCAGAAGATGCGCACGTCAGCGTGTGGGGTCTTGCCCATCGTGCGTTCACGTCGAGAAGACATGGCCTCGACAGCCGCTGCCCACTGCTCGCGACTGGCGCGCGAGGGAAAGTGGTGCGCGTCGACCTTGGCCTTCTCCTTGTCGAAGTGCGCCTGGCGCTCCTCTTGAGTCAAGTGTGACCACTTGCCCGTCGGTGCATTCGCGACAGACGGCTCCCAGATGCCGAGACCAAGTACACGCCCGCGCGACCGGACACTGATGCTGCGGACAGGGAGACCAAGTTCCTCTTCGAGAATGACATTGTGCAGTCGCGCCGCACGCCAGGTGGTGATCTCTGCCTCGTCGGATGCGGTCATCTTCTCCCCTAGCGGGACGGAAGGAATGATGGCCCGGAACTGCTCCTCAAACGCTAGATGGAAGATCTTGGCTGCTTCGTCAACGTCGCAGGCCGCCAATTGACGTACTACGAGTGGAAGGCTCGTCTCTGGAATAGGCGTCAAGGCCCCATTCAAGAGACGATAGTCGGCATGTGGAATTCCTGCCCAGTCGGCGTCGCGAACGTATGTGAAACCGAGACGCTCTGCCAGCTTGCGCGAGGGCGTGTTGCTCGTAGGTGTGAGAATGGCTACCTGGTGGTCTGGAAATTGATCGAGTGCATACTCAATCGCCAGGCGTACTGCTGGCACTGCAATCCCCCTTCCATGCACAGACGGAGAGAAGCGGTAGTAGACGTTTAGAATACGCTCGACTCCATTCTCAATGTGGCGATACTTGTCTGCCTCAGCCAGCAACGGCGAAGGAGCGGGAACCGACTTGTTGGGCATTGGGAAGACACGGAGGCCAGTGAAGCCTACGACCCGACCGTCTAGCTCAACGACCATGTACCCGATGCTATTCTTGTGCCAGTCGTCGAGCCAGGAAGCAAGGCGGCGCGTGCTTGCCTCCCACGAGTCGGGCCCGTTCGGGTTGTGCAGGTGCACAAGTGGGTCAGAGTGGATGTCGAATACCGCCTGGAGGTCGCTGCGGCGTGGTGGTCGGATCAGCAGAGCAGGCGATGCATCCGGTGCCGGCCAGCGTGACCATATGAGCCGTGTCGAGGCCACTGAGAAGGGCAGGTCCGCGGGAAGGTCCGAGTGGTCGCTGACGCTACCCATGATAGGATTAGGCTCTGGGCGGTGGAGAGTTAGTCTATAAGGTGATGAAATCGAGCAAATGTCGGCTGGATGATGCCAAGAGGAATGGGGTGATGGACAGAAGGGGCCGAAGAAGAATGCTAATTCTCGCCCGCCTGTTATACTCTAACTCTCTTCGACCTCGACGACAGAGACAGGCCAAACCGAGTCATCGGCGTCAGCGAGCATGTCGGCTCAAATTGACGGAGAGCCGGCACATCATGCACGCCTTCCGGCAGTTCTTCTTGCTTCGCCTCCACTTTTTTCCCCCTATTGACTCGATTATGGCCTCACACCCGCGTGTTGAGAAGAAAAACCAAAGGACCCTGATTCTCAATTTGCCTGCATCCGTTCATTTCGACTCAGCCCACAGTTTGGACTCTGCGCAGCTCAAGTTTGCTTGGCAACCCACTTGCCACCATTCTTGAGAACCTCTTCGGTCATTACGGCGATCTTCATCATCCGTCCAAGCCTTCACAGGACGGCGCGCTGTCATGGCATACTCGGCAGCCTTCCAATCTCCGCTGCCATCCAGCAGCGGCAGCAGCAAGAACAACTACGCCTCGTTCCCCGTGGACCATGGCCGCCTCAATCCTCACTTTGAGGCCTACCGCCTCATTCAGGAGGATGAAGATGGCGACAGCGGTTCCGTCTCACACCATTCGCTCCCGCTCCCCAGTCAGCCCCTTCCCCTCGCCGATATCTACGACTTTGGGCTAAATCATGGCACACAACGCTCCACTCTCGGCTTCAAGGAGACCAAGCAGCGCGCTTCGCATCGCTTCCTCGTTCCCGCGAACGGTACATCGTCTTCACCGACAGATGGGCCAGTAGCCGCCTACATCGATCAGAATGGGTTCGTTGTACTCCTAGCTTTCGCGGCATCGCCATCTACCGCCGCTTCTCCACGGCTCGTCGGACATCCGGTGCACCACCTTGACCTTCACAGCTCTCAAGAGCCAGATCGCATGCTGCCTTCTCTCGTGTCCGTGAGTCCGACACTTTGGCTTGCCTCCGATGGATCTGGTAAGCTGCATGTGCTACAGATCGAGCCGGTCCCGTCACCACACGGCGGGCCCAGCAGATGGATCAGCGCCCACGTCCGTACTGCAGCTCTTAGGCCGAACGAGTCGACGGCACCAGTGCCATTCGCGGTATTCCAAGCAGACAAGGACTCGGATGGCAAGATTCAAGTCCTTCTCCAATCAGTCAGGCGACTGACCGAAGCCATCTCGAAGCAGCAGTCCTCGTCCTTCCGAGGTCTGGGCTACCAGGCTGCCTCGAATACGAGCACGTTGACATCTGCCGCAGCTGCGAAGGTCGTCTTTGACGTGCATCTTGCCTGCTTTGACCCAACCCCTGCGGAAGATGGCGATCGGGCCCTGTTGGTAAAATGGACCGTGACAGGTGATGAGCCACTTGACTTTGCGAAGATGGATCTGGACTCTGGCCACCATGTACTGTGCGCCGAGTCCGCGTTCAGCTCTACGACTCTGGCAACTTCAGGAGGGCACGTTCAGGACGAGGAAAAGGCCGAAGAACCTAGGAACGCACCGGAAGCTTCATCCGTACCATCTGGTCCTGTGGAAGCACGGCATGCTCCCGAGTTCAAGCCCCGACGCCCGCCGCACTATTCGTGGGCTCAGACATCAGATAACTTGACGATCGCCTTTAGCCTCCCGCCCAGCCTTGTCAAGTCTGACATTCGCGTCCACTTTTCACTCAAAGGCATCAGTCTCAGCCTGAAAGATCCACTCGTCAATGAAGACAGACCTCGGATTGTCGAAATTGGAGATGAGCCTACAGAAGGCAGCCTGCAGCAGCCATCGAGGGCAAGCGAGGATGACCCGCTGGAAAACGCCGCCCAGATGATTTGCAGCGGACGCTACGTCTCACGAGCCACCTGGGGCGAAATCGACCCATCGGGAAGCGTATGGACCTGGGAACGTGTCATGGGCACTGGAGGCGCTCTCAAAGACCGTCCAATTGGCGTGCTGACTCTTCACCTCGAGAAGAAGCATGAGGGAACGCGATGGACACATGTGTTTGCACCCTCATCTTCGCCATCCTCAGGGGACTTGAAACGCTCTGGGTCTACGGTACCTTTGTCCAAATGGGAGCAAGTCTCCAAGAAGACCAAGCTCAGCTTCCGGGAGGCCCGTGAGCGCGCAGAGAGAGTGGCCCGCGGCGAAACGGAAGAGGTAGGCGATGTGCAGATGGAGGGCATTGACGAAGACGAAAAGGAAGAGCAGCAAGAGCGAGAAGAGACGAAGGACGACAGCAACAGCTTTGACGAGGAGGACGACGTGCCAGAGACGCTGGACCCTTCCGAGCTAGTAAACATGCTCGAAGGAATGGAAAAGTATACGGTGGATGAAGAGACAATGGAGGCCGCTACAGGCACGCATGCCTACGGAACGGATCGGAGCGGCCTGGGACCTGCACTCGCTGGCGGACGAGCGAGTCTTTTGCAAGACGCACTGGAGGAAGAGGACGAGAACGTTGGGCGGAGGACGGTGGTCACCTGGGTGCACGAGTCACGCGCTGATGGCCAAGGTGGCAAATCAACTATCATCACAAGCCGGCCCAACAAGGATACCTTTGAGGAACGCTCAATATTAGCACTTCCCCTCGCTGTCTCTGGTGTACAGCAAGACACGGTAGTGATCAAGCATGACCTTGATGGCGCCGTATTCTCCCTACCAACAAGCACAAGTGAAGGGAACCAGCAGTGGACGCACGTGGACCATCTACCTGCGCTTGCCTTTGTTCTTGCCTCGAAGCGCGATGCGAGCCGAGTGTTTGCGTACCGACCCAAGCGTCCGGCGCCGACTGGCTACGGAACGGCAATTCTTGCGTTTGAGAGTGCGCCCCAGGTCAGCGGCACTGCTACAAGCGGGGCTGGAGCGGGCAACCTCTTTGTCTACTACTCGAACCCGCTTTCACACCCGCAACCGGAGACTAGCAAGCACGGACGGTCTCGAGTGATCCGACTAGGCAGCGACGAGCCGGACTCGAGCAGCGGCGCGCTTCTCGGCGTGGCTGCGGTTGACTGGCAGCCGGGCAATACCCTTCTTCTCTGCCTGTGTGAGAAGAGGCTCTTGCTCTACAGCGGCCTGCTCTGAGCTTCTGTTTCTTTCCTCGTCTTCGCCATTTAGCCTCACAATCACACCCACTGTATTCCAGCTGAGTAATTCGGAGGGCGGTGCGGTCGCTGCAAAGCCTATTCTCGTCAAGCTTCTGTAGTCAGCCTCGTTTGCCCTCCTGGCGTCGGGGGTCATCCGCTTGTCACAAGCCAGCGAACCGTGAAATGAAGTTAAATCGCCGGATGGACAGATCGATAGGGCCTGTGCTTCTCTTGATCACATGACAGGCTGCTCGGAACAGACACACCGTGAGCATGGTTGATCCCACGAAGGAATGGGAAGGGGGTTCTGGAAGGGAAAAAAAAGGGTCCACTCGCACACTTGGACGGCAGGGTCAGGTGATGCCTTTATGCGTGTCCATGGGGCCACGACTCGTGACCGCGCGCGCGATACAACTGCGAGTAACAAGCATCATTCATTCTTTCTTCATATCATTCCAACATGTTCCTGATCCCTTTGTCACTCGGTGTGATGATTGCGTTGGCTTCTGATACGAGGAACCATTGTGACACTGACGGAGATAGAGTAAAGCACATATGGTTGGATTGGTTAAGCTTGTTGCCTTGGCCTGGCTGGTGACAAGCCGATTTCTGGCCGTCATCGGATGTTGCGGTTGCTGAGTCAGCCTGTGAACCTGGATTCTGCTGCGCGTTGCGTGTAGCGTAGAGCTGGCTGTGGCCTCCACACACGCGCGGCGACGCAGGGCGCGGGCTCTGCACTCACAATCTCATTTTCTGCGTGTTCGGATCTGCCCGCACGCCCGCTCGACGAGCAGCAGCTTCTCGGCGTCCGAGGAAGACAGGAAAGGGTGCGGCGGGAGGGAGAGGGAAATCGCGCGGCGGCAAGTCAGGGTCCTCTCTCTCTCCGGCCGCTGTAGCTGCTGCTGCTGCTGCTGCTCGTGGAAAGAAGCACACTCGCTCTCTCAAAGACACCCGGTCTTCCTTCTCCAGGGGTGCTGATGGAACGTGGAGAGCAAGCAGGTTTGCCTTCCCTTTTCGCCACCATACCCTGCCCCCCTCTCTCGCTGGCTTGACTTTCAGTCCTGGCTCCATCCCGCCTCTTTCACTTATCCAACTCCCAGCATTACATCTAACTCTACCTTCCCTGGTTATCCTTTCACGTTCGAGCTCCCTGACTATAGACGCCGAACCCATTCGCTCATCCTCAGTTCTCAGTTCAAATAGAAAGCACCTGCTTCCAGCCGTGCGCGAGCCCTAAACCTCCCTCCGCCCCAATTCCCTCGTCTGCCCTCAAATCCGCCTCCGCACCTGGCAACCCAACACTTTTTCCCTCTCGAGACTCCGCCTCCGCCTCACCCGAACCTTGCCCCAGCACTAAGCCTTCCGCAATCCGCTTATCATCGAGGCAAGATCCCTCGTTCTTCGCATGCCGACTCCTTCCGCATCTAGACTCGTCGCGCCGGTATCATGAGCATCTTACCGTCATGGAGTATCCGTTAGATGCCAGCATTCCCCCTTCTCGGGACTCGATTTCGCCCGAATTCGTCATCACTTCCTCTCATCCCTCTCTGCCGACCGTTGCCGCTGCGGCAAACGCGACTACAGGCTCGCAGACGCCCCGTGCATCTTCATCAGGTAGCGATACTCTTGAGGAAATCGACGATCCCTCACGGCTGCTATCCAAGCCGCTTGACACTCTTCCTCTCGCTGTCGATCCTGGGACGACTCAGCCCGCTTCCGTTGGCTCGCACTCGCATGCTGATGGTGCCAGTGGCAGGACATTGAAGAGGACATTGCCCAACGGCTTCCATGCCAGCGGCTCGAGCTCGGGCAGTCACTTTGCACAAGCGAACGGGCGCAGCGTTCCCGTATGGCAGCCCTCCCAACGAAACAGCTCTGCGCCACAGGGTCTGGTTGTCAGTGGCAGCGGAGCTCGCGTGCCCACTCAGTTCCTCGATGCAAGCGGCAGCTTTCCTCACGATCGTACCACGTCTACGACTCTAGGGCCAAACGTGACCCATGGTATCTATGCGGTTCCCTCTACTTCGGCCAACGCCCTCGCTGGCCCATCGCGAGCGCCACAAAACGGACATGGACAACACGCTACCATTGATCTCACAGGTGACGATGACGATGAAGATGAAGACGATGAGCCGGTCATCATCTCCTCGAAGCGGGGCAACAACTCTGACGTGACTGTTGACGAGGCACGCTCCAATGCTATCGTCTGTCTGGGTCTGATCAACTCGATGGTCCTCTGCATGTATGGCTTACCCCAGTCCTTCAGCTTTACTGGCGACTTCAACGCCGAACCGCCATCAAACCCTGCATTTGAAAAGGCCAATTGGCCAGGAGGGACCACCTTTTACACCGAAAAAGGCTATCGGCCCGTAGCAATGACCTTGGACAACCTCCAGCCTCCGGGTCGAACGCTGCCGCCCGGGTACGGCCACATTGGAGGCCGCTCTGAAATCAAGGTCGGTGCCGTGCAGCCTCCGCTACTGGCATATCCTCAGCTTCCGCCCGAGGAAGCCAAAAAGCTGCAACCAAAGATCCTGAGACCCTTTGGTACCCTTGCTGAAAAGTACAACGATGCTCTGGAGCCCTTGCTCCGCGGCAACCGCATCCGCTGTGAGGCCCGCTGTCGTATGGTCAGCGCCGGAAGAGCTGGCGTAAGTACGCTAATCCCGCCCTGCCCCGCCCCCGCCCTTCCTTTTCTGTGTATCCGCCTCCGCTCCCACTCCTATGGCCTTTTGGCATATCCTTTGCTACCTGTGCGGAAGCTTCAACAATACTGACCCTCTGACTCGTTTTGCCTCCCTTCTCCGCTCTCATCGCACCCTACGTGCTTCACTACCACAATCTCACTAAACGCTCCCTGGTCCCATCTCTACAACTCATCTGATCTCATCTAGGGCTTTCTTCACGCCATAGAGATCCTCGTCTTTGCCCGTCGACCAGACGTCGTGGCGATTTCAGAGCGATTGGCGAGCCACGGGATCCAACTGGACCACCCAGCCAACTACGTTGCAGAAGATTACCCTACAGCACCAGAATACTCCAATCCTCACAATCCTCCCCCTGGAGGCTTCCGAGCCGACCAGTTCCGCAACAGCTACACCGGCCTCTATCGTGGCAGCACGATGGGCACCATCCTACAAGACAGACAGGCGACTGAGCAGCAAAAGAAGGAGCAAGTCGACACGATCTACGCAAGCATCCGCAGCGGTGAAGAACTCGACGAGGTCGAGCCCAAGCCTGTTATCAAGTCCAAACTCTTCCAGCATCAAAAACAGGCTCTCGGATTCCTGCTCGAACGCGAGAAGGAGCGACACTGGTCTGAACTTGGCAAGGTCAAAAGTGGTCCCGCTGAACAGGCCGAGAAGAGCCAGAACGGCGACAGCAAGAACGGTGCGGACGAAAAGTCCATCTCTCTTTGGGAGGTACGACGCGATTCCAGGGGAAAGGTCGCAGCCTGGAAGAACTTGATCACTCAGAGAGAGGTGACCAAGAGACCCCGCATCTGCCGTGGCGCTATTCTCGCCGATGATATGGGACTTGGCAAGACCATCACCACGATCTCGCTTGTTGCACAGACGATTGATGAGGCCAAGGCGTTTGGCAAAAGTGCACTGGTCTCTTATCCACCACCCGACTCGGAAGACGAAGATGCGGAGCAGGAGGGCGACGTTGTCAGAGATACTCCAGCTGCGGCTCCCAAAGCACCCCGCAAGAGGCAGATTCCTTCTCCAGACACGGATGACGTAGTCGAGGACGACGGTTCCTCGGACGAGTTTACTCTGACGATGCACGCTGCTCCCCCGCCCAAGAAGAAGGCCAAGACGGCCAAGTCACCCAAGCGTAAGGTCAGCAAGAGCAAGAAGGACCCCGAGGCAGTCAGGCAGCAGAATCTGGTTTGCCGAAGCCGTGCCACCCTGATTGTCTGTCTGCTTTCCATTGTGGCCAACTGGGAAGAGCAGATTCGCGAACACTGGGACCAAAAGCGACCTCCTTCCATTTACATTTACCACGGCGGCTCGCGTCTCACGGACCCCCGAGCCATTGCCAATCATGACATTGTCATCACCACCTTCCCAACTCTTGGCACTGAGTTCTCCAACCAGAGCGTCTGGACTGCTGACGAGCCGCCCCGCAAGGTCAAGGCCACTCAGAATGGCATTGCAGCGGAGAATGGCGGCGGTAATGATGATGATCCTGACGATGATGACGAAGCAATCATCAGCGTTGACTCGCTGGGGGTCCCCATTGACCAGAACAACGGCCAGAAGGGTGGCAAGCGCAAGAAGAGGGCCAAGACCAAGGAGTCATTCAACCCGCTGCAGCGTATCGAGTGGTTCCGCATCGTCCTCGACGAGGCTCACTCGATCAAGGGGACGGGCACATGGCAGTCCAAGGCTGTGTGCAACCTGTCTGCCCAGCGACGTCTGTGTCTGACTGGTACCCCGATCCAGAATGGCACAGACGACCTCTACGCGCTGATCAAATTTCTGCGCCTCGAGCCTTTCACGGACCGCGCCATCTGGAACGAGTTCTGTGGCCACAAGGACGGGGCCAAGGGTTTGCAGCTCGGTAGGGCCAGACAGAAGATGAGCAAGGAGAACAATGAGCCAATCGACAGTGCCAATCTTGGCCATATCCAGATCATCATGAAGCTAATCGCTCTGCGACGTACCAAAGAGACCAAACGTGCCGACGGCGAGCCGATCCTCAGCCTTCCGCCCAAGTACTTCACCACTCGCGGTCTCGAATTTGAACCCGAGGAGAAGGCGCGCTACGTGGTGCTGCACGACAAGTGCAAGGACAATATCGAGGAGATGATGCAGATGGACACGGTCAACAACAACTACGCCACCATCCTTCACGAGATTCTCATCTTGCGTCTAGCATGCGACCATCCCTCGCTCGTGGACGATAGCAGGGACGCCAAGCGCCGTGCGAATGGTGGTGACATTGACGTGCTCACCGCCATCCGCGAAGATGGCCTCAATCGCGAGCGTGCTGCAGGTCTGTTCAAGATCTTTGCGGATTCGGACGCAGCCAACTGCTACATTTGCCAGCGTGACCTGTCCTCCATTATGGAGCCGGACGCGGCGGCCGAATTTAGGACGAACGCTGCTGAGCTCGACGATGCACTGCGAGCAGCCTCTGAAGAAGGGGCGAAGCCGTTCAAGAAGGCGGCCTCGAATGGCATCTCGACGTCCGCCTCTTCTACATCCGGCCTTCAGAGCCCGGATGAAAGCTCGATGGGCACTCCACAGGCGATCTCGGCTGTAGTGACGAAGTGCCAGCACCTGTTCTGCTCCGACTGCTTCCGCAAGCACGCTGGCCCAGAATGGCCGCACGTCAAGGCTCCGGAACCGATCCACTGCCCGGTGTGTCCCGAGTCTCTCAGACTGTTGCTTGATGCCATCCAGCTCGAGGCATCGGACTTTGCCGAGCTGGCAGCGATGGAGGCCAAGGAGGAAGACGAGCAGCAGGGCTCCGGAGGCAAGATGGATCCATTCAACGACGACGAAATAATGGAGGAGGAAGAAAAGGACGAGCTGATGTCTGAGGCAGAGGGTGGGAAGAAAGAGGAGGACATTGAAGAGACCATCGGTGATGGCCAGACGAAGAAGGCCTCAACGAGCGACACGGCGGGCCACCCGATGCTGGCCAAGCGACGTGATCTGAGCTCCAAGACGCGCGCGCTCATCTCGGACCTGATCCCGTTCTCGCAGTGCAACCCACACTCGAAGCTGTTTAAGCCGGATGCGCCACGTCTAGTGCAGGTGGCTACTGGCAATCCAGACGTGCCCGTCGAGGTGCACGAGCATCCGCCCGAGCAAGGAGCCGAGTACGAGCCGGTCAAGAGCGTGGTGTTTTCGCAGTGGACCAAGATGCTGGACCGTATCGGACGCAGCCTGCGCCTCACGGGCATTGCGTTTGCCCGCCTGGACGGTACGATGAGCCGCACTGACCGCTCTGCGGCCCTGGAGCGCTTCAAAATGGACCCCGGATGCGAGGTGCTGCTGGTTTCGCTGCGCGCCGGTGGCACGGGCCTGAACCTCGTCCAGGCATGCCGCGCATACCTCATGGATCCCTACTGGTGCGTGTAATTTGTGCCGTTCTTTCTGACTTGAGTGAAGGTTCTGGCTAACTTTTGCTGTCTCTGAACAGGAACCCGGCTGTGGAGAACCAGGGTCTGGATCGTGTGCACCGCATGGGCCAGCACCGCCCCGTGATCACGGTCAAGTATGTCATGCAGAACAGCATTGAGCAGAACATGGTACGTGTCCATGCCCCTCTCTACCTCGCTCAACCTTGGCGACTAACTGATTTCGGATTTCGATTCAAACAGCTGGATCTACAAAAGCGCAAGACGGAGCTCGCTGAGCGCGTTGGATCGCGCCGAGACGTGAGCACGCGTCGTGCCGAGCGCAAGGAAGAGCTCTCGATCCTCCTGCGCAACTGAGTAGAATTTCGTTGGGCCTTAACTTACATGAAGGCAACTTTACTTGTCACCGGGGCCCTTGGCATCCTTGCGCCAGCGGGTCCACTCGTCGGTAACCTGTGAAGCAAACTCGTCATCTGTAATAACACGCATTCCTGTCACAGCGAGAGCGAGTGCGGCCTCGAGAGTGCGTTGGTGAGCCTCGGGCGTCTTTGCGGCCGCGGCAAAGCCGGCCGTGTGGTTGCCCATGGTGGCCGGGTCGTCTAGGTGGATGGCGTATTCGGCGTGCAGGGCAGGCAGGGTGTAAGTGACGTTGCCAAAGTCTGTGCTGGCCTGGAAGTCGAGGGGCTGTACGTCGTGGCCGTAGCGCGAGTGGAGGAAGTCGGCGTAGCAGCTTGCGAGGAGGGGGGAGTTGCGTACGTCGGCGTATGCGGGCTCTTGGGTGATGGTGACTTGGCATCCGGTTGCGGTGGCTGCGGCGTCGAAGCAGGCCTTGACTTTGGGGGTGAAGGCGTTGAGTTGTGCGATAGTGGGTGCGCGGACGTTGTATGTGAGGGTCGAGTTGTCTGGGATGACGTTGGCGGCCCAGTTCTGGCCGGCGATGATGCCGTGCACGCGGTGGGAGGGGGGCATTTGCTGGCGGAGGGCCGAGATGTTGGAGTAGGCGAGCACGGCGGCGTCGAGGGCGTTGATGGCCTGCCAGGGGGCGGCGCCGGCGTGTGCTGTGTGGCCCTTGAAGGCGGCGTGGATGACTTGTACGGCGAGCATGGCGCCGGTGCCGGAGTGGGGGGCGGGGTGGACCATGACGCAGCTGTGCATGGACTTGTAGGCGCCGTTGTTGATGAGCGTGAGTTTGCCGCCGCCGCCCTCTTCTGCGGGGGTGCCGAGGAGGACGACGCGGCCGGATGTGGTGGTGTGGGCGAGGGCGAGGGCGGCGCCGAGGCCCGCGATGGCGATCAGGTTGTGTCCGCACGCATGCCCGAGACCCGGGAGGGCGTCGAGCTCCGCCTGAAAGCCGACCGTGCGTCCTGGCCGGCCCGTGTCAAAGACAGCCTCGAACGCCGTCTCGAGCCCGTACGCGTGTGGCGTCACCCTCCACCCCGCCCGCGCAGACAGGAACCGCACGAACAGGTCGTGCGTGCGCCGCTCGGCCCACATCACCTCCGGGTGCGCGTGCATATCCAGACTCAGCGCCCGCAGCTCCCCCGACAGCGCGGACAGCGCCCTCTCCAGCCCCTCCGTGCGCAGCGATGCCGGCATCGCGCTGTGCGACACCCCCGCCGCACTGTACGACGGAAGCGGCTCGAATGTACAGCATGCGTGCGCAACCGGCGCCGAGAACTCGGTCTTGCACGTCGATGCGCGCCGCGGGTCCGAGTGCTCAATGGGCGAGCGCGAGTGCGCAGCGCGGCCACGCTTGAGGAACGAGAAACAGCTCATCGTCAAGATGGGATGGTGGTATGCCGTGTGGTGCGACAGCCGCGACGGCGCCATATTTTATTCGTGGGCCCGGATGCATGTGTTCCGGCCCGCGCACCATTCGGCGTCTAACGCGGCTTCTCTCTCGCGCGCTCCTCTCATGCACAGACCGCATGCTCGGCCTGCCTCGAGACAACTGACTGCATTGCATTACTTGCCAAGTTGCTCAACCTACTGCAGCTAGACTGCCACCGGCGTGCCATTCCCATTCCCATTGCGAGCGGCACCCTCGTCCTCCTCCTCGCCGCCGCCCGCCTCGCTGCCGTTCACGTCAAACACGTCCGGCCGCACCACCTCACGCAGACTCTTGAGGATGCGGCAAATCTCGCCGCGCGTGCGCTCGCCAGCGGCTGCCTCCTCCTCTGCAAACTCCTCCTCGTCGCTCTCGTAGCACGCATCGCCGACACCCCGCTGGGCCCGGTCCAGGATCCGCGTCCATGCCACCTGTGCCAGGCTCTCCTGCTGCTCGTGCCGCGAGACCGAGAGGTCCAGGTCCCACAGCGACGGACGCACGCGTCGTCCACCAGCGCCTCCCTCCATGTCCATGGCCGAGCCGTCGACCGAGTCCTCGTATCCGAGCGGTGTGCCCCGCCATCGCTTGCTCGCGTCGCCTCCGCCCGAGGCAGCCGCACGACGCTTGCCAGCCCGACTCCACGCCATGCTTCCATCCGCGTCAGATGGCGTGCCTCGATCAATGTCCTCGCGCTTGAGGCCAGAGCCGCCTCCACCAACACCACCGGCACCGCCTCCCGCTCCTCCCTTCTTCCCCTTCCCAACAGCCCCGGAAGAAGGAGCAGGGCTGGCACCCGCAGTGTTGCCTGCAGCAGCCTTGGCCGCCTCCTCCTCTTGGAACTTGGCCAGGAACGCGGCTCGCTCCGATTGCATCTGCTTGCCCCACTTGATCTCCTCCTCCGTGTCCATGTTCTCCCGCGCAGCTTGCTCGTACGAGATGACGTCTAGCGCGGGCACGAGTTGGCGGTGCGTGTGCGAAGGCGGCTCCTCGCCCAATGGCGCCTCCTCTCCACTGCCCTCCTCGGCATCTTTCATCGAGACGTCGCCATCCGCATCCGCCGGCTTCTCTTCCTTCACGACGGTGCCCGTACCGGAGGCTGCGGCAGCTTCTGCAGCCTCCTTACGCTTGTCGTCCTCGGCCTTCCAGACAGTCCACTCTGGATTCACAAGTCCCTTCCATGGCTGCGTTCGTTGCTTGGCCTTCTCCTCGTCGCTCAGCGTCTCCCAAGCCTCACGAGCCTGCTTGGTAGCCTCTTTCGAGCGGTCATCCTCAAACGGATTGTCTTGTTCTCCAGGCGGCTTGGTGGCAGGACCCTCGAGGTAGTGGTACAGCAACCAGAGGAACGCATGTGCCCGCTGCTTGGACGACAGCGGGTAGTCTGCGTGTGGGTAGAAGAGCGAGTGCGAGTCGTGTGGTGCTGGGAAGTGGCTCGACGAGATCTCGTTGGCATGCAGCGAGAGCAAAAAGATGAGCGTGACCACGCTTGTTGGTGGTCGCGTGCCGTCACGGTAGCGCTTGATCACTTCCTTCATGTCACCGGGGGCCTCCTCGCTAAGTGCGTTCACCTTGGGCTGCTTGGCGGGCTGGCCAGCACTTGGACCAGCGGTCGGGGCGCCTGGTCGCTCGTTCTCGAGGAGCACCGCCTTGAGCAGCGACTTCATTCGAGGAGCATCCTGCATGTTGCGGCGAGTGTTCTCATTGTTCTGCACCGAAGGAAGCGGGTGGTACGAGCGAAGGACCGTCTTCATCTCTGGATAGAAGGCCAGCGTGGTGTTGATACGACCGACGTTGACAAGCAGACAGACCTTGGCAAAGTCCTCTGCGTACTCCTCGTCCGCGATGATCTTGTCGCGCATGCTCTTGGTGCACTTGCCACTGTTGAGCAGCGCCTCAATGTAAAGCTCCTTGAAGGTCAAGAGCTGCGAGCCAGGCTTGGCAAACTCGTTCTCGTCCAGTGGCTCGTCGGTGTCATCCTCGTCGTCGGCGCCATCGCCATTGCCCGGCTCCTCGTCCTTGGCATCCGCGGCCGCAAGCTCGTCCTCTTCTTCGCCGTTCTGCTTGTTGGCAGACTCGGCTGTATCGGCCTCGCCATCCTTCTTCTCTTCCGCAGATCGTGCTGCACGTTCCTTCTTCTCCATGCGACGCTTCCATTTGTCGAAACGCGCCTTTCGGGTCTTCCACTCTTCAAACTCTTCGGGTGTCTCGTCGCTGCGTCTCAGGCACCCTGTCGACATGCCATACGGCCACACAGGGGTAGAGACGCCGGCAGTGCTGCCTGTTGAGGCACCCTGTCCCGGACGACCACGCTCCCCAGGTCGTGGGTTGGTGAATACCCTCCGCGTGTCGGCGAAGAGATGGCAGAGTAGCGCGTGCTGGACATCGGCTCGACCGAGCGGGTCTCCGTCGTATCGTTTGACTGGCAAGTTTCGAGGGAGGTTCGAGCTGTCGGTGGGAGAGAGAAGAGGTGATGTCAGTATCGAACGAGCATTTCACTCTGGCTTTGTGCTTGTATCAGACTCGAGAAAGTAGCACAGCACCAAGAGGGTAGCACCATAGGGAGCCCCAGCCCGCCCACCTTGGAATCGGAATCTTGGATCTGAAGCAAGCACGAGACAACTTGGAAGCAGTTCGTGGCTGCGGGACATGTGGGCCCGCTTGGGACCAAGCTTTGGATGCTAACTCTGGCAAGCTCTGTGCAGCTGCCATGGCTTCTGCGGCTCGTGCTGCCGCCACTGATTGCAGTCGAGCTGATTGTCTCTTTGGCGGCGAAGGCTGTGATGGTATCTGGAACGCTACTCTGCGTGCAGGGTCGAGAGCGTCGCCTTTCTCGGTTGGTCCCATGACAGGCAATGCGTCACCACAAGGCAGGACGATACCATGAGTAGTAGGATCGGATTGCCTGATCGGAGGGAGGGAAGCGCGGAGAGGGGGACTGAGGGCAATGGCTGACTGGCCTGGCGAAGGAGCACGCGTGCTGTTGTCGCTACTGCGCATTTACAGCACGGCTGAGGGAGCAGCGAACGAGCAAGCCAGCAGGTGGTCCGATCCCTTTCGAGTCCCCACCGCCAGAGAGATTACACTGCCACTGTGGCCGCCTTTGTCCTGGTGTATGAGATGCGATGCGAGGGCTACGCAAGAACGGGGCGGGACAGTGGAGGGCAGGGCGGGCGACGCGAGATGAATCAATGGGGTCCACAGCTTGCCCGCTGGCAGGCCAATGTCGGTCTCATCCGAGATCCGCCCGCAGACAAGGAGATGATCACGAAGCGTGACTCTGCAGACAAGAGAACAACAGTCTTGGATCGGATGGTGCGGCAGTTTCTGAGTCGGAAGGGATGTGCGCTTCATGGTCGTTTGCTGACAACGAGAGAGAGAGAAGGTTTACCACGTATTGAGGACTAGCAACGTAGCAACTTACAGTTTGGTCTGAGGCTGAAAGCCAGGCCACGGCGGCGGGGCTCCGGGAGCTGGTTGAAACTCTTTCGCCTGGCCCTTGCGATGGCAAGGTGTCGGGGTGGCTCGGTCGTTAAGTCCAAAGCTGCCATTAGCCAGCTGCTCCTTGTCGGCAGCACCCGCAAGCGCGGTTGGGGCCGGTGAGGGTGCTGGAGCAGCAGAGGCAGATGCAGATCGAGGAGTAGGTGTTGGCGAGGGCATAATGTGGCTTCTCTGCTGCTGTAGACTACTGTCTTCGGGATATCCGATAAAGTGATGTCAGCGAGTGAGTGAAGCAAGAGGCGTGTGGGTGACAGTTGACTCCTTTCGATCCGGTGAGGTTGGTTCGGATGTGCCGGTGATCACGCTCTGCCCGTGCAGATGGACCCCAGAATGGAGTGCGATGAGAGTCGGGTGGAGTGTGGTGGCAGGACGTGTGTGCTGAGCTGAACAGTCGAGAGGAAGAAGAGGCGTGGATGCGATGCATGCCCTCTCGCTCCCGTCATCTCGACCTCTCTCCCTGCCGCACCCGCCTCGCTTCCTAACCCAACAACACGTCGCCAGGCACGATTTCAAGCTGGGAAAAGCCAAAACCAAAAAAGGGCGAGGCCGGCCACCACGCTCCGCTGGTCATTTCGCGCCAGGCTCGCGTCCTGTACCTTTGACTTCATATAACACAAACGACTTGGCACAAAGAGAACAGGAGGATTACCCCAACGACTCGTCTGATCTGACACAGTGGTCTCCATTGAGAGCAGGCCTCCCGGATCGTGAAGCTCAAGCGCGTGTCTCGAGGCCATCAAGCTCGCTACTGTAGCTGCTACTTCTCAAGCACAAGCATGCACGCGTTTCCCGCACGAGTCAGTTACTTTCGGAATTCGGCCAACGCGTTTCAACGCGAAGATGTGGAGCAGCGCTGAGAGAAAAAGGCGGCTCAGTTGGCACACGAATGCACACAAAGGCAACGCACAGCAGGGCAAAGCACCTGTCGATCACTAACCGCCCACCCCGTGCCTTCTTCCTCTTCATCTTTCTCTCCCTCTTCGGCCGTCATATCATCACTCTTCCATCAGGCCAAGAATAGAGGCCGCCCAACTGGAAGAAAGCCGCCATGGCCAAGAAAAAGAAACCGACCCTCAAGGCCAACCCCAACCGGGGCTTTGCAACCACCTCCACTCCCAAGAAGGTCGAAGAGACACCTTCCAAACCGCCAACCCAATCTGCGTCAGGCTCATCTTCTACTGCCGCTTCAATGTCTGAGAAGCCAGATTCCAACAAGGATAGTTCTAGCGTCTCAAACGAGTTCTACTCTCAAATCAACAGCGACCAGATCAATACCGAGGGGTCCTTCCAGCATGGCGGCTCTCCGGCTCACTTTGATCCCGCCAAGGAGGAGGAACAGGCCCTTCAGAACCTAGTCGAGCGATTGCAAGAAAAGGTCGAAAAGGAGGTCGCCCGCTCCCACAAGGCAGTCGAGTTCGACCGACGCCTCTCCACATCCCTGCCCAATTTTGATCTCGACCCTCAGCTCCGAGACCAGATCCTTGAACTGGCTGCCTCAATCAATGCTGCTTCCAAGACAGATTCCGCCACCAAAGATGGTTCCGGCTCCAACGAGGCAAATGCAAGCCTGACCACTTCTCAGCTCAACTCATCGGCTGCGTCGCCATCCTTGGCCGGCATTACCCCTGACAGCGCTCAGACACCTGCAACAACGGCCTCGCTGCCTAATGGCGAATCAGGATCCATGACGCCCCTCAGTCTCGGCCCTGGTCGCTCCTCTATCGCTGCGGCCGCCCTTTCATCCGAGTTCCAGAAGCTCGCGCTGGCAAATCAGTCCGCGACCGCGCAGACCGCCAGCTCTTCCTCTTCAGCATTTGGCGACTCTGAGGATAAGGTCATGGTGCGCTCGCTCACCACCTATCAGCTGCTCATCAAGCTCGGATTCACGCCGGCCAACGCCGAAAATGCTCTTGCCAATGCTACCTCTCCAGATCTCGAGGAATGTCTGTCCTACCTCTTCTTGACGCTCGATCCAGAGTCGCTGGAGGACTGCCTCAGGGTTGGAGAAGGTAAGGGTGTCAAGAGCCGCCGAGATCAGAAGCCATCGGAGCGCTCAAAAGCTGGAGGCGATGAGGACGACGACGAGTACGACGAGAGCAGGCCACCCGCTTATTCTGGCTACGAGTTTGACCGCCGAGAGGCTGTAGGTCGAACTGCTTTCACCGACCAGAACACGTTCGCCTCCCGGTCTGCCTCGGGTTCTGGCGCCAGTACGCTACTCAAGAAGGCGGCTGCCGCCCCAGCTTCAGGATCCAAGACACCTGCCGATGGCACGAGCACATCCGCTTCTCAGCCTGCTGCGGTGTCCAAGGAATCTATTGCGGCGCTCAAGAAGGGTTCCGAACAGCTTGCAAACGAGCTCAATAGTCTTCTTGACTCGGAGCAGATCGACACTCTTGAGAAGCCTTCGCCGACATGGTCTCTCCTCCGCGTCACCCAGATTCGTATCGATCAAGAAAAGGCCAAGTGGAAGAAGGAGTTAGGGAAGCCATCGCTCTCGCTCATGAAGAACGAAGAAGGTAGACTAGAGAGGGTCTTGGGCCGCACAAAAGATCTCATGCGAGAGTGCGAGCGTATGACGCACTTCAATCGCAAACAAGCCGATGACGGCTTCAGGGCCATGCTCCGCAGGCGAGAGGAAGAAGAGAAGGAGAAGAAGGCCAGAGAAGAGGAGGAGGACCGACTACGGGAGCAGAGGCGTAAGGAAGTCGAAGCTGCACTCGGTGACAACGTGCAAGACCAGGACGAGACAACCGCTGAACCCTCCACCACAGAGGACAAGTCTGTCAATGTCGAGCCGGAAAACGGTTCCAAGGCTAAGGAGGTCTCTCAGACGGAAGAGCCTGAGAAAACTGGTCAGGATGCGGATTCCGATGCCGGCTCAGAAGGCGGCTTCTTTGGAGACTTGCTCGACGAGCAGCCAACCGAGGCGACTGACGCAAACACGGGCACAACTGTCACGCTGCGTACCCTTCCTGCCCAAGCCAAGAGCGGCGCTAGCGGAAAGACTCCTCGCGTGCTCCTGTCCGATGCCCTCAAACGAGCTGATCCGTATGCGTCTCACAAGTTCGAGGCCATTCACTCCGGAGGTCGCATCTGTCGCAGCAAGCTGACCATTCGCTGGACGGGCGGCAAGGTCGTGCCAAACAAGCGTCCTGCCAATCTTGGAACTCCGAGCTACATTGACGAGTATACCCTTACCACAGTTGGGTGCGCCTCTCAACAGCAGGCAGACGATCTCATCGCCACAGTGGCACTGTTCTGTGTCGAAAAGGACAAACCAGTCCAGCGGTCTTTGCCTGTCGGCTTCAGAGAGTGGTGGGACGAGCTCGAGGCGCTCCGAAAGGACGAAAGGAATGCCAAGAGCCGGTCTCGCTTCCAACGTGTCCGAGAGGTCGTCCGGTCCCGTATCGAAGAGGCCAACAGGAACAAGAAGCCCAAGACCAAAGCAGCAGCTACCGGTGGTTCCGACCAGTCGCAGACGGATCTTGGCGCTCTTGCTCGAGGCTTTGTGCCTCAACCCTCCGAGGATAAGGCGCGGGAGATTGCCGAATCATTCTTCCGCAAGCGTGACTCGCCTTCCTACCAAAAGATGCTTCCGGGACGGCAGAATCTTCCTATTGCCAAGTATCGGGAGCAGATTCTCGACATCCTTGACAACAGCCAGATCTTTGTGCTTAGCGGAGAAACGGGATGTGGCAAGTCGACTCAAGTGCCAGCCTACATCCTCGAGCACTGCATGTCCAAAGGCCAAAACTGCAAGATCTACGTGACCGAGCCACGTCGTATCTCAGCCATCTCGCTGGCAGAGCGCGTGTCCCAAGAGCTTGGCGAGCCCGCACGCAGCGTAGGTGGTAATGACAGTCTCGTGGGATATGCAATCCGACTGGAGAGCCACGTTGGCAGGAATGCTCGCCTTGTCTACGCCACAACGGGTATCGTGCTGCGCATGCTCGAAGGTACGGCGTTCAACGAAATCACCCATGTCATTATCGATGAGGTGCACGAACGCTCCATCGAGTCTGACTTCCTTCTGATCATTCTCAAGACGCTGATTGCGCACCGCAAAGATCTCAAGGTCATCCTCATGTCAGCCACCGTCGATGCTGAAAGGATCAGTGCCTACTGTGGAGGATGTCCGACGATCGCAGTGCCTGGTCGTACGTTCCCGGTCGATGTGCACTATCTCGAGGATGCAGTCGAGCTCTGCAACTACACACTGGAAGAGGGCTCGCCGTATGCCCGCAAGCCTAAGCGCGGATGGGTCGACGATCGAAAAGCCGATGTACCCGGGAACAAATCCAAGTTGCAGATTGCCGAGGCAGAAGAAGATCCACCCTCGATGGACGATGACGATGACGACGAGCAAGGCCCACCGTCAGGGTTCCTATCCAAGAATGGCGACGGAGAGCGCAAGTACCGCCAAAAGACGATCGACACTATTGAACGGATGAACGAGTACACGATCAACCAAGAACTGATCATCAAGATCCTCGAGCGTGTCTGCTTTGAAAGTGATCTTCAGGACTACAGCGCGGCGACGCTCATCTTCCTTCCTGGTCTTGCCGAGATTCGCAAGTGTCACGATATGCTAAGCGAGCATCCAATCTTTGGTGGCAGCACGTTCATGCTCTACCCGCTACACTCGACAATCTCGTCCGAGAATCAGGGTGCCGTGTTTGACGTACCGCCTCCTGGCGTCCGCAAGATCGTGATCGCAACAAATATCGCTGAAACCGGTATCACGATCCCCGACATCACCTGTGTGATCGACAGCGGCAAGCATCGCGAGATGCGATTCGATGAAAAGCGTCAGATCTCCAGGCTGGTCGAGTGCTTTGTGGCCAAGAGCAACGCCAAACAGCGACGTGGTCGTGCTGGTCGTGTACAGGAAGGTATCTGCTTCCATCTCTTCACGAAGCTTCGTCACGACAAGTATTTTGACGACCATCCTCTCCCGGAGATGCTGCGTCTCTCGCTTCAGGATCTTGCTCTCAAGCTCAAAGTGATGAAGATTCGGATCGGCAGCTCGATCGAGGACGCACTGTCTCAGGCTCTCGACCCGCCGACTTCGGTCAACATTCAGCGTGCCATCTCTGCCCTGGTTGAAGTCAAGGCGCTGACGACGATGGAGGAGATCACGCCTCTAGGTCGCCACCTTTCGCGTCTCCCGCTGGACGTTCACATGGGCAAGTTCCTCCTGGTCGCTACGCTCTTCCGATGCTTGGATCCGGCATTGACCATTGCAGCGGCGCTCAACTCCAAGAGTCCATTTGTCAAGCCATTCGGGAAGGAGGCAGAGGCGGATAGAGCCAAGCAAAGCTTCAAGCTAGGCGACTCGGACTTTTTGACGATCGCAAATGCGTTCAACGCGTGGCGACGTTCAGTCGCTTTGAAGCACAACCAGACTTTCTGCCAGAAGAGTTTCCTGAGCCAGCAAAACTTGATTCAGATCGAAGACCTTCGTCAGCAGTACCTCTCGTACCTGATCGACTCCGGCTTTGTCACTGTCGATGACGAGACGCAGCGCCAGCTTGCGCAGCTGCGTTTCCGCTCGGGCGGTGCGGCCAACTACCACCGCCCACGATTCGGGCCCGTCCCTGCCGAGCTGAACGAGAATTCGTCGAGCATTGCAATGATCCACGCAGCGATTGCTACCGGTCTGTATCCCAAGCTGCTTCAGATTGACGGCAAGAGCTACCAGCTCAAGACGATCGGTAACAACCAACCTGCGTCGATCCACCCGTCGTCAGTCAACTTTAAGATGCGCCTGGGAGATCTGATTCGCGGCAACGCGGGCTACATGCTCTACTTTACCATGATGCAGAGTAAACGCCTCTACGCATGGGAGACGGGTCTTCTTGATGACCGTGCAGTGCTGTTGCTATGCGGTGATCCCGATTTCAAAGTGAGTCTAGGGTAGTTTTCGTGTCGAGATTCGAGGGACAAGGCTAATTCATGACACCATTCGCAGCTCTCTTCGTACAGCCTGTACATTGATAGACAGCGCATCCGCGTCGCGATGCCCGATCCCAAGAGTCTGCTTGCGCTCAAGGTGCTGCGTGACCAACTGACCAAGCTGCTCAATGCCTCCTTCCGTAACCCGTGAGTCTCATTCCTTCGATCCATGGCTTCACTAGGCAAGAACTGATTCAATCACGACACAGGGGCAAAGTATGGACCGACGAGCAGGTGCGCTTCTTCGAGCTCGCATGCAAGCTTCTCGGTGTCGGTGCAAACGAGAAGGACCTTGCGCTTCAACAGTAGACACTACGCAATCAAGTCCAAGAAGCATGTCTCAGTGACCGCGTGGCTTCTTGTCTGGTGATACCGTCAACACAATTTAGTACCTGTACTTCACAGTACGTATTGTGAACACATACGGTACAAGCAATTTGGGGGATGGGGAATGGATTGGATTGCTAGCTAGCAAAGGGGGGGTAGTTCGTTTGCGTGAAGATTGAGGCAACCATGGGGATCTTGGCTCGATTCGTTTGAGGATAAATTCGGTCCGACCTCGAAAAGGGGCCTGGGCGTCGTCGTTCTCTCGTACCTTCTGCGGTGAAGTGCTGATGGTGAAAGAAAGACTTAGTCAGCCTTTGTGTGACAGGTATACCTGCTTTGCTACAGGAGGCAGGACTTACCGAGACCCTGTGCTCATCAAGCAGGAAAGCACAGTAGAACTTTTCCCTCGCCCGTGACCTTGCACGGTTGATTTTCCATGCAAGAGCCACTTTTCATCATCGTAAAGCCAGACTGGGAGACGCAGGTGTATTCCCAGTCTTTGTCACCGGTACACTTGTACTTGCAGTCCCACGATTGTGCTATGGCAGCTAAGGATGCAACACTACCAATGAATAGGAAGACTTTCATCTTGCGTCGGGAGACTAGAGAGCTACGCTGGCAGGGGTGTTTAGAAGTTGATTGAGAGACGGTGATTGTGGTAGGTGCTGAGAAGGGCATGTACAGTATTTGTTTCTGTTAGACTCCCCCAGTACGTGAGGATCGGAGCTGTGGACTTGGCAACGTACTCCTTCCGTCCGAGAGGCAACGCGCCGAGACTGGATAGCTCAGAGCAGCTGAAGCGTGACTACCTCGGCCACAGCTGATGCTGCTCCGCAGTGAGACCTGCTCCAAATGATTTGGGTTACTTCTCTCTCTCTCTCTTTCTCTCTCCCTCTCTCCCTCTCTCCCTCTCTCCCTCTCTCTCTCTCTCTCTAGCGACCTCTTGTTTCAGAACGCCGCAGAGGATTCGTCCCAACGAGTTCGGGGTTTCCATCCGTGCAAGCCCATGAGGTGCTTCAGTTTGAAGCAACGAGTGCGTCGCATTTTCACCCCACATGCTTTTTGGTGTGTCCTTACTGTATCTCACCCACATACAACTCTGAGCAGCTGGAGCGTTGCAATTTTACTCACAGCGGAGGTTGCTAGGTGACGAGAAATGCTCCGGATGATTTGGGGTGCTTCTTCCCCTCAGTGAAAACGCTTGGGTGATGGGTTCCTGCGCTTTTGTTGCCGAGTGGGCAAGCTGCGTGTCGACCAGGTTTGCAGGATGAAACAACGGTTGCTGCGCCCGCGACGCTCTCCGTTCCAGATGAAGTCGTGCTGGCACACAAATGGACTTTTCGACTAACGAGGCTGCACCGATACTGTTGTAAGAAGCAAGAAACGCTCCATTGCTTCCGGGCGGCATTCCAGATACGACCGAAGTGCGAATGTCTGACGAGGCCACATTCACAACGACAGATCTTCTTTCGAGTTGTAGGGCGCATCCTGCCAAGTAGAACCAGGCTCGAAACCTGTCTCGACACACCGACAAAGTTCATTCGGGCGAGTGGGCTCGTGCGCCCCAACTCATTTGACGGCAGTCTCTCCGCCTAGCAAGATACGGCCGGGCTGAGCCAACGCCGCAGGGCAAGATGATGAGCCCTTCGATCGAGCAGGAGCAGATGGAAAGCCTCTGCTCACAGGCCCATGTGCCCCACGGAGGGAGCGCCGTTGTGAAAGTCACCCTGCACAAACTCTTCAGGGAAGCACACTCTTTGGTGCGTCGTGAAGGCAGAAGAGCTCCCGCACTCGCGTTAGGAAACCCGGCACACAACTCAACTCGAACCAAAACTCTTCCACCCCCCAAGATGAAGTTCTTTGTGCTCAACACGGTCTTCATCGGTGCAGTCCTCCTAATCGGCGCTTCGGTCGCATCAGATCCTTGTCAGCAGAACTGTATAGACGACAGTCATGCGATTATGTGGTGTAAATCACAGGGAACGACCTACAACCTCATTTGCTATGCATCAGTTGGCGGAGGAATGCCGTCTTACCCGAAAGGCTGCGAAACAGTGAATGGGACTGATGTCTGCCACTATGGAGATGAGGTGTATGTCATAGTCCCACTTGGAAAAATGTAAGGTGAACAGAAAACTGACTCTTGCTCTTTCATCAGAGGACAAAATTGACGGCCTCAAGACCTTTCCAGGCTCCTCCAAACGCAACGCTGCTTCGTCCCTCGATAATCTTGGTCCAAGCTGCCCTACGTCTTTCTCCAACCCGACCCAGCCGATCGCTAGCTACTTTCCCCGATCCAATCAATCCTTCCGCCATCTCCCCTTACAAGCAATCCCAGCCCCTCTTCCCCCCTCCCAATCATGGTTTGTGTCCGTGCATCAGAGTGGGCGCAATAGTCAGCGCGAATTAGGAGCTCAGCACACGCGTCAGCTTCCTGCGTGGGCGGAGATTTGGAGCAAGCCCATGTCTTCGAGTTGCCAGCTCCCCGAACGATTGGGAGAAAAAAGGAGACTTGGTAGCAGCTTTCCGAACCAGCTGATTGCATGTTGAAGTCGGACGAGAGAGGGTGGATGTCGGCAGGTGTTCGTATCAGTGATTTGTCCAGTTCGTGAGGGTCAGAGTTGTGGACTGGATGATGTATCCCTCGGTCCGAGGCGCAGCGGGCCGATACTGATGACTCGGAGCAGCTGAATTGTCGCATCTTCAGCCATATCGGAGTTTGCTGTTGGGGTGATTCTCTTCCTCTGTGTACCAGTCAAATGGTCCTTCCCAGCAACGTTGGCCCTTAATCCGTGCACTTACTGTACATTAGTGGGCGGCCAGCTCAGAGCAACAACGTTGCGAGAAGGTCTAGCCCAAGACGGATGGCTTGCAACTGTGATCCGGAGGGCTTATCCCCTACGTGGAGCAGACTCTCACTCCCACTCAGATTCAGGGATGCGAAACTTGACAAAGTCTGGGGGAGGGGGTTAGGATTGCTAAGAAGGGGAGAATGGCACGTTGACCTATATGACATAGACGCGTGGGACAGCTTGATCAGGGATGCTCGAGGAACAACGTAGCCTGACGTTTGAATGAGGCCAGCAGAAGTCTTGAGAGGCGAGGCCAGCAGATGTCTTGAGCCCATCACGGGGGTCCTGTTATCAAAGAACAAGAGTCAGCATTCGATTCAGCTTGTAATTTTGCCAAAGTAGATGACATACCTTCCCTGGATGGATAGTGACACGTATCGACACCTTCCACCTTTTCACAGCCCTTTGGGTATACCGGGTGGCTCAGGTCACCATCCCATGTTTTGCAATTCAGGTAGGTGCGAGTTCCACCACATTCTTGCGTCATCTGATTATCGCCTTCACAGAAGCTGTGGCAGTTGGAACCTTCCGATGCCGTGGGAGAGGCGATGAGGAGGAACGCAGTAATGACGACCATGTTGAGTGCGAAGAACTTCATCTTGAGAGGAGAGGATTTGGATTAGCGATTCGAGTCGAGTTGGTGCAAAGTGTGCTGGGTCTCTTGATGCGAGTGAGGGAGCTTCTCTTCCGTGAAATAGGCTATACTTATTCCTTCACAACACACCAAAGGGTGTGCTTAGCTAGCCAACAAGGCAATTTACCTGCATGCAGTGCTTCCAGTCGCAAGATTGGGCTGGGACCAGAGGTATCCCTCCTGACCTTGAGTGGCCTGGCTCGAGTCAAGCCTCTTGAAAATTCAGTTCAATGGCAACGGTTTGACGGTGTCGCTCGAAAGTGAGACAACAGTGAAATGATTTAGGGTACTCTCTCCCCCTCTCCCTCCCAATCTCTCTCTCTTGGGCTGGCTGTTTGACCTTTCGGCTCGGAAATCCACAGAGATGGTTTGTCCTATCAACTCGGAGCAGCTGAAACGTTGCAATTTCAGCCACAGCGGAGGTTGCTAGGTGATGAGACATGCTCCAGATGATTTGGGGTGCTTCTCTTTCTCCGTGGACTGGTCAAATGACCCTTCCCAGCAACGTTGGTCCTCCGTCCGTGCACCCACTGTACTATCGTGGGCGGTCAATTCAGAGCAACAACGATGTGACGAATCTCCTTGGAGTGCTTCTCCGCTGACGGTTTTCTGAGCTTTTGTTGCGCAGTGGCAAGCTGAGTGCTGACCAGGTTTGCTGGGTGAAACAACGGCTTCTGCGCCCGTGATGCACTCTGATCGAAATGAGGTAAAACGAGATTGTGCTGGCACACAAAGGAACCGACCTGCGAAAGAGGTGGAGTAGAAGGGTGCTGTGCCTATCGGCTGGGAGAAATGCCCTCTGGTGTGCGACGACAAAAATTGACGATATCCTCTGCAACGGTCAGACTCCCATACCGCTACCTTGCAAGTCATGTACCCAATGGCAGATTAGCAAGGCATATCGGATTCTGAATGCTACTGTGCATAGCACGTTAGTGACCCCCATGAACTTTGTCCCGGCTCGTTCAAATCCCAGGACACGTCTTCCCATGGGCATCCCAGATCACGCTGTTCCACGCCTCTCCCCTATCAATCCAGGCGCCATTATCGCCCTTATCGGAATCTCAACTCTCCCCGCCGCGATACTGTCATGCTTTGCGTCCGTGCGTCTGAGTGAACGTGAGAGTCTGCGCCAGGTAGTGAATGAGTACTCCGAATCATGCGTGCAAGCCATCCGTCTTGGGCTGAAATTTGCCGCAGGTCCGTTGCGCTGCCCTGGCCTCATTCGATTGTACATACTGAACAGTGCAGTACAGTAGCTGCATGGATGAGAGGCCGAAGTTGCTGGGAAGAGTCATTTGACCAGTCCACGGAGAAAGAGAAGCACCCCAAATCATCTGGAGCATGTCTCATCTCCTAGCAACCTCCGCTGTGGCTGAAATTGCAACGTTTCAGCTGCTCCGAGCCTTCAATCGCCCGCTGCTCCAAGTCTTTAAGCCTGCGCCATCAAACTGGGCCCTTTTTCCAGGCTGGACTCGAGCCAAATCAATCTAAGTCAGGAGGGATGCCTCTAGTCTCAGTCCCAATTTGCGATTGTAAGCGATGTGTGCAGGTAAATCGCTTTGTATGCCAAGGAGACCACCCTTTCAGATGTCGTGCAACGGGTATAACTAGAGCCTCTTTCGTGTTAGAGACGCCCCACAACCAACATCAAGATATCCTGCAATATCGCATCGACTTGACTCGCAACTTTCTCCGCAAGATGAAACTCTTCGTTCACGGCCTGGTCGTCATTGGTGCTGTCCTTCTCATCGCCAAACCTGTGGTAGCTCCGAAGTCGCCATGCCCCGACGGTTGCTTGCACACCTGTACGGAGCCTGACAAAATGACGAAACAATGTGAATTCGACTACACCTACTACCAGTGCTACACCCACGGCTCAGACATACATAGTCCTCAATACCCGGTAGCGTGCGAAATCGTGAACGGGTGCGCTACCTGTCACTACGCGCAAGAGATCCATGGATAGTGAGCCTCGGTGGTACGTCCAGTTCCCACCAGCAAGCTTGCAAGTTATACAGACTAATGGCGGTGGCTTTCTGTTTACAGCACGCTAGTTACGGCCTCAACACTTTGTTCAGGCTCCTTCCGACGCAACTCTGCTTCGTTCCTCGATGATCCCGGTCCAAGCTGCCCCCTACCTCTTTCTCCAATCACTCTGTCCTCCACTTCGTCAATTCGTCAATCAACAAGATCTCTGTCCTCCGCTTCCTCCCTCATTCGATACATCCGCCGACCTTCCCCATAAGCAGCAATGCAAATTCATCCTCACCCCCCTTTTTTCGTCGTCTTGTGCGTCTGTGCTACGGATTGTTCTGATCACGCACAAACGATGGTGTGAGCTGAAAGTACAGCACACTTTTGGCGCCTGATCTTGCTGGCAGGTACGGTAGGTGGCTCGATTGTTGCAGTTAGACTTGGCGTCTAATGTGGGAAGAGGGGGGATGCCTGAGCTCCGTAACGGAGAACAGAAGGACCCTAAATCGTTTCGCGCACGTGGCGTACAGGCTGAGACCACAGTATATTCCGGTACAGCACGGCTGCCAGCACACCACTCGAAGCAGAGGGCAAGTGGCCTCAGTAAGCGTTCAGGGTGCTTGGTCCAGAAGCCTTTTTGCACAGGGCACATGATGGGTATTATTACATCCCCCTTTTTTGCTGCTTCCCCTTATCCATCCACAAACCTCGCCTCAAGAAGCCCAATCCATCTCGACTTTCATCGTCTCCAGCCTCGAAAGGTGAAGTCCTCCTCTCTGGATCTGCTGGTCGCCATCGCGTTTCTCGTGGCTCTGTTCATGGCGCCAGTCCTCGTCCTTGCTGATTGTTCCGCAAAATGCACAGACGGTAATACCATGGTAGTCGCTTGCGAAGGTGGCGTTTCTGGCGCGAATGGCCTCCAGGAATTACCACTGTGAGCCTTTTTGTAGGCCCCTTTCCACAGGCAGTGTTGATTGCCCAGTTGGCAAGCATCTCCTGCCCCGAAGGCAGCAACCTTCGGTGAGTCATTTTTGCAAGCAGAGTTTCGGTCGAAATGTGTGTGTGCTGCAAGGAGGGCTAAACTCTCATTGTTTTCTCTTGAGCGACCGATGCAGACTCCTAAAGCGCAGGACGATGCCTGTTCTCGACGAAGCCTTATCAAGCTGACACGAGATGGTGTCGCTCCCCACCCATCAAGCAACTCGCACCATCTGTCCATAGATACAGAATGTTGTGACGGTTGTGAGGCTGTGCTTTTTCAGGTGAGAGAAGTGCTCAACAGTGCTCCGAATCATTTCACGCGTGTTCCAACAGGCGTTCGGACTGAAATCATGTCATGGCACACTTGCCAGCGTCTCATCCGAAACAGAGGGCAAGAACTGTACCTGCCGAAGCGCTGGAGACAGTCCAGTCCGCTCGGACCAGAAGCGCCTCTACCAGTGGCTCATAAGGGATTGACTTTAGCCTTGTCTTGCCATCGCTTCCGATCCTTCGTCCAACCACGTACTTGCCTCAAAAAGCCTCACCCATCTCCACACATCATCGCCTCTGGTTTCGCACCATGAAGCTGCTCGCACTCAGTCTGCTCGTCGCTATCGCTCTTCTCGTTGCTATGCTCACAGCGGCAGAAGATGACGATGCTCCGCCTCATTCGCCCTTGTCATCGGCCGAAACCTGCACGCTTTAATGTAACACATCAACCACTGCGACTCTGACCTGCTCCCACCCCGGTTCACGCACGAGGTACACATGCTTCCCCAGCTGCAAGAAGGGCTTCAAGCTCGGCCATTACTTCTGCCCTCTTGCCAAGATAATTCATTCTTGAGAGTGAAGCTTGGCGCGTCGCTGTTGCAAGGGAGTGTCCTTTCACGACTTGGATTCCGCCAGTAAAGCTTACCTCTCACGGTTTCCCTTCTTTCCTAGAGCCTGAGCTTTATCACTTTGAGCAAGACACCACCTATCCTCTGCCTCGGGTGATGAGTCGACAAGTCCGGCACTGTTCCTCCAGCTCCACAAGTCTTCGGTGCGAGCGCGAACTGTTTTGAGTGCAATCCCAGACACACTGTGCACCAGAACTGCCACGTTTGGTCCCTTCTGCAAGCAAAGGACCATCACCTCACGATGGTGACAAGTTACTTAGGGGGAGGGCGAGAAGGTCTGTATTGCTTGATTAGAAAAGGAGAGACACATTCTGGGGCCAGCTTGAAGAGGTCTCGCCGGGGACGGACGTGGTCCTGCGATTTGGGAGCCTGCATCGGTCGTGGAAGAGAGGTCGATGAAAGGTCAGCTCTTCCTGTGTAAGTCAAATCTGACAGAATGCGCCCTTGCAAAAGCAACTTACCGAAGACTTCGTTCATCAGCCAATTTTCTTGGCATTCGGGCAATCGTCCGCATTACCATGAAGTCCCCTCCTGCAGAAGGGATGGCACTCAAAAAATCCCAGCCTCGAACCATCCGCGCACTCAACCGTCGCGTGGCCGCCGTCGCCTGTTTCGCAAAAGAATTCGCATCCGAGAGGAAGATTCTGAGCCAACAGAAGCTCCAGGGAAGCTAACAGGATGAGTGCAAAGGACTTCATGTTGTCAGGCTGGAGACGATGAGAGTTGAGACGAGTCGGGCTTCTTGAGGCGAGTTGTGTGGATGGAGATGGGGAAGCACCGAGGAGGAAGGGGCCATACTTATCAAAGCCCAAGTCGGCATCTGGCATAGCACCTCTTCGTCCGTGCGAGGCCCTCACCCTCATCCGGTTGTACAGCACAGTCCACGGAGCAGCGGGTGTGGACCACCTTGGGCGTGGGAACCTGCGCAAAACAAGCTGATGAGCACCCCAAATCATTTCGGGCACGAACCAACATCCGTGCGGGCTGAAGACGAGGTCTCGGGGCTCGTACTGGCACTTGCTCCGAGACTGGATGGTGAGTGGTGTCTTGCACCTGCAGTCGAATCGCAGCGAATGGAGGGAGGCATTTGTTTGACGCTAGAGACCAGCGCAGCCCATGCCTCGGAGCGGATTGCCTCTGCTCTGTGCGAGTCTCGTGTCGCAGGTGGAAGCGCAGACCTTCGTGGGTCCGCAACTTCACTTCGCTGATATGAAGTTCGGTAAATCCGATACGGCTGTTGTCGACGCCGTCACTGCGCCTCTCACGCCGTTAGCGTGTGCGACATCGTACTGTAATCGTCTAGCTCGTAAGCAATGCCGAGCGCACGCTGCAGGACAGAGAGAGTCCCGTCATCGTAGCAACCTCATCCACGGACTCTGTAAAAGTTGAACGGCGAGAAGAAACGGTACCATTACCAGCCAGAACCCCGCGCGGATTGGAAAGGAACAGAGTTTAAAGTTGTGGTTCTATGCGACTGCGAATGCCACACACGAGTAAGAAGGGCCACTCGAATGGACACTGCAAGAAGGGCTTGCTTGCGTTTGAGTCTCGTTCCGAATACGCTTCAGGCGTACTCTACACTAGCAGACTACCATCGAGAATGCCTTCCTCCGAGCTTTGTGCTCATATCTCAAAGCATGCGTCGCGCGCGCTGCTTACGCTCCCTCTACGCAAGCCAACGCCTCCTCTCTATTCAATCGTGCTGAGCTACCACCCGATTACCAGCGACTGAGACACTCCATCATGAATCGAGCTCCATCTCGACGGGGCTGAAGAGGTATCCGAGTCTATGCTATCTAGCGTGGGAATATTTGGGCGCAGGCATCTGCGCAAGGTGAAGAGTCCCACCACGAAGAGCACCCCAAATCATTTCAGATGCTGTACGTGCTGTACATCCGTGCGAGCTGACGACTTGGCTGCAACGCCCTTGCCAGCTCACATTGTCGAATCAAACAGACTCCCTCCCTTTCCCCTGCACAAGAGGCGCGTTCCACTGCCAGAGACGAAGCGAAGAGTCACATTCCATGCGCAAAGCTTCGAAAGCGTCTTGAACATATAATGACAGGTCTGGCTAGTCAACGATCTCCTTTTCCTCATCCGACTTCAAGCAGCCGCTCCGACTCAGGTCTCCTCGAACACCATGAAGATCTTCACGCTCAACCTCCTCGTCTTCGGCTTTTTCCTATCCATGGCACGTTTTTCGACTGGAGTCATCCAGTGCAAGTATCGATGCGCTTTCGAACAAGGCCTAGAGTACTTCGAGCAGATGTGCACGAATGACGAAACTGGCCAAGTATACTTTCCCATCAGGGAACCATGCAAAGATTGCCTCATCCAAGATAAGCAGACAGGAAAGCACTTTTGTCAAAACTGAGCGAATGGTCAAGGTAAGACAGCCCTAGAGAATACCGCGTCAAGATTTCTGTGGCTTCAAAGCGCTGACCTTCGTCGATCTACGTATAGACAAAGGTTGGAGCAAGCTGCCGCGTCACCGTCCCTCGACTGTTTCTTCCCCTCGGAGTTTCTAGCGTCTCGTTTCTACGAATACAATTGAACTCCTTTCATGATACCGAGCGTGTCCCTTGACGGTGGTATTGCGTCATCTCTGTCTCTGTCCCGCAGACAATAGGATGGAAGGCGGAGGTGAGAGGTTGTGAGTGCTGTTACTCGTGACCAGGAACGGTACCGGCATCCACCCCACCCAACTCGAGCGCGAGTGCTTCCGCTGCCCCAGGAGCCTTTTGCCACCAGGCAGCTTGGTTATTCAGCCCCGTAACGAATGGCGCAACAAACGCCCCGATCAAAGCAGGCTCCAATACAGCACTGTACAACGACTGTCTTTAGCACCGCCCTTGAAGGAAGAGGGCGAAGGGGAGCTATAAAGACGCACTTCGTTTTTGCCTTCCATCCTCAGACAGACACATAAAATCACTCGCGACGATGAAGGTTCTTGCACTCAGCATCATGACGCTCGTCACACTGTTCGTTCCTCGACCATCCATGGGCCTACCTGAAACCCAAGGAAACGAAAACCCTAATTGCCAGTACACTTGCTCCGGGGACAACACGCTCGCTTACCTCTGCACGGACACTGGATACCTCGAATACACCAGCTGCGAGCATGGGTGCGGAGTGCCCATCCCTAACTACCACTATCCTGCAAGCAAGTCAGGTCAGCCTACGTGTCTGAGAGTAATTCCGTGAGTTCCTTCAATTGGTTGCCTGTTCGTTTCTCTGCGTTTGCACCTCCGACTCAACGTTGGCTATCTATCTGTAGTGGTGCCACGCTGCCCCCGAAGAAGGGCAATTCAAAATCGGACACGGATCCTGGTGCAGGTGGTGGCAATCAAGAGCGTTGAAAAAGGATCTCTGTTCGTGCTGGCGCTGACTGTCATCTTGTAGCATGTCTAGGCTCGTTCGAGCCTTTCGCATTTCAAAATGATTGACTGAGTTCACCGCTTTGGTTGCCTTCGTCGGAAAGGCCGTCTGAAGCTTGAACATGCCTAGACTTTGAATATTGTGAGGGAATGCAGAACGTTGGCGTTGATTCACGGTGCGGTTTCCAACCTCAGGCTGAGGCACACGAGTGAGGCAGAGTCCCCGAGCGAGGCAGAGTACCAGAGCGAGGCTGAGTCTGTACACGCTCTCGGTTTGTGTTTCCTTTCCCCTTTCATTACGCGCCGCAAACTCGATGGCTGAGGAACACCACGCCTCGGACATGGGCGACGCAACCTAACCATGGTGGAAAGTGGGCTGTGCTTTCCTTGTTGGCAAGGCCTGAGCGTCAACCACCAAGGGATTCCGGGGCCGCCGGGCTCATCGACAGAGAGAGCATCTTCATTCTCTGTCCCTGCTGTGATACGCGTTCATTGTGAAAGCACTCGAGTCCTTGGGCCTGAACGCCTGGACCTCTATTGACCCGCTGTTCGCACAGCACAACAATTTGTTAACGAAGCAGACTTGCCGGGCCGCCAACGGGCTCACAATGTCTATTGGCCCGCGGAAACGAAGTTCCGAGATACACCACGGCGCTAGGCGGGGGGCAGGCATCTCCGTCCAAATCCATGGAATGCTGTATAGTCGGGTTCTTCGTTTGGGAAAGAGTACAGTACTATCGCAAGACCATAAAGGGACCCTGTCTTCCCCTCCCCTCCAAAGACCCTCCCTTACTCCGCTTTGCACCTCAAGATCAACTACGAACAAACGTCACCATGAAAGTCCTCGCCTTCAATGCTGTGATTCTTTCGCTGATAATCGTCAGCACGCCAATCGTGGCACCAAAGATCGGGGCTGCATCATGCACATGGATCTGCAGTGGCAACTTTCTGGAAGAGCACTGCCCTTGGTCGCAACCCAACTCTGGTATCGTGTGCGATTGCGGCTGCGCTGAAAATCGTTGCTTGTAAACAAGGTGAGAAGCCTCCCTATCTTGGACTTTACAGTAAGAAGCCTGACCCGCTCGATTGATCTAGGGTGAAAGGCATTATATCAAGAGCTACAGCAGCTTCGACCATTCTTCAGCAACGAGCTCATAGCTCCAACTCTGCGCACATCGCTTCAGGCTAGACACAAGACCCAAAGGCGCACACACATGCACGCTCTCCTTCTCTTCGTTTAGCCTTTGCCTTCCTCTTCACCACGACACTTCTGAACGTAGTTTCCTGCCTTTTTGATCACTCAATCTGAGACCTCTTGAAGCTAGACTAGCTATGGCTCGTCTGTACGACTGAACGCACAGCATAAGACAACAAAGTTGATGCTATGCTGAAAGCAATGTTTGCGGGACTGAGCCGCAAAAGATGTATGAGGAGGAACTGACATCTCGAGTCGTACATTCCGCGAAAAAGGACGGTACGACGGGCCGGTGAAGTGCCGTAGGCTATGTACGATACTGTACCTTTGTCCACCCTCTGAAAGGGGATAGCACACTCCATGTACCAGCACATAAACGGCCGACGACGCTCCTCTCTCTTCTCTTCATTTCCGTCATGGTCGCAGCCGTTGAGTGAGAAATTGCGCTGCTCAGACCTCTTCCAGCCATCCCTGTCACGAATTGTAAGAAACTCGAAGCTGAGCTTGAATTCAAGTAAAAAAATATGGGTCGCAGGGGGCGTGCATTGGAGTGGAGTGGAATGGAAGCACGCTACAGAGAAAAGAGAAGAGTATTCAGAACAAGCTAGAAGTCCTAGTTCAGAAATCAAGGAGAAACGGTAGGAATCTGAGGACAAGAAGCTGCGATCGGGCAGAGATTGAAGGGCTTGTTGCAGAAGAAAAGCCTGTTGGCGGGCGTGACTTCATCGATACCGTAGAACGACAGTGTCCGTACTATCTTGTCACTGCGACGTCGGTCCATGCTCCACCACATTTTTCGCAGAGAGGTCTGACTTTTTGTGCTTCAGCCAAGTTCGGAACTTTGCATACGAAGTCTTGGGTTCCAGCGCATTGGAACTCCTGGATCCAGTTCCAGGACCCGCCGGTAGGCTGCAGGCAATTGTAATTCTGTTGACCTTTAACGTTGCAGACGCTGCCAGAGCTGTTTTGTTCGCCCAAGCCGAACCAGTAGCTGTAGGAGTCTTTCGGTCTAGGTGCAGGGTTACTCGTACCGCTTACTCCTCCGCCGTTAGCCATGCCTGTCATGAGCGGGCTGCGTTTCACTTGTCGCACTCCGTTGTCGATGAGAGGGGAGCAAGTGACCAAAAAGGGGACTGCGAGACTGCTGAGCAGGTTAATTAGCTTCATCGTCACTCGAGGCTCCTCGGTAGTGCTGTGAGCGACTGAGTGTAATTGAGGAAAGAATGCAGCGCTGCAGATGGGAGGAAGACACAGAAAGGCGTGCGGGCGAGATTTTTTTGTTCGATTCTTTGTTTAAGTACAGTACAGTGCTGTTCAGTATACCACCTACCAGCGTGACCCGCCTGTTTTTGGCCACGCCAAGCCGGGTACTCCTCCTACCCTTATGCCACGGTTGTTAAGAATTTCCTCTTTTTTCGGCTTCACTTTTATTCCCTACATCCGCAACTATGGGTGTGCGCAGCTCTACTCGGAGCGGATGGTATCGGGGCTGAATGTTTCGGAGCTGAGAGTCTGCTTGGCACAGGCTCAGTGATAGTATGCTGCTCCCTGAGGCAAAAAAGCTTACCAGTAACATTACTGCCCCTAACGGTATCCGGATTGAACCTCAGTCTTGACAACACTGGACGCCACAGAGACGAAAAAGACAAAAGGTAGAGCAACCGTCCGGCTGGGCGACCATGAGGCTGAGTTGAGTCTGATGTCAGAACCAGCTCTAGACCACGGTCCAACTCATGCCTCTCGCGCAACTACTGTACCTCGACTCCCTAAAGGTGTAACTCCTTGATTCTCTTTACCACAAAGTTCTTCCATCGGAGTCCAAACCTTCGTTCCAACGTCCCCGCAAAGTACTTGTGCGTGGCTTTAGAAGTAAAGCTATGAAACGTGTGAACCATGTTCCAATGCCTTCGCTTAGTCACATGCTCTCAAAGAAACTCTTTTGAGCATCAAAAGTATGGTTATCTTCGAGAAGTTGACCCATCCGTTCTGGGAGACTTGGGTGCACCATTCATGTCTCCTCCATCTGATGCGAACGACGGTTGTAATTCGTCAACCATATCTCTTCTCCTACGATTCAATGCAGCGCGCGGCCAGCTCAGGGGCTCATCGAATTGCCGTGGATGTACTCTTCATACTGTTTGTGCTGCAGGGGATTTGCTCTGAAGCAACGACCCAACACAACAGCGGTCAACTTTGAGGCTGCTAATTTCAGGGCTGAGGGGAGCGGGGCTGAGGGAGCGGGGCTGAGTTCCCCGGGGCTGAGTAGCTCGGAGCGGAGCTTCTTGCTTGTTGCAGGCTCGCCCATAAAAATGTCGAAGGGGAAGCCTGCCAGCAAGCCAGCCTGTACAAAGCGGCATGAGACATAAACCTCAGCCTCGAGACCAGTCTTACGCTCTGGGAATGGGCACTCCTACCTAGCAGAAAGCCCGAGGTAACCCTACAGCCTATAATTCAAGATGAGCAAGGGGCATCCCTTTCCCCCGACAATACCATCCTTCAAGCCTCGAGAACAAAGCACTGCCGCAACCCCCATATTCAAGCTGACTCGATCACTCAAAACGTCAGCGATGAAGTCTATCATTCTTCTCTGCTTCTTTGCGACCGCATTCGGAGGCAACGCTCACCTTATCCCTCGCAATGCCCAGGCAGGTTTGGATGAACCGCCGCCGACGGTTGCCCGGTACCACTTCACAGGCCCTGTTAACGGTATCTGCCTTCTTTACACGGATCAGGAAAAGGAAGACTTTGAAAAGAATTTCGGTACGATCAGCAAGTCGTTCAATTGTGAAGCGGACCCTCAAAAGGATGGCGAGGTTGTTCATGTCTGCACATATTCTAGCGAAGATCTCGGCAAGAAGGCTCGACAGATGTGCAAGGACAGCAAAGCGGGCTGGCAGGGATGAATAAGCCGTTAGGAGAAGAGGACGGTCGATGTTGCGGTGACCGTCTGGCTCTCAGGCTCCTCAACTGCCGTCTCAGTCCAACCCCAAACACGTAGATGCATCCCTTCAACCTTTGGTTGTTTGAGATTCAGACCTTGGCTGGTCGGTTCACGTTCAAGTTCCCTCGCTGCCTCCTGTATTATCTTACAGCTTCGATTGGGGAATCGGATAGGAGAGAGGGAGACATGTCTCTCATCTCTCATTGCAACCAACACAGAAATGACAGCTCAATTTCTTCCACTTTGCTCACGATGCCCCATACTTTTGCACGAACGCACTTTCCGGCAGAGCATCAAGCTTGGAAGCTTTTCTCAATCCTCATAAGGACCCTTGAAATCAATGCTAATGATGCACCTCGCGGAAGAGTTGTACCTGAGCTTGAAGACGTAAAGTAGTTGCCAAAAACACTGTAGCAGCGGAAAGTCGCCTGTCGGTATCGAACTCAGCATGGAACGTAAGCGGAGAGGCAGGGAGACTGAGCGGTTAGTCTTGACAGAGGCTTCGACTTTCCAGGAGGAAGCTTTTGAAGAAGGCAAAGAAAGATAATGAGCTGTAAGCGACAGAGTACAGCTTGATACTGTAGTTCGTGTGCTGTACCGTGCCGTACATTTTTTCACTGCCACGGTTGAAACGCTCCATCAGAATCACAGAGTGAGAAGAATCGGAACCCGTTTTTCGATGAGGCCTGAGTATTGAAGGGGACCCTGTAAAGATAACAGCTTTTGGCACAACGGCATACTGTATGTACAGGAGACGGTGCAGTGCGCACAGGCTTGCCCTTTTCGAAGCTTTCTTCAAGAGCAATTACAGTATGTCAGCCCCGAGACACTGTCGCTGGGACAGCAGGGCTGAGCCACAAACACGCTTGGGACACTTCGCAGACGAAGTGAATTTATGAGTAAGGACGTAGGCACTTTACAGACAGCAAATATGTAGGTCAGTCGGCACAAGCCTTTCCAAACGAAGCATACAAAGACAAGCTGGCCAGCACTTACAGCAATGGGTCCTTAGGATCTGGGCTTGACAGACGGCAAGTAATCAAGTCAGCACAAGTCCTAACAAACGAAGGAAAAATTGACATTTCGGCCAGCACTTACACCCCTGGGCTATACGGATCCTGCGAAGCCTTGCACAAGGCGCCAATGGCATCACCCTTCTCAAAATCCCATCTGTTGTCTGACATGCCATGTGCAAGATTGGTCGCAAGAAGTTGCAGGTCCTGTGATGCATGCGAGAAGGGTCAATACTCAAGCTGAGACGCTCCCTGGTCTTACAGTATGACCACAGCTCACAATTTTATCCAGAACGGCTGAATCACATGCATAATCCAAGACGACGTTCCATCGATCGTTGTTGAAGAAGGCCGAACGAGTTGAACAAGATGCTGATTCTGACATGGCGTGCGGGAGCACTGCGCTCAGGATCGAAAGAAATAGAATGGTCTTCATCGATTTCTAATGGTAATCGCAATGGAAGTGGGCTTTGTTGCAGTGTAAGGGAGGAAAGTAGAGTACAGTAGGCTGTGGAAGGCGATGAAAGTGCTAGCTTGTGTTCTGTATTTATCCTTTCAAGCACCGTACTACAGCTTCTCACGGTCAGAAGTACCCATACTGTAGGTAACATACTGTAGCGTTGTCCAAAGTGACTCCAGATTGCACACCGCAACGAGAAACGGAACGCTCTCCCACTAGCACAGCCTTTGAAAGCGTCCCGCAGGGCGCAGCGCACTGCTGATGGGAAGCGGCTGTGCGGGAACAGTCTCAAGAACCCACCCTGGGGCCTCGCGTGAATTAGAGGAGAACAAAGACCTACGGTTCCAGCATACCACCACACAGCGGAAATGTACGCAGGTTGCAACTTTCAGCTCCATTTCGGTCGTTATCAGGTACATCAGCCTCAAAATGGGGCCTGTCAATAAATGACAAGCCTTTGTCAAGATCAATACTGGCTTGCAACGCAGCTTTTCACGTGCCTCTGGCGCTTTAGAGCTCAAACAGGACAATGCCCATCACAGGCGTTTTGCATCACCGCATAGGCTCACATGAATGGATGAGCCCTTTCAGCCCCGGCCTCAGCCCCGCCGTTGCTCCTTGCGACGGGTGCCTTGCAACCAGCGCAATTGATTCTATTGTACAGAAAACAGGCGTTGTTGGAGGATGGGCATGCGTTCACGTGTAGGGTGCTGCTTGCTACAGACGAGGCATGTCGTTATGAGAAAGGAAAAATGGGAGGGGGGAAGGAGCACCCTGTCGTGAGTCTTTCCATCTCATACAAAGTACAGGAATGCACTGTACTTGAGCTGTTGCTCCCAATACTGATGGCTGCGTAACACAGGTACCTCTGCGTCTTCCTGACAAAGGAGAACATCTTGTCAACAAACTGTGATGGCAATCCGTGTGAAAAGGTTGTTCGTTGAAGGCAGCTCAGTTGCACTGTACTGTACCTATGCCTTACTCTTGACAAGAATACTCAATCCTTACTCACAAATTCACTTCGTGTGTTTTGTGTCTCAGGCGTGTTTGTGGCTCAACAGTCTGTTGCATGTTACGCTACTATTGTGTTGTAAGCTCAATGGGAACGATACCAGTGACATGCCTTCTACAGACTCGCATTGTTCCTGCCAATCGGTTGCCTTCCGTTGCCCCAACATCAGCCCCGATGTCCCAGCCATTTTACTTCTCGGGGCTGAGCTTCTCGGGGCTGACCCGACTGTTCTGCACGGACACACACGGTACTGTAGGAAAGTGTGAGCACACGCGTTCAGTACAGTACAGTACAGTATGTGCGTGCCTCAGCTTAGGCCTGATAGGGCGGGCATGTCGCTGAAAAGTATAATGGCACAATACAATTCGGTAGTCTCATAGACCATCCTATCCTGAGCAGATATCCTGCTACCTACTGTACCTGTCTTCCTGTACGTCTTTGAGACTCCATGAAGGCGTTTTTATACATCTCAGCTCTGAGCGTCGTGCTCCCGCACGTCGTGTCAGCATCAGCAAATTGTGAGAACGATGGATCCTTTTTCAACGATGAAAAATGGAAGGTCGTGATAGACAAAGCTTGTACCTCAGCTGTTAAAGAAAATCAAGTGAGTGGAGGCCACCAAAGGATCGCAAAGGATCTCATGAAATGTCTCGAGTACTGACGCTTCCTGGATGCTGAAACAGGACCTTCAACTCCTTGCTGACAATCTTGCCCAAGGCATGTCAGACAACAGGTGGGACTTTGGCCAGGGTGGCGCCCTTGGCGCCTTGTGCAAGGCCTGGCATGATCCTAGGGACCCTTTGCTGTAAGTGCAAGCCGACATGTCCATACAGTATGTGATCCATCTACAGTGCAGGGCTTCTACTGATTACGATGTTGGGTGCCTGTTCAGTCCCTTCAAAAACCATGATAAGTGGAAAGCGCATTTTGAGTGGTCGGGGGGAGGTACTGGCGTAGACGGAAAACCGTTGAGTGGGGACACATGGTGGTGGGTCTTTCATTTCATTCTTACTCTAGTGCTAAAGTCGGCCATCTCAATACTGATGTTTGGCTCTGCGATACAGGTTTCTCTGCGTCTTCCTGACGAAAGAGAACATCTTGTCGACAAACTGCGATGACGATCCGTGCAAGAAGGTGGTTCGTTGAGGTCACGAGTGGCCGGTAGTCCAGTCGTGCTCCACAGTATTTGTCGCAATTCTTTGTTGGCTTCCACACTCTACTGTATCAGTCCGTACGAGCACATCCATAGCCCAAGGCAGATGCATTGTTCCTATGATGATCCCCGTTCAGATCCGTCCGATTAACTCCATGTACCTACACCTTTCCTCCCGATACTTTCTACAATGTACAGTATGTTTACTAGCGCTTTTCTCCCAGGTCTAATCGGCTCTTTGTCAATGAATTGTGGTTTATCCTGTAAGGACGTTGCTTGTTGAGGTCTAAGCCTGCTTGTGGTGCAGCAACCAGCAGAATTCTGTGATGCCGTTGTGCTATTAGCTCGTTCGGACGATGCCCGTGACATACTGTACTATACTGACCCTTCTCTAGCCCCGCACCAGCCCCGCTAGTTGGTGACCTTTCCTAGCCCCGGCCTCAGCCCCGCCATCCTAGCCTCCGCCTCAGCCTTGGACTCAGCCCTGACATTGCATTGATCGGGGCGTTTCCATCAGTTGAGCACACGCAAGTGTGTGTGCTCCTGCCTACCACCGAAAGGCAAAGTGCGGGCACATACTGTAATGAACTGTATAAGTACAGATAACCTTTGAGCCATCCCAGTTTCTTTCTCAACCGAAGCAAATAATCGATTGCACTTCCTTACGTTGTTCTCTCATTGCCTCCTTTACGCTCCAAGACTCAATGAAAGCCATTATTCTTCTTTCGGCCTTGAGCATGGTGCTCCCGCGCGTCATGTCCACAGAATGTGCGAGCACGGGAGCCTTTGCCAACCCAAATCGATGGGGACAGGTCATCGATGGTGCTTGCACCTTGGATGTCAAATATTATCACGTGAGTGTAGGTGATGAGACCACACAAGTACTCTGCTCACGTTCTGACCCTTCTTGATCACATCAACAGGATCTGCAGCTTTTTGCGACCAATCTGGCACATGGTATGTCAGACAACAGGTGGGACTTTGCGCGAGGTGATGCCATTGGCGCCTTATGCAAGACCTGGTGGACTGATAAAGACCCCCTTTTGTAAGTGCAAGTACAGTATACGCGGACAGCCTCAGAGCCTTTGCTGATCACCGCTTTTGCTGCCTGCTCAGTGCCTACGATAACTGGGCCGTACACATGCATTGGGACTGGTATGACGGCACAGATTACGGACAAAGAACAGTTCCGTGAGTCCACGGTCTAATGCCAATGTACCGCACCTGTTGCTCTCAATACTGACGTTTGCACCGTGACGCAGGTATCTCTGTGTCTTTCTGACAAAAGAGAATGTCTTGTCAACAAACTGTGACTCGGAACCTTGCGAGAAGGTCGTTCGTTGATGCCACAAGCAGTCAGTGGTGCAGAGCTGATCTTTTCCAAACTGTTTCATTCCACGCGAGAGTCTGAATAGCTCGGGCCGCATGTGATCGCATCGGCTCTGTAATGGTCCCTGCTTATGTCCCCACTACAGCACACTTTCGCTCAGCATTGATGAAGAGATTTTGTCATGTACAGTACCGTTGCTCCGACTTCTTATGAAAACAATCGGGCGACTCGCCATTTCTTTCATCTTGCCAGATAAAAATTGTGTTCGAGAACTTAAGGAAAAAGCACAAGCGTACAGTACCTACGGTACGCGCGCTACACATCTGTGTGTTTACCTCCGTTCTGTTCGACGCTGAAGCTAGCCTCTTGGGCAAAGCGAAGGATTGTATTTGTTCAGGGGTCGCTATGATACAGTGCTGGGCGGAACCTTGGTAAATCATAGTTAGAAGTACCTGAAAGCAGAGAATTCAAGTCGGGGCTGGCGCACAGAATACCATATTTCAAAATTCTGTTGTGCTGCGGTAGCCAGGGCTTGTTCAGTCACGAGACGTTCTCGGGGCTGTCTCCTTTGCCCCCGTTGGGGCAGCAATGTGAATCGGGGCTGTCGGTGCCTACCATCTCGGGGACCTGAGTGAGCTTGCGACTCGGTTCCTGGCCTGGCAAACGTCTATAAGTACAGGATACTTCCCCATACTATTCAGAGTCTGTCGGAACAGCCATTGTCCATCTCACCATAGAATCATTCCTGTCATGATCGTCTTTTGTCTCCTCTCAGTCTTGGTCACTTTGATCCCCCTCGTGTCAGGTGACTGCCAGCATTACGCTCTGAATGAGCAGTACTTTACGCACGCAAACAATGACGATTAGTACTGGGTTATGAATGCTGCCTGCCAACCTGGGGTGAGTAGAAACAGCAGGGAAGATGGAACATGAGCACCATGATTACACGTACTGACCTACACGTCTCTTGTTCGCCCAACCTAGCAATCTCTCCAAACTTACGCGAATTCGTTGGCCTGGGGATTGAAAGACAACAGATGGGAGTTCGGTCAGGGCTATGCGCAAGGCACTATATGCTTTCACACTAGTCTTAAGTAAGTTTGAATTCTACGTCTTGCAACTGTACACTGTTCTCATAACTTGGTCGATGCCTTCCCAGAGTCACTCCGACTGTGGAGCTGCAAGCCATCATGTTCAACGAATCGTGAGTATGAGTACAGATAATGACGGTTGCGCGACCTTGTCGGGTGTGATCAGCAAGCTGACATACTGTACTCCCATGTGACTCGCAGGTTCGCGTGCCAGTTCTTGACCACCGAGAATCGCGACACACTCAACTGCGACGGTGGACCGTGCACGAAAGCCATGATCCCTTGAGCAGAACAAATTGGCTGGTCTGGCCATGGCTTCTTGCGATTGCCTTCCAGCAGCCGACGACAGAGGCAGACCCTCTCTGGAAGGGCAATCGTGCGACGATGGCCGTCCGTCTCACTTTCTCTCTCGTCTCGCCTGAAGCCGTTATTGTCAGCCTTGCGCCTTCAGGGCGTAATCGAGGTTGCACGGAGCACTTTCCGTCACTTGATTTGCGCCTGCGCTTTCCACATCCACCCTCTGGGCGTTTGTAATTTCATGCTCTTGCTCAGAACACACAGATACAGTGCTGTAGTATCGTTCCGGCCCGTGCCCGTTTCACCTGCATTCCAACGCCAGCTCGCTTCTTCATAAGATGAACTGCGTTGAATCGTAAACCCCCTCATGCCGCTGTGCGACGTGGCATAGTACCCTGAATATCGCCGAATTTGCCACACGGGAGGCGCATGCCGGTCTCATCTGTCGAGACGAGCGTACCATCAGTGTTTTCAAAAGTGCGACGACGGAATGCGCAGATTAGGGCGCAGGAACGAGAAACCTCATTCTTCTCGTGGCGAAGCAGATTTTCCAATCAACCGCAGATCTCCACTGTGTGCTGCCTGGCCTCAATTTGAGCCTTGTCTCATGTATCGGCGTTTACTCTCTTGTCACAGGAGAGGATATCAGGCTCGTCTATCCATCCACTGCTGTACTCTTACGACAATAACGGATGGCGGGCTGTTTCAATGTAGTGTGAGGCGCGGGATGAGGTTGCGATTGCAAACCGTGCTACGGTGACTGATCAAGTCCTTGTCCCGTGCCGTTTCTCTGGTTCTTTCGCTACATGGGACTCCTCGGTCGGCCAAACTGCCGCTGGTACGCTCGCTTCTGCTACAAACTTGTCCCAAGTACAGGACACTACCAAGCGCAGCTCTGCTTGTCCATAAATGCAGGGCAAGTTCACGCCCCTCTCATCGTTCAACGCATCAATCCTCACTCCCTCTCAAGTCTTTAGCAAGTCGTCTACAACAATGAAGGCCTTCTTCGTCGCATTCGCCGCTTTGAGCACCATGCTCGTTGCTGTTCAAGCATCCGCTGACTGCAAAGCGCACTGGCCCGATGTTTCCGTCTTCTTTAGCGGCCAGGAGAAGCTTTGGGAATCGATCCTTGCCAAGACCTGCGTCAATCTCGTGAGTAGAAGCAAGGATATACACCATCTTCGATGGTATCAGTGACTGACTATCACTATCAACTTCAACAGAACGCAGATTCGAAAATTCTCGACATCACTAAAGCCTTGGCCAACGCCCTTGTTGCGAACAAGGACGACATGAAACGTAAAGAGGCTGTCGGTGCCATTGCCACCTTTGTTGCGGATGACGTTCAGGACAAGGAACCGTAAGCTTTCATCGCAAATGTTGTTCTTTTGTTCAAACTAATCAGCGACTCCTCTGCCGGGTGCCCAATCATCAGGACTCAGGACAACGTTGATGTTGTCCAGGTCATCAATGGCCATTAGTGAGTCGATTCCTTTCATGTGACTACCATCAGCCATTCTCTGATCATCTTTAACACTCTCTTTCGCAGCTATTGGGCCAGGTATCTTTTCGAGGACACGATCGCCGATGTGACCTGCAAGGACACAACCACGTGCTCCACGGCACTCGTTCCGCCTCCTCCGAAAAATCCTTGATCCAGACGATCTAGACGAGGCTCGTCTTTGGCGATCGATCGATCGACCGATGCACGCTCACGAAACTGGTTGTTTGGCTCGTATAGAATCCCCCGCAGTCGCAGTCGCAGTCGCAGTTGCAGTCGCAGGGATTTCTGTTCCACCTCTATGATCCGCGGCAAAGCTGTCACACCTATCGCAAAACTCACAGAATCTCCCTCAGTCCATCTCTCCTTCCGTCCCTCCACTATAAGTTGTTTCCTCTACGTAGCTTGTTATGCCAATACATGCCGTCGAGGGACATACCTCGCTCTCCCCTTCCCTTAGATGCCGCATGAAAGTTGACTGCCAAGCGAAGAAGGATACCTCGACTTGACCACAGTGCCGAGAGTTTCTGCACCTTATCCAGGATGTTCTCCTCTGAATCAGCGGAAACCACCGCCGACGTAGCTTCCTCCTACCTGGCTGCAGAGACTGATAAAAGTCTGCTGGTCAGCGTCCGAGCCATCGCACATGTAAATGTTGTCGGAGGTAGGAGATCCGCATTTGATGCCGGAGGGGAGCTTGGACCTAAAGTCGGAGTCAATCGACTGTTTAGGTAGCGAGCACATTCCACTGTCAATGTAGTATGTGGCATAAGCAGGAGGGTACACTGCCGATGCTGCGAGAGGCATCATGGCGAAGCTCAGTAGCTGAAGAAAGTTCATCGTGGATCAGAACGTGCGGGAGTGTGATGGGGTTAGTTGGCTCGAACTCAGCAAGATGGGCCAGGTTGGGAAGTGATAGCGACTACCGACCCAGAGGCTGCTGCATTTATACCTAAAGACGTGTGCTACTGAGTACTGATAGCTGATTCGGTCTTATCTGCGAGCTACAGTAGCACATTAGCACGCAATGATAGCGACACCCACTTGTGCCTCGGGAATCCTCCTTGATCTCATCTGCTGATCTTTACATTCCAACGTCTCTCGATATCAAAGTTCCCGGATCGGAAGAGACCAGCTCGTATCTAAGCATTTTCTTATCTCAAGTAACTGTTTCGTTATCTGGCTCTGTTTCGCAACAACTCTACGTTCAACCAGGTCGAAACGTCCGAAAATACCCGCAGGTGCTTCAAATGCTGCTGCTTCGCACAACACGATTCGTAGCGCTCTTCGCCTCCAGCATGCTGACCATTCGGCCTCTACTTTCGACTTGTTAGTACCGCACCTTAAATCGCATCCCTGCCGACTTTTCAGGAGGGCGAAATGTCTTGATAATGTGAATAAGGCATGCTATTTTGAAATACTGCAAGCATGAACGAGCTTCACAGCAAGGTCGAAAAAGTTGAAATTGTTACATGGAAGGGACAAACTTCATTCAATCACATGAAACTGGTTCCTCGTGTTCACGGGGACCTACAGAGTGATTATCGACCATCCTATCAGGCTCGACGATCAATATGAAGGGGATTGAGACTTGTCCAATCTGCTCTGGCTTATCTATCATAAGCTGGTGATGAAAGCTCAGCCTCGATCGTGACCGTTAGACCTCTGGTCCGGTTTGAGGCGATTTGTTGAGGTTGGCTTTCTTCAAATCGTTCCACTTTCCGCCTGAGGATTGGCAATATTCGCCCAGTAAATCGAACTGTGCGTTGCTGACGTGACAAAAGTGACCGTTCTTAATAGTCGGATCCTTGAGCGGGATGCATCTGTCCTGGACGCTTTTCAGATCTCCTTTGAATTCGTTCTCGAAGGCGGCTTTCGTTTCGGACATATCTAGGATACAGCCATAGTACCTGTAGTCTGATTCGTAGCTGCTCACGTAGTATACGCCGGCTGCATTGGGGAACGAAGGGGTTGTGGGACCTTCCCCTTTTTGTGCTTTGACGAACGAAAGATACAAGATTCCTAGAAGGAGGACCTTCATGCTTGAGAGCAGGTGAGAGAGCATTTCGTGTTGATGTTGCGCTTCTTGGAGTATCCGACTTGCTATGGTAGGAGAGAATCTTGAAGTTGTCGTAGAGAATGGGGACAAAAGGCATAAGTATCTATCTTTGTATAGTGCCGTAGTCTATCGTGATTTTACGGAGCCCCGTTCACTCTGCCGAGGCCAGCTCTGCTGTGTCCCTTCGCTTTCCCTGCCCAGTAAGTAGCCTGGCATCTCAGTGCGATCACTCCTCTCCTGCGCGCCCCGGTGTTACGCTCCGCGTAGCAACCTGAGCTATTGTTCCACTAAAGCCGAACGAGGCTCAGCACAACGAGCGAGCCGTTTCCAGCTCTCATTTCGGGTTGTCAGCGCCGCAACAAGCGTGGGAATGCAGGCACGACTGAATCGTGCTGCATGATGCCGTCCCGGGGCTTGGAATGACTGTGTTTCATTTCGTTGAGCCACGCCCGAGTATCCTTGGCGTCTGTGATCTTACTCTCTGGTATAGTCGCTCCCTGCACTAGTTTTTGGGCTTTGGTTTTGCAGCGTGTAGCGACTGTACCGTCGTTGCTGTCGTGGAAAGGTCCTATCGCTCTGTCTTGTGTTTGCTAACCTGTAAGCGTTAAAATTCAGATTGTGAAGCAACACACGAACTTGTTCACATGTAGACACATAACAAGGAGCGGCGAACGAAAATATGATTGTGGGAGCGTAGAGGAGACTCTGACAGGGAGTTTGGGCGGGTACGTTGATCTAAGCGACAGCCTTTGTGGAGAGGGCATAGAGAGAAGATCGGCGGAGGATTCAGGTGGGCTTGATGCGGTTGTTGTGGTTCTGCCAGTAGGCACCTTTTCCGATGCTGTCGCAGACCGACTTGATCGCCTCCATCTTAGTAAGAGGGGCGAGGATGCACGCGAGTCCTCGGGCTCCGGGCTCGTTGGGGGTGAAGCAGGTGCTCGGAGATGGGTTGGCCTTCCAGTCCCACTGCGACTCGAACGAATCCTTGGCATCCTTGGTGTAAAAGGTGCACGAGGCCATAGAGCACTCGTACGGGTCGATCAGGGTGTACATCGCCACCGCCTCCGGATCCATGGGCGGGAACAGGAACGGTACCTCGTATGCGACCGCAAAGGTGAGGCTACCGAGCAGGAGAGCGAGAGCGAAGGTCTTCATGTTGACGCTTGGGCCCAAGTTCGTAAAAGTAGAACATTGAGAAGCCACAGACCGAGGCCTGATATAACTCCCATTTAAGCCTTTTTTTCACTCTCTGAACTGCCTTTGTTCTGAGCTTTCTTGCTATTGCGCCATCAACCGCGTTGAGCTTGGCCCAACCTTCAGCCCCATGTGCACTTCACCAAAAATTGTGAGCTAGAACCCTCCAATCGCAGCAAGGCGCAGCGCATCACGGAGCAGTTTCTCTTGAACCGCTCCGAGATGAGACCCGAGACGGGACTTGTGTTTTGTTGCCAGGCAACGAGTTGCGCCCACCTCAGGCGCCGTGCTCAGGCACTTCCTCGATACAGTCACACTCTGGACTCACGCAGTGTCATGGCAAGTGTATGGGGGACAGAAAGCAAATGAAGAGTGGATTTCGAAGACTCGCGGACAGAGTGAGTTGCGTTGTGGATTGGGGCGAGAACATGAGCAATCTGAAGAGACTGCCCTCTCCTTACGTGTGCAAGACAGCGAAGTCAAAGAACGTTGGCAAGCTTCCACGCGGCACCGCCAGCGGGGCAACCATGATTGGCGTTTCCGCATCGAATCTGCATCTTGTCAGTGTCAGACCACCCGTAGGGCAATCAACCGCGTTGTGGTACGTAGTATCGTTGGAGCACGTGACGCCCCAGTAGCTGGGGTCCCATACAAGGTCGAAGACATCTATCGAGCATTGAGTGTAGAGCGAGCACCATCCTTCTCGGGGGTCGGCGTCTATCGTGAAAACGAAAAACTTCATCACGTACAGATCCGGATGATCGGTACACCACCAGTCAGTCTCCATCTGTCCTATGCGACACACAATCGAGCTGATTCGGCCACCCTTGTCCACAGCCATCGTCACTGTTCGCTCGTACAAGTACATTGAATTGCAATAAGGTAGTCCTGGATCACTTTTTGCTCTTGCGCTTCTTCTTCTTGGGCGAAGGTGTTGACTCTGCTGCCTCAGCTTCGGGCTCGGGTTCAGGCTGGCGCTTGGCGGCTGGTGACTCGTCGTACCCTGTGCGAAAGTAGTTGTGAGTGAGAGTCACGAGTGGAGGGGGACAGGGGAGAGACTCACCCTCGAAGGGGTCGCGCTTGGGCCTCTTGGAAGCAGGCGCGGGCGCAGGCGTGGACGCAGCCGACTTTTCCTCCTCCTCCTTTTCTTCTTCAGCGGCGGGAGCAGGAGAGGCGGCAGGCGAGCCGTCCTCGTCAAACTTGGTGTGTTTCCCGGCACCGGAAGCGAGGGCGGCGCGGATGAAGCGGCCAGCTGCAGACCTGTCTAGCTTCAGTCGGTCTGTGGAGGCGCGCGATGTCAGCACGGGTGCAGCAGAGTGCGATGGAGTGGGTTTTACGGGCTCTTACCTTCTTCCTTGTCGGTGTCCTGGACCGCCTTGATCTTGGTAAAGTAGCCTTTGACGCGTTCGAGCTCACTGAGGACCGGGTGGTTGGACGGGTCCATGCCCTTGGTCTTGAGGTAGACTGTAGCCGGCCACCGTGTATCAGTACGACTGCACCAGATGATGAGCGGCGTGGTGTTCACTTACTCCATACGAGGTCGAGCAGGACATACGCCACACTGACCTGCAACCGAGCCGAGTCCAGCCTGCCCTCCAGATCGCTCGGGTCCTCGCGTTCCTGCAAGGTCTGCGTGATAGCCTCGAGCGTATGCTCGCCCAGCAGGGGCTCGAGCACCTCCTGCAGCGCCGCAAAGCTACTCGAGACCGCCTGGAGCGTGGGGAGCGGCGACTTGGTCAGTGACGACATGGCTGTTGTTGTTGTTCTCCACAAAGAAACGAAAGGCGCACGCACAGCAAATTTTTACTCGAGGCACACTGAGGAACTTGTCCGAGTCCCGAGGCACAGACGCGTAGCCCCACTCCCACCTGACGCAGGTTCGGACCCGAAGCAGCTGTCACACCCTCATCACACACAATTGGACACGCGAGCTGCAGCTGTGCGTCTGGCCCTTTGTTCTCCAACTCAGCACGGCACTTGGGCAGGCGAAACAATGGGGCGAGGTGGGGCACTAATGGCGAACAATGGAGCATGGTAAGGTGTAATTTCATCGAATCAAACCAGAAAACAAAGGAAAATCTACCTCATTGGCTGGAAGCAGGAGCTGGTGTGGCCGTCCAAGTGCCGAAAGCGTAGTCAAGCGTACTGGCCGTGCTAGAGCGCGAGTGAGGCGACGCGACGAGAGGGGAAACAAAGAAATCCTGTGCGCGTGGCGTCGGCGTCATTTCACCAAAGCAGATACTCGCAAAGTGCTCCGTGTCCGGCTGGTTGAAAGAGACAAAGGGAGCGTCCGTTCCCGTTTCCGTTCCCGTGCTGGTGCTGGTGCTGGAGGGTAGAGTGCCCTTGCTGACTTTGCTGGAAGGAAGCGGCTTGTTAGGTCGGTAATTGATGGCCGTCGACTCAGCACCCAGTCCTTTGTCCTTTGGCGAGAAAAAAGGAAAAGCGGGTTCGTCGAAAGAGGCAAAGGAGGATGTGCTGCTCCCGAGCGTTGCGTTGTTGTAGAACTGCGCGTTGAAACCGAGTGAAGAAACCTCGCTTCCCTCAGTAGAAGAGAAGGAGGCAGAGCTATCGGCAGAGCAGTAGCGTGTATACCCCGGCTTGGCTGACTGCGCAGAGGGGCGTCCCAGTCCAAGGCTCAGTCCGAGCGTTCCATAATCGGGTGGCGATGCAGAGTGCTCCACCTTGACGGGAGGAGTAGTAACAATGGGAGCTTGAAGCGTGCACGGTCGCTGCCACTCTTCCTCGTCATCGTCATCCGTCTCAAAGTCGGTAGTGCTCGACTCGCGGTAGTCTGGCTTGCATCGCACCCGGTCGCTGGCACGCGTAGTGCGAGTATTCTTGCCCTTATCCTTGGACTTGGTGTTGGTGGTGATGGTAGCCTTCCTGCCCTTGCTGACTGTCGTCTGAGCTACATGCTGTTTGCGGATGGTGGATGACTTGTTACGCTTCTGAGCAGCAGCAGCCTTGGCCACGAGCTCGACCCAGTCGCCCACGCGCTCCTTGGCGCCGACGCGGATCCAATCCACCATCGCGTCCCAGTCCTTCTCGAATTCAGCCACGCGCTCGAGGCTCTTCTCGCTAGTCGGGTCCTTGCCTTCGTTAAGCAGACGCGAGAGAGGGATGCACTCCCGGTCGTCCGTGTCGATCTTGGTCTCGTCGCCAAACCGCTTCTTGAGGCGGAGGATCTCTTCAGCGAGCTGCTTGGTGAAGGAGCGGTCGTTCTTGCCGTACTTTTGCATGATCTGGCTCCATCCACTGCGTCGGCGGGCGTTGATGAACCAGAGCGTGAGTTGGCTGGGGGTCATGGGCTTGCGATTGGTATTGCTCGCCATAATGTCGTTGTTCGTCTTGTCGAGCATGTGGTCCTTGTCTCGTTGATTGGGATACGGCCCGGTGATGTGGTCGAGAAAGTACTGACGCAGGTGATGCGATGGCAGGCAGTCCGAGCCAGTCAGCACAACTTGTTGGTTTTTCCGAACTGTGTTGCTGCTCGTTTTCGATCGTGTCGAATCGAGAAGTTGCCTACTTTTATCGACTAAATTGCTCCTGTTTGATTGGTAAGACTTCTCGAGCTCCAAGAAGGAGACTGCGACAGCTTCAATTCTCCGCACTTGTGAATAAATCTGGTGCAGAGATCGGTTGCCCAGATTCGGTCCCAGCGGCACTTTTGAGAGGATGTGGGAGATTTCATCGATACGATCCTGAACACCTTCAAGAGTGTTTTTGGTGGAGAGATCAGTTCCAAGAACGCTGATTTCTATGCTTGAAAGTGCGGTTTTGAGCTCTTCGAGACTGTTCATGCTGGCACAAGTCAAGTGGATGTAGTGGTAAGAAAGAATGTTCGGACAAAGGAGAAAGGGTAAGAGAAAATAACAAGCGCGAGCAGAGGGATGAACGCGTTATACACAGAACACCCACACATCTCACCGCGCCAAAGACAAAGGGACTTCACGTATCCAACTTGGGCTCTCCAACATAAAGCGCCTGGTGTTCTTTCGACGTTTCCTTTCCTCCCATCAACAACAACTTACATGCTGCGCAATGCCTTTCACGAAGGCTGACTCTCTCCGCACCTTGATCAGTGTCCTTGATCAAGTTATTCAAGCTACCGCTACAGAACATGGCGTCAAGCCTAAGCCTGTCGCTCATCAAACTGCTCACGAGGAGCTGGAGTTGCACGATTGTGGGGCTAACGAATTCAGCAAAGTTTTGCAGAGATATCGTCTTTCACCATCTTCACTCGACAAATTGCTTCAGCTGTATGACCACTACGGTGCGACAACCTCCTCAAGTCTGACTCGAACGTTTCGTGAAATGATCGTAAGACTAGAATCGCTAGGGGGGAATCGTCATATAAGTGCCTTGAGGACCATCTTTGAGGTTCGATACCAGGAATATATGAAAGCTATCCAAAATCAGATCATCAGCATCATCGAACAGCGACTCCCATCCACCACCGCCGACAACACATCCGACACGGACTTCTGCACCTCCTCCTCCTCCGACATCGACGGCGACATCAAGCCCCCGCACCGCGCGACGGCCGTTTCGCTGCTCGAGCTGGCGTTCGAGCACAGCCCTACGATCACCCAGGCCGAAAAGTACCGTCTGGCCGAGATTACGGGTCTCGATCCGCGCCAAGTCACGATCTGGGTACGTTCCCCTTCCCCTCTTCTAATAGGATGCTGTACTGATGTGTGGCGTAGTTTCAGAATAGGAGGAACCGACGGTCACGTAAACGCAAGGCACCTGAAGAAAGCGAGGGCGAGAGTTCCAGCTCGTCAAGCGCGCTCTCGAGTTGCACGAGCTCGAGAGGCACCAAGTCCCCCTGTCTCCGCAGCGCACTCAACGCCTTCGGCTGCTCGGACGACACCTCGCCCACCCTCGTGCCCACCGACCTCCCACCCAGCACCAACCACCACACCCTCGCGCCATGGGGCGACATCAGCCTCACACTCGACTACAGCACACTCTTCGACCCACACGCACTCGACGCCATCCTCGCAGACACAGGCAGCGACTACATCGACATTGACGTCGACCCGCAAGACATGGAGGGCGTGGGCGTACCCCTGTTCGATTGGGCTCCGTTCGCTACTGTTGAGCTTCCGCCTCAGCAGGGCTGGTAGCCCATGCCTCTCGCGCCGATACACGTGCCTCCCGCGCTTCAGAGAGCGCAGAGGGCGTCTGGAACGCGTTGGCCAGCGGGAAGCGCTGACGCGCCACCGCATCGAGCTCGCTCACGTCGCCACCGACCAGAGACCGGGATGCAAGTACCGTCTGCAGAGAGAACAAAGTGTCAGGCAGGCCTCAGTGTACATAGACAGAGCTAGTGTGAATACAACAACAACGTACCTGGAGATCGGCGGTAGATGCCAGTGCGACCGCCTGCGCACGAGCCTCGTCCGCGCCACGGAGGGCCAGCAGAGCGCCCAGCGCGTGCGCGTTAGGCTGCTTCTGCACATAGTCGGTGTAGTACGCTTCGGCGCTCACATCGGCCGGGACGACGGTGGCAAGCGCGCTTGCTGCTGCAGCAGTCAGCTCCGGCGCCGCCAGCTTGATGCGAACGACCTGTGCAACCAGGTCAGGGTGAGCGGGCTCCAGCTTGTGCGCGTGTGTGAGCGCACGCACACACAGCAGCCAGTTGCGCTGTCGGAACGCCACCTCAAACGTCGCGAGCCACGTCTCGACGCGCTTGGGCGCGTGCAGGTGCAATTGACGCAGGAACGCCGTCGCGTCCTCGAGCGGGCTGGCGGTCGAGAGCAGCTGCAGACCCTTGGGGTCCTTGTCTTCCGGTGGTGGCGGTGTCTCGTCATCATCCGCAGTCGCAGCCGCAGCCTGCTTCTTGGCCGCGGCCTCCTTGGCCTTCTTGGCCGCTTCCTCGGCAGCCTTGAGCTCAGCCTTCTTGGCCTTCTTGGCCGCCTTTTTCTTTTCCTCCTCGCTCATCTCCCCATTCGCAGTGGCAACCTTGCCCGTCTCGCCGCCGTCCTTGCCGTTGCTGCCACTGCTGCTTGCCAACGTTGGCTTGTCGTGAAGATCCGTGTAGATGCGGATCGCGGAGAGCGCAGCGCGGAAGTAGGCAGGGTGAGATCGCAGCTGGTCCTCGAATCGACATGTGCTCACGTAGCTGCGCAGCGTCATCTTGCGCAGACAGTACGAGTGAAAGTCGAGCTGGTCGTCGTAGATCTCTTGGAAGGTGCGGTCCACCTGGTGCAGGCGCTTGAGCGCCATACCCAAGTCTCCAGCGCGCTGGTACGCCTCGGCCTCCTCGACGAGGTACCAAAGTGCCTGCATCTCGTTCAGGTCGAACACCGGGTCTGGTGCATCGGGCTTGGTGAACAGACCTACTACCTTGACGGCCTCCTCGATCTGTTCGATGCGGAGGAGGTACTTGGCAGCTTTTGAGTTGAGGAAACGATCTTGACCATCCAGGAGGCGCGCGTCTGTCATGGCGTCAGAGGCACCCTGCAGGTCACCGCCACGCTTGAGCACTCGCGCTCGGATCATGTGCAGTTCTGGTAATGTGGACGAGTGGGCGATGGCAGAGTCAATGTAGGCCAGCGCACGGGGAGCCTGGCCAATGTACGAGTAGTGCTGAGCAAGGTAGTATAGTGCCCACAGGTATGACGAGGGTGGGTCGGTCTCAGTCTCGCCGTTGTCGGTCTTGGGAGCCCATTCGAGACGGAGGGCCTCGGCGACCTCCTCGAGTGCCTGCTGCTTGGCTGCGTCGCGGTAGAGCGACTTGAGGTCAGAGAAGAGGGAGGGGATACCCTTGGTGAGAGCGTTGCGGATGTACGAGCCAGCCTGCGCCTTGAACTCGTCCCCCGTGGCAAAAACGAGCGCGAGTCGCTTGGCGGCGGTGGACTTGGGGTGGGCAGTCTGGAGTTCGGAGAAGATGGAGAGGGCCTTGGCACGCGCGTTGTCGTCGTTGGCAGTCGAGTCGAGCTGGACACCGTGGACGCTGAGGAGGCCGGCAAAGTAGCGCCTGTTCTCGGCGTTGCTAGCAATGAGGTTGCGCCAGATCTTTTCGGCGTCGTCCTTCTTGTCGAGCTGCTGGAAGCACTTGGCGAGAGTCTCGATACGTGCCTTTTCGTCGACGATCTGGTCCTTCCTGTCCTCGAGCAGCTCGACGGCCTTGGCGTACTGCTTTGTCTCTTGGAGGATGGAGGCGTGGTAGAGGAGCACTTCCGAGTGTTCATAGTTGCGCTTGGGAACGTCGCGCATGACATTGTCATACCCCTCGAGCACACGAATGGCCTCGTCGCTGCTGCCAGCGAGGTGGTGTGCGACGGCAAGGCCGACCCAGTTCATGCGGAGGTGGGGCTGCATCTTGAGGATGGTGAGGCGGGCGTCTATCAAGGGAGCATAGTTGCGGAGCTGGAGGTGGAGGAAGGCAGATTCGCGGAGGAGGTTAAAGTTGCCAGACTCGATGCGGAGTGCCTGAGAGTAGCACTTGATGGCCTCTTCGTAGTTCTTGTCCATGCGGTTGAGGATGCCGAGTGCGTGCCAGCAGATGAAGCTGGTGAGGTCGAAGCGGACACCTTTCTTGGCAAGCTCGATGCCCTCTTCGCGGCGGTTGAGCGAGGCGAGCAGGAGGCCCTTCATGCAGAGGGTCTCGCCATGCTCGGGGAACTTTTTCAAGATGGCATCGGCGGTCTTGATGCCAAGCTTGTGCTTTTTGTTCTCGTACTCGAGGATGAGCCGCGCAAAGAGGGTGCGCTCCTTTGTGGGGAGCGCCGACTTTTTGGGTGGCATGGGCGGCGGGGATGTGCGGGACTGCTGCGCTGGGGCAGAGTGGTGTTGATGGTCGTGGTGGTGGTGGTGGTGGTGGTGACGATGGAAGATGACGAGAGGCTCAGTTGTTCTGGTTTGCTGTGACTGCGTCTGCTTCTGCTTCTGCTTCTGCTTCTGCTTCTGGCTTCTGTTTCGGCTGCTTCCGCTGTTGCTTCTACCTTCTGTTTCTGCTTGTTGCATGCACGCTCACGCACTCACTCGCGGCCTCACTCACTAAACGCACGCACGCACGCTCTCCTTCCTGGAAGAACGCAACGCGATCACCACCAAACCAAAACCTCAATTTGGATTTTTGGGGGGTCCTCCAGCAGCAGCACACTCACCCGGCCGACAAAGCCACGCGCAGGGCAGTGCTGTGCTGCTCCACATGGCCCCGACGCCGAGCGAATCGAGCGCAGGGCAGCACAGGGCAGCCAGCGTGACCCTGACTGTCGGACCGGACTCTCGGTGTTGGTCATTTGGGCCCTTTCGCTGTCCACGCATCCTTCCTACCATTCCCGTCCCTCTCCCCCGTCCATCAAGTTGCCCACCATTTCCGCCGAGCAACACCTGGGCCACGCCGCAGTGCCGCGCATCCGACAGCGGCAGCAGCAGCACGTGCTCGACCCCACCATCTCACACGGCTCCTCTCCATCTCGCGCCAACGGTCACACCCAGAACGTATTCAGCATCTCTACCGTCAACTGGGCCAAGAAGCTTGCCGACATGGCCAACCCCAACCAGACAGGCAACGACGACCAGGTCCGTCTCACGCTCGGCGATGTGGGCGTAGGACGGGTGTACGAGCCCTCGGGCCTCATGGGCGCCTCCTCGCCCTCGAGTGGCTTTGGCTCTGCTCCAACGTAAGTACATCCTGAGCGTATCCTCTTGCTACGCCTTGTACTGACCAGTTTCCGGGTTCAGACCATCACGGTCACACTACTTCTTATCACGCGACGAGATTCTCAAGGGCGTGGCGAATCGCTTCGTCCACTCGTCGGCCTATCTCTACTTTTACGCCTCGATGGCTCTCGCGTCCCTGCTCACTGTCGTCATTTCGCTACGATCAGAATGTCCTGGAACACTATTCTACGCGCTCGAGCTCATCATCAACCTGCTCCTCATTGCTGAGGTCGGAATTCGCCTCGTTGCCTTTGGCAAGGTACGTTTTCTTCTCCCCCTCCTGCCCTCTTCCTCTCCATACTGACCCTTCCCTTCACTAGCAATTCTGGAAGAGCACATACAACATGATTGATCTGGGCCTCGTCTTGCTTTGCGCCGTGACACTTGGCATCATCTTCTTCCACCACGAGTGCTCGCCATTCCGCGGCGGAGAGGGCGGCGGCCGGTCAGGCAAGGGCGAGGAACTGCTGGACAGCGTACTGCTCATTGGTCGAAACGTTGTGCAGGCACTCCGATTGGTATCGATCGTACGGAGAAGCGGGTCGTCCGCCACCTCGCGGCCGTCACGGATCGAGATTGGGGCGAGACCGTACTCGCTCGACCTGGACCTCGAGGATGAAGGCGCCATGGCACGAGACCGGATGCGGGTGGCGGAAGAGGCGCCTCTGTTTGATGCGGACGACGATGAATTGTAGTAGTATTGAGGGTAGGCTACATGTGATCGTAAAGAGGATATGCGGTATGCATCAGTGATTCACCACATCGCGCAAGATGACACACCACTTGTTGGCCATGTCGTTGTTCTGTTTCGCAGTCCAGATGTGGCGCGCCTGGGTTCCCTTCTTGCCGTTGCTGCTGCTGCTGTTGTTGTTGCTGCTGTTGCTGTTATTGTTGTTGGGGGTGTCTGCCGTGTCTGCGGGGCTGCCGGTGCGAGTCCAGCTCTGCTGCGCGTGGGTGTGCTCGTTCTCATGCAGCTGCGCCTGTTCGAGATGGTAGCTAGCCTTGTCGAGCAGCCTCGTGATCTTTGCGATACTATGCTGGATCAGCGCCGTCTCCTGTGTCATCCATCGACTCTCGCCCGCCCGCGCGGCGCCCAGCAGGTTGTTGAAGAGCGCGCTGGTGCTTCGGACCTTGCGCCGGAGGTCGACGATCTGCGTTTGCGGCGCGACGTTATCTGCCGCGGGCTGGGGCTGCTCTCGTCCTCCTGGTGGGTCGGGGTGCAGGATCCGGTGATGGTGGTGGTGATGTTGATGCGGCGGGTGGTGATGGTGGTGATGGTGGTGATGGTGATGATGTCGACCCTGTGTCGCTATGGCAGATGGATGCGTCCTAGCCGCAGCGCTGCTTGGCCCTGCCTCGCCAACTCGAGCACCCGCACCCGCACCAGCACCAGCACCGCGCTCCTCTCTCATCGAGCTGCTCGATGGACGCCTCCCCTCCGCCCCAAGATGACTCTGCATCCGATTATTAAACTCCATTTGATCTTGCCGCCGTCGTTCGTTGGGATCAGTATGATGCGTGGCAGAGGCGGAGCGAAGTTGGTACCGATGGCGACGCTGTGGACTGTCTTCTTGGAGGGACATGGTTCACTCTCTCTCTTTGGGCCCAAAATGTTGGTTGAATATGTACTTTACGGTATCGTATCCGGCAAGGCCGAAGGGTAGAGAAGAGTAGAGTAAGAGTAAGGCCAGGCAGGAGCTGCGCCCGTCTACGAGACACGTTGGACGGGAAGGATGTGTGAATATGCGAGCGGGAGGGTGAGAGTGGGCGGGGCGCTGGTTGTGCCTGTGTGTCTGATTGATAGAAACCGGACCAGTTGTCTCGAATCGGGATTGGGGGGCACCGTACCGTGGGCTGCGTCAACCGTAAATATGTACCGCACTCTATTGAGAAGGAGACATGGACCTAGGCCGAGGTTGAGGCTGCGGCAAAGCAAAGCAAAGCAAAGAGGAAAAAGCGCTCCAAGCCATGCTTCCGTATCCGGTCGGACCAGCAGACAAGCGACAAATTAGCATCGGACCATTTCCCACTCTCTATCCGTCTCTCTCTCGTTCGCTCGCTTTCTCTCATGGTTTGTTCTTCAAAGCCAGACTGAATTTGAAGAAAAAAGAAAGAAAACCTCTTGATATGAGAGGGGGACGGGAGTGGCTGGCGGAGGTTTGCTACGGGTTCAGCCCAGCATGGAAAAAGCAGAGGGTGACAGGCTGTATTGCGCCCGTGTTTGTCACTACAGTAAGCAGCCGGCGGTACTGTGTTCGAGCCTGAATCACTACCCGTACTGGGTAGTGTACAGTACTGTACAGTATCTGAGCAGAGGCGAGGCGACAGCCGTTCGTTTGTGACGAGACACAACGAGCGCATGAATGGATGCAAGCCGAAGCGGTTGCCATTGTTTCGCGATAAAGAAAAGCAACGCCCTCAGCTCTGATTGTCACACCGCAAACGACTCTGGCTTACCCGATCTTGCTGCGCCCTGCGTCTGAGATACGAGACGGCACCGTGATCTCATTGGGTGGCTGTCAACCGCAACCGCAAATTGGGCGTTTGTGTCTTTCGATTTGTCTGCCAAGGCGGAGCCCAACCCGGACTTGGTTCAGTCACAAACGAGCTGGAGGCTATTTGATACCGCAGCTAGCGGGTTGGCTTGGCTTGGCGCTCCCCGTCTTGCGTTCCGTTGCGTCGCATTGCGTAGCGTAGCGTTGCCTTGCGTTACCTTGCGCTGCGCTGCGAGGTGTCGGTTGACAGCGACAAGTGGAGGCAAAAAGACGCAATGCAAGCAATGACGACTGACGCGCCGCGCCGCGCCCACCGACCAAGTCTGCCCCAGAAGAACAAGTGTTCCTTCGCTCCTGACCTCCACAACGCAGCACCAGCCCGCCCACCATGTCACCGGGAGTCGAGACCAGCGCCTCTCCGTCCACCCTTCCGCTCCCCTCGGACCCATGGATCTCCAAGCTCGTCTTCCTGGGCACAGGCACCAGCGGCCAGGTGCCCGCCATCCACTGCGTGACCCAGTCCGACTTTGGCCACTGCTCCACCTGCCAGGACGCTCTGCTCCCCGGCAGCAAGAACCGACGCGGCTGCACAAGCGTAGTCGTCGTCGGCCACGACGACAGTGCCATCCTCATCGACTGCGGCAAGACGTTCTACGCCTCGGCCCTCGCCCACTTCCGCCGAGAGCGCATCCGCCGTCTCCAGGCTGTCCTGCTGACCCACGCGCACGCCGACGCGATTCTCGGCCTAGACGACCTGCGCGCATGGACCATGGGCGGCGTCATCCAGGATCACGTGGACATCTACCTCACACAGGAGTGCATGGACACGGTGCAGGGCATGTTCCCGTACCTCGTAGACAGGTCCAAGTCTACGGGTGGAGGCGACGTCGGCACGCTCCGGTGGCACGTTATCGACCCGCGTGTGCCGTTCGACGTCCCCCTCGCCACATCACCACCGCTGACCGTAACCCCGCTGCCCGTGCTACACGGCTACATTGGCCGCAACAAGCCGTTCGAGGCAATCGGCTTCCGCATCAGCTCGTTCGCATACATCAGCGACTGCCACCACATCCCAGCTAGCACGACTGCCCTGCTGGCCGGTGCGAGTGTGCTCGTGCTCGACGCTCTCAAGATGGACAGGCACCTGAGCCATTTCTCCTTCTCCCAGGCACTCAGCTACGTCTGCTCGCTGCCCCACACGGCGCCGGAGCTGGTCCTCCTTACTGACTTTACACACCGCGTAGAGCACCACGCGACACAGGCGCTCCTGCATCGCTGGCGAACCGGGCTGCTCAACTGGGCGGCAGACGCCAAGACCACACTCACACCCTCCGGTAAGGGCGAGGCTGGTGGGCCGCGCTGGTGGCACGGTGCGTGGGACGAGCGGGCTTGCGAAGCTGCGCTCACGGTCCGCCTAGAACCCGCTGCAGAGGCACACGCCTCCCAGCCAGCCAATGAAGACGCCTGGCGCACCAGCCCGCACTACATCCCCCCCGTGCTCATGGCCTGGGACGGACTCGCACTCTCCTTTCGCCCACCATCATAGACAGTGACCGTTTCATTCCAGCAAGCAAAAAGATATAGATAGATACTGTAGACGGGGTACATAAATGAGCATGTACTGTACTGTACTGTACTGTACTGTACTGTACTGTAATTGGAAGCTGGCTAATCTCCAGATCAGAGACGAGCGTCACGCTGCGGCAGGTCCGGAGAGGCGGGGAAGACGGCGCCGATATCGCAAGCCACGTTGCGAGCGACACCGCGGGCGCCGGCCATGGTTGTGATCATGGGGTTGACGCCAGAGCTCTCGGGCATGATGGACGCGTCCGCGACCCAGAGGTTCTTGGTGCCCCAGACGCGGCCTTCCGGGTCGAGCGCGGACCGCTTGGGGTCCGAACCCATGCGGCAGCTTGCCATCTGGTGCGCAGAGCCGATCGTCATCATGTACGGCTGCGCGCCGACGGTCATCACCTTCTGCTGCCACGCCTTGTACGCCGGGTCGTTCAAGTTGCGCGGCACCGTCTGCACGGGCGTGAATGTCGCGGGGACCTGTGTCGTCTCCGTGATCACATCGTCAGCCGAGGGCGCAAGTCCAGTCAGCTCGGTCGCAGAGAAGACAGGCACGCCCACCTGTGCCGTGGCAATCTCCTCAGCGCCACCCATCATGTGGATGTCGGCACCGGCCAGTACGCCGCGCACAAGCGAGCGCTGGTCAAACTTGGAGATCGAGTAGTCAAAGCGGTTCTTGCCCTCCTCGTCAACAAAGACACGGCCACCATCGCGGTCACGGCAGATGATCACCATCGTGTACGAGTAGGGGTACTTGAGCATGCGCATCTTGGCTTCCTTGGGTGTGGAAAAGTTGTTGAACGCTGCGTGAAGAGATGGCGAGGAGGCGATAACCTCAATCTTGCAACCCCAACCAGCAGGGTCAACCATCTCGGCGCCATTTGAGACCATGGTTAGCAGGCCACCCTCCCATGGCTTGACAGGGAAGTTGTAGTAGCCAGTGACGACGGTGGCAGGGTGCAGACGGAGATTCTGGCCAATCTGCTTATTGTACCTGAGCTCGGGCGATCGCTGCAGGATGGCGGGAGTCTGCATCGAGCCAGAGCTGACGACGACACCCTTGGAGGCCAGGATCTTGACCTTGCGGCCGTCAACAGTGGCAAGGGCTCCGACAGCCTTGCGGTTCTTGTCAAAGAGAACACGCTCAACGTGACAGTTGGTCATGAACGCTGCTCCAGCCTCAGCAGCATCCTTAAGCCAGGAGACGACACCGCCCTGCTTGTGACCTGAGATACAGCCGAGCTGGCACTTGCCACAGTAGTGAGTGTGACCACCGCTGTTCTGAGGGACAGGAGCAACATCGTGGCCACAACGCTGGGCACCGAGAGCAAGGAGCGAGTTACCGACGTTGTGGCGGATGGGGGCGACATCAACACCCATGCGAGTACAGACAGCGTTCAGGTCCGAAGTGAACTGCGGGCTGTTGTAGTATGGCACACCGTACTCGTTAGCCCAGGCCTGACGGGCAAAGTAACGGGGCTTGAGCGAGGCGGACCAGTTGATGGTTGAGCCACCGCCAAAGGTAGAGCCGGCGAGCACGTTGATGGTGCTGCTCTCTGATGGGAAGATACCCCAGTTGTCGTAGAGGAGCGGGTAGGCCTGGTCCTCTCGGCCAACGACCTCGTCTGGCTTGAGGTAGATGCCCTTATCGACAATGAGAGTGCGCACGCCACGCTGGGCGAGGTAGCTTCCTGCGACGCCGCCACCGGAACCAGAGCCAATGACGAGCACCTCAGTGTCTACGATGATCTCGGTGCCTTCAGGCTGGGCAGCGATCTTGTCATTCTCAAATTTGTAGTCATAGAACTTGGTGGGCTCCTTGTTGTTCTCAGCCTTCTCGGACCAGTCGGTGGGACGGCCGTCAGGGTACCCGATCGCTTCCCACGCGGGCTGGCAGAACCGGTAGTAGACGAGGAGGGTGATGCCCTTGAGACCAGAACCGGCCTTCTTGAGGAGCGTGATGCGCGAGTTGGCCCAATTCTTGAAGATCTGCGCGCGGGCATCGTAGTCGAGTGTATGGAAGGGGCCAACGTGTCCAGTCAGAGCCAGGCATCCGGGGCGAGTGCCGAGGAGGGAGAGAAGGAGGTTAATGTCGGAAATGTTTTTGCGCGAGAGCGAGTGGTGCATCTGGGAAGCGGCAAAGTCGAGCAGGCGCGGGTATGCGCTGAAGCCATTGGCGGCAAACTCGGGCGCGAGCTGCTTCTGGCGGTCAGTGGCATCCGGAGGCAGCTTGGAGAGCATGACGGCGATCTCCTCGTTGTTGAGGGGCGGGATGATGGTGTCCGCAACGGCCGAGTAGACCTGCTTCTGGAGGGGCGTCCAGAAGTCGTCCGCACTGAGCGGGACGGGCATGGGGACATTTGCGGGAACAGTAGTGCCACTCATGCTGGGCAGAGATGAGTGCTGAGTGGGAGGAAGAAAGGAGGATGGATTGAGGGGGACGGTCTGGGTATCAAAAGGGATGGTTCGGGGAAGGAGAAGTGGATGGGTAGATAGATAATGTAGTACGTTAAAAGTAACAGGTCACCCGAGGAGAGGGTGTGTGTGGCAAGTCACCGTGAATCACAGACAGAACAGAGACTCGCAAAGCGGGGAAGACTGTGGAGAGATGGAGACAGAGGTGGGCTTGCTGTCTGTAGCTAGACGAAGGCGAGGAAGCGGGCGAGCAAGCGGGCGTGGAGCGTGCATTCTATGTGCGGAGTAACTTGACTGGAAACAGCGGCTGCCTCGTCTTTGTCTCTTTGACCCGCTTTGACCTGCATGTCGTGCGTTCGTGAGTTGTCTGAGCTAAGAAGAAGGAAGAGAGAGGCGACAAAGTGGAGCAGACGAGGGGAAGCGACCTTCATCTCCCAGCCGCGGCTAACTGGCCACACAGCCAAACAGGCCATCCGACCCGCCAACTCTGGCCTGAACCCCGCCTTTGCTGCGCGTGAAAAACACAAAATCACATTTACGGTTCGGTGCGGTAGGCTGCGCGCAACACACACCTCTCTCGCACTGTAAGCCGCCCGCCACCTTTCGGTAACACCTTCGGTGCTGACCACGCACGCATGCACAGTCCGCCTTCACAGACGCCACACCCATGCAAGCACACACAGTGATGCTTTCGAATAAGCATTTTCTCTTATCCCGTCCGAGTGCAAGCTGGCTAGCGTGACAGAAATTTACCACGCCGTCAGGGTCTGCATCGCCTGCCACTGCAGCAAAGAACGTGTTCGAGTGTCAGTTTCAAGCCCGGACTGCAAACTGTGGATTGTGATTGAGAGCAGAGCAAACGCTAGACGCACCTTTGCACCCTTTGCAAGTTTCTGGAATCCACGCACAGCGCCAGGCTCGACGCAGACAAAGTGCTTGTAGTCGCCCGTCTGGAGGTCATTGATGCCCTCTTCGCCTTCCTTGGCCGGGTTCCAGACGGTCGTGTCGCGCAGTTCAGCAGAGCGTTTGATCTCGACACCCTTGCCCATGCGGCGCAGCGGGTCGTCCAGCAGGCCGGCATTGTACTGCACCGTGAGGTCGGTTGCGCCCTCTGTCGAGTTGACCGACGACTTGATCTTGCCAACGTGCGTGCGGTCGATGGCCTGGCCGTTGAAGTGCACCTCGGCATCCAGCTGCTCGCCCTCTTCAAAGTTGCGCAGCTTGTCAATGTAGAAGATGCCCTGCAGTCCCTTGACGCTCGCCTTGGTGCTGTCCGGCACGAGCAGGTAGTTGTGCAGCAGCGCCTGGAACGGCATGTCGGCGTCCCCGCGCGACGAGGGCAGGTGCGTCACAGACAGCTGGCACCGGAGCGAGTTGGGGTCGAGCGTGATCGTGTACTGCAGCAGCGTGTCGAATGGCCAGCTGGCCGCAATGTCTGGCCTGTCGCTCGTCTTGAGCTCGAGCGTGACAGCAACCTTGTCGTCCTCGCTGACCTGCGCCACGCTCGTCGAGATGGTCCAGTTGTGGTTACGCGCAAAGCCGTGCTTGTCGAGTGCCGTCACCTCCTTGGGCGCATCGGGATGATCCGATGGCGCACCGAAGACAGGGAACACGATCGGGATTCCGCCGCGAATCGGAGCTGAGCCATCCAGAGCGCTGGTTCCCAAAGTGTGAGTCAAAGGAATGCGCCCCGATGCTACGCCACGCCACGCAAGCTCAAACATGTACTCACGCCTTCTTGCTCAGAAAGAGGCGCTCATGGCCGCCAGCCGATTTCCAGCTGGTGACCGTGGCACCGAACAGCTTGAGCTCCGCACTCGCCTTGGACTTGGGCAGCTCGAGATGCAGTGTAGTGTCGTTGTTGGTCAGTGTGATGGGCATGGTGTTGCTGATCGTGGTGAGATGCACGGAATGGTCCGTTCGTTGGTGTGCTCTCCTCGCGATTGATTCACATAATGTATGCCCATGCTCATGTGGAGTTTCCCGTAAGTTACAGACCGTTAGATGGTCGGAGCTAAGCTTCACATACGGCCGAACGAAGAGAACGAGTGCACCGCACGCGTGGGCGGCAACGGGTGACTCCAAACAAAACCGAACACCGCACCGCCGCACAACTGGCCGGACCCTGTCTGTGGAGGCAATCCAGAGTCACGTCAGGGAAGAAGCAGAAGCAACGCAGAGGCAGCCCAGCAGAAGGGCAGTTCCTGACACGCACAGCCGAGGGCAACTCGCCTTCCCGGCCTGCTCTCTCACCATATCGACACACAGTTCCCCTGTCATGATCTTCCCACAAGCCGTCGGCTCGACGCAGGCACCGCACGTCCATTCGATCGAAACGCGCCAGTGGATCGACGGCCAGGTATGTTTCCGCTTCTCGTTCCCCATTCCGACGTGCAAAGAAGACTGACATGCACTTTGCTGCGCAGTACGTGCAAGCTACATCGACGAGTTCGGTCCCTTTGTACAATCCTTCGACAGGCGCATTTCTGCTCGCATTGCCCGAGTCATCCTCCGCTGATGTCGATGCAGCCGTTGCAGCAGCAGCACGGGCCCAGCCGCACTGGGCATCACTCGGAGCGTTAGCATGGGGCACATGCATGCGCAAGCTCGCCGAGCTCATCCGGCGTGATGCAACGTCCCTCGTGGCGCTCGAGTCGCTCTGCATGGGCAAGCCGTCCAATGCGCCCGATGCCATCCGAGCTGCAGCCATGATCGAGACGCTTGCGGGACAGGCCGTCGTCACCCACGGCGAGAGCTCCATCACCACCCCAGGCCAGGTGGCTTTCAGCCTACGCGTTCCCTTTGGCGTCACCGCCGCCATCGTACCCTGGAACAATGCTATCCTCCTCTCCTTCAACAAGGTCGCGCCTGCTCTTCTGGCCGGAAACACGATTGTTCTCAAACCCTCCGAACGGTGCCCCCTTAGTCTCATCAAAATCGCCTCTCTCTTCAAGGAAGCTGGCTTCCCTGACGGCGTGTTCAACCTCGTCAACGGAGGCGAGGACGTCGGTACCATGCTCACAACTCATATGGCGATCCGTAAGCTCTCCTTCACTGGCTCTATCAAAACAGGCCGAAAGGTCGTCCAGGCCGCGGCTAACAGCAACATGAAAAAGATCGTGCTCGAGATGGGAGGCAAGAACCCGTCCATTATCTTTGACGATGCGGACGTCGACGCTGCTGTTGCCGCGACCGAGTTTAGCATGGTCTACAACTGTGGCCAGGTGTGTATGGCCAACACGCGTATCTACGTCCAGCGCGGAATCGCAGACCGCTTCATTGATGCCTTCCAGAAGCGGTACACGGCTCGGGCTCCTGGAGACCCGTTCAGTGCCACTCCGCCACCCATGGGCCCTGTCGTAGATCGACGGGCGCACGACACGATCAGGACGTATGTCGAGGAAGCCAAAGCTGCAGGTGCCCGTGCGCTCACGGGCTCAATACCCTCCGGAGACGGCTTCTTCATCCCTCCTACCATTCTGCTTGACCTCCCGCACTCATCTCGTCCGGCACGAGAAGAGATTTTTGGTCCTGTCGTGTCCATCACCGTCTTTGAGACAGACGACCAAGTCCTCGAACTGGCAAACGACTCCGAGTACGGTCTGTACGCTTCGATATTCACACAAGACATGTCTCGCGGCATGCGCTTCGCTCGCTCCTTGGAGACGGGCACCGTCGCCATCAACCAGACCAGCCCAACCATCGCAATGGATATGCCCTTTGGAGGCATGAAACAGTCCGGTTGGGACTACGAGTTTGGTCAGCAAAGCATCGCTCGATGGACACACGAAAAGTCCATTCTTATCAAGGTATGATATTTGCTTGCGACAATCAGATTAGCATTCTTCGCTCGAGCGGATCGGACTGGATCTCAGAGGCTATGTGGTATATGCGTGCGGGGTCTGTGTGCGTGCAGAGAGAGAGAGAGAGAGGGTGTGTGCAGGTGTGTAGAGTTTCTTCTGTATACAAGGGACACGAGAAAGAGAGAGAGCAAAACACTCTACTTGAATGCCTGCTTGAGCGACGCAATCAAGCCCTTAAGACCCTTCTTCTTGGCAGGTGTCTCTGGCGCCGAGCTCGACGCGGGAGCCTCAGCAGCAGCGGTAGGTGCAGCAGCCTCGGTAGCGGGGGCAGCGGGCTCAGACGTGGTAGCAGGGGCATCCGAGGCAGTGGCATCGGCAGGAGGAGCAGGAGCAGCAGCGGCAGCAGCCGTCTCCTGAGCAGGAGCAGCAACAGGCTCAGAGGCAGCAGGGGCAGTAGGGGCAGTAGGGGCAGTAGGGGCAGTAGGGGCAGCGGCAGCGGCGGCCGCGGGAACCGAAGGCTCTTCAGCAGGCGCCGAGGCAGCGGGGACCACCTCCGTCTGGCCAGCGGTTACTGGCTCGGCAGCTTGCGTCTCGGTGGCAGCAACAACGGGTGTCGCTTCCGGAGCCGGGGTCGACTCGACCTTGAGTGCCTCGGCCTGAGTCTCCTTGGGTGCCTCGACCTCCTTGGTCGCCTGAGGAGCACTGTGAAGAGCGAGAGTTTTCAGTCAATTTGCAGCCGCGTAAGTGACAAGAGTCACATCCAAAAGAAATGTATACTCACGTCTCCTCTGCAACCTGTGTCTTCTCCAGCTTCTCGGCGAGCTGGTCGGTCTCATCCTTCTTGGCAGCGACGGCGGCACCAGCAGCAACAGGAGCAGCGGCAGCGGCAGCGGCAGCAGCGGCGGCGACCGGGGCGGCGGCGGTAGCCTCTTCAACCTGTATGAGAATGTTGCCATTAGCATAGGAGCGAGAAAAAGCCGAACGCTTGGCCGTGTCACAACATACCTTTTTCTCTTCTTCCGCCTTGCCCTCCTCCTCCTCTTCTTCCTCTTCCTCGGCTTCCTCTTCATCCTCCTCGCCCTCGGGGTCCATCTCGTCGAGCTCGTCAAGAGCGTCCTCGTGGTCATACTTGGCAAGAGCCTCCTTGATCTTGGTGATGCACTCGTCCTCCTCGTCAGCCCAGTTGCCGTTGATCTCGAGCTTGGTGAGCTGCTTCAGGTGCTGAGAAATGGCGTCGCCAAGCGTCTCAAGCGCCTTTCGGTCCAGATCGCAGTACTGGACCTGAAGCGTCTCGAGCTGAGTGTTGGTGCCCTTGGCAAGCGCACCGAACACAAGTGCACCACCCTTGGGCTTGAGAAGGCAGTCAGAAAGGTTGAGCGTCTTGAGCGCGGGCCACTTGGGCAGGCAGGCAGCGATAGCACGCGAGCCACGAAGGGTGGCCGTGTTGTCCTGCATGTCGAGGACCTCAAGGTTGGGGCAAGCGGAAAGGCCCTGGCTGATAGCCTCGATGCCCTCCATGCGGATACCGTTCTGGAACATGCGGACCTCGACCAGACCACCGTGAGCGGCGAACGCCTTGGCCCAGACGGGGGCAGAGCCGTTCTCAAGCCTGTTCCTGCCGCAGATGACGGTGCGAAGGTTGGACTTGAGGCCCTTGGACTCGAGCTCCTTAGCTGCTTCAATGAGGGCCTCGGCGACGATCGTGCCACCCGTGACACCGAGACCGTTGTTGTTAAGCTTGAGGACGGAAAAGTGGTGGTTGTGCTTGAGGAAGTTGACCATGGGCTCGGCAGAGCGGCCTCCGAACGCATTGTCGGAGAGGTTGATCTCAACCAGGTTCTCGTGGTCGGTCAGAGCATCACAGAGCGCTCGGAGGGCATCGGGAATCTCCGAGATGAGGCGACCCGTGAAGATGTCGGCAAAGTCAGCGACCTGGTTACAGAGCAAGGAGTTGCAGTCAGCGAGTCGGTCAGTAACAGATCAGCTTGACGGAGGATACGGGGATACAGGAAGCAGAAACCCACCTTGAGAGACTTCTTCTGCTTGAGAACGTCAGCGAGGGCCTGGCAAGCCTCGACACCGAGCGTGTTGCCGCCGAGGTGGATCTCCTCGAGGTCAGCAATCTGCTCGAGCTTGTCAAGGTGAGGCTGAATGTCAGCCTTGGTGTTGAGCTTGAGGTTCTGCCCCACGATGGAGAAGACGTTTGCGTCCGTCATGATGTGTGTGAGAAGGGTCTAGGGGGAAGGGGGCGAGATGGTGGAGGGCGAGATGGAAGGAGGTGAAGAATGACTTACGGCAAGGTCTAACTTAGGTCTCGCCGCTCTTTCTTTCTCGACTTTGTTGCTGTTGCTGATTCTTTGCTGCTGATGCTGCTCGAAGCGCAGGTCCGCTTCCGGTTCACACTGACTGACGCGGGCCAGACCGACAGACCGACAGACCGAGTGTTGGTCTTGCTCTCTCACTCTCTCACACCTCGCTTGTAGAGATTCAGTCACGCTCACGCCTCTCTTTTCTCGGCTGGCCAATTTTTTTTTCCACACTCTGCCCGCTTCCGTCAAACGCCCGCCCGTCTTGGACTGGAATTCTTGTTGCCCGACAGCGCGTGCGTTTCTGTGTTGGTCTTTGTCGCTCTCACCAGCTCAATTGCACTCGCACGGAAAGCACAGTAAGGTCGAGGGTCACGAGTTGCAACTTCTCTCAACTCGACCTGTCTGCGTGAGACATACGAGATGCTCAACTGACAGTCAACCTACTCACTGCTTTGGTTCATCTTTGGCGATCGCTCTGACCTCGAATCTAGAAAGACGGCTGGACAGCTCCACACTGGATTGGTCTTTGCCAACTTTACTAGGCTAGTGTGTGAACTGGACGGAAACATGCTCTGAGCCTCTCTACACGGTCTAGCACCTCTCCTTTCCTTGCAACGTATCATTTGAGAAGCTCAACGCCGTCGCCGGCTGGGTTCAATCTGATTGCCGTAGCTGCGATAGCTGCTCAGTCATGAGGGCTCTTGCACCAGCCGACCAGCCAGCCTTGTTTCGGGTGGCCCGAACCGTGCGAGCGAAGCAGGCCAGAATCCAACACTGCGGCAAGCGACTTCGATCACATTTCTAAAGCTGCTCTCGCCTTTTTAATTCGACCGAGCTTACTCACTCTATTTCGTACGTGGCTGCCAATTACAAGCCTCGAGGGGAGAAGTTCAACTCGAAAATACTTTTGCCGCATGCATTCTTGTGCATTCGAACTCTTCTCAGTTTTGTATTTCGCTCGGCAATGCATTATATTTTGTATTCAAAGCCTTGTTAGGATTGGCCCTCTTTTTTTTTCTCCCCCTCGTTGCTGCGCGCGCTTGATCAAGCAGGGTCAGACGCCGCGCAACCAGGCAGAGGGAGGGCATGGGCCTTCCTTTCCAAGGCCTGGGCAAACAAGAAGAAGAAGAGTAAAAAAAGTGGGCACGCGCCAGGTAGCAAGACAGAGACTGGCGCAGCGCCTCTCAGCTAGCCTACTGCGCACTGATTTTTTTTCCTTCCTCGCCCTCCTGTACTGCCTGCTGCTGTGTGCCGTCTGCCCTCCCAACCAAGCTGGTCCCCCCCAATTCGACACCTCTGCCAGCCAGCTAGCTATCCCCTCCCCTCCCCCAGGCAGGACCAAATTTTTTCACTCCCACGCCCGCCCGCCTTTACTATCCTCTCTTGATACCATCACAGCCCCTGCGGTCTCCCCTTGGTTACTCCACCTTACAAAAAGGCTCGTTCAGTCAGCCTCCTTTGGGACCGTTTTCCTTCATCCTAAATCACCCAACCCCCTCCCTTTTCCTCTCCCGGATAGTTTTGCGTCGCCGCTAGCGTTCCGTCAAGATGGTTAAGTGAGTATCCCGCGCTCGCCTTATCGCCGTGGTGGCAACAGCATTGGCTCGACCCTGTGCTCTTATTGCATCGCCGACTCGACGCTGACCTCACCTTACCTCACCTTTTGCTTTGCCGCCCTTCAGCTTCACCGTCGACGAGATCAGGGGTCTGATGGACAAGTAAGTGTTTTCTCAGCATATTTTTTGATTTTGATGCACAATGTCTGACCGCCCGCTTTCCTCTTTAACAGGCCCACCAACATCCGTAACATGTCCGTCATTGCCCACGTCGACCACGGAAAGTCGACCCTCACCGACTCGCTTGTCTCCAAGGCCGGTATTATTGCCTCGGCCAAGGCCGGTGACACTCGTTTCATGGACACCCGTGACGATGAGAAGGAGCGTGGTATTACCATCAAGTCGACCGCCATCTCCATGTTCTTCAGCATGGACAAGGAGGACCTTGGTGCCATCTCCCAGAAGTCGAACGGTAACGAGTTCTTGATCAACCTCATCGACTCGCCCGGACACGTTGACTTCTCCTCGGAGGTTACTGCCGCTCTCCGTGTCACTGACGGTGCCCTCGTCGTCGTCGACTGCATTGAGGGTGTCTGTGTGCAGACCGAGACTGTACTCCGTCAGGCCCTTGGTGAGCGTATCAAGCCCGTTGTCTGCCTGAACAAGGTCGACCGTGCCCTTCTCGAGCTCCAGGTCGGCAAGGAGGACCTTTACCAGTCCTTTATGCGTACCATTGAGTCGGTCAACGTCGTTATCGCCACCTACAACGACCCCGTCCTCGGCGAGTCGCAGGTCTACCCCGAGAAGGGTACCGTCGCCTTCGCCTCCGGTCTCCACGGCTGGGCCTTCACTCTCCGTCAGTTCGCTGCCCGTTACGCCAAGAAGTTCGGTGTCGACAAGGACAAGATGATGGTCAAGCTCTGGGGTGACAACTTCTTCAACCCCAAGACCAAGAAGTGGACCACCAAGGACACTGACGCTGACGGCAAGCCCCTCGAGCGTGCCTTCAACACCTTCGTTCTTGACCCCATCTTCAGGATCTTTGACGCCATCATGAACTTCAAGAAGGACGAGGCCCTTACCCTCCTCGGCAAGCTCGAGGTCAGCCTCACCCCTGAGGAGAAGGACCTTGAGGGCAAGGCTCTCCTCAAGGTTGCCATGCGCAAGTTCCTCCCCGCTGGTGACGCTCTCCTTGACATGATTGTCATCCACCTCCCCTCGCCCGTTACCGCCCAGCGATACCGTGTCGAGACCCTGTACGAGGGCCCCATGGACGACGAGTCGGCCATTGGTATCCGTGACTGCGACCCCAACGGTCCTCTCATGCTCTACGTCTCGAAGATGGTCCCCACCTCGGACAAGGGCCGATTCTATGCCTTCGGCCGTATCTTCTCCGGTACCGTCAAGTCGGGCCCCAAGATCCGCATCCAGGGCCCCAACTACCAGCCCGGTAAGAAGGAGGACCTGTTCGTCAAGTCGATCCAACGTACCGTGCTCATGATGGGCCGTTACGTTGAGCCGATTGAGGACTGCCCTGCCGGTAACATTCTTGGTCTCGTCGGTGTTGACCAGTTCCTGCTCAAGTCGGGTACCCTGACCTCGTCGGAGACTGCTCACAACCTTAAGGTCATGAAGTTCTCGGTCTCGCCTGTCGTCCAGGTCGCCGTTGAGGTGAAGAACGCCAACGACCTTCCCAAGCTTGTCGAGGGTCTTAAGCGTCTCTCCAAGTCGGACCCCTGTGTCCAGGCCTGGATTGCCGAGACGGGTGAGCACATTGTTGCTGGTGCCGGTGAGCTCCACCTTGAGATTATTCTCAAGGACCTCGAGGAGGACCACGCCCAGATTCCGCTCAAGATCTCGGACCCCGTCGTCGGTTACCGTGAGACTGTTCAGGCCGAGTCTTCGATGACTGCCCTCTCCAAGTCGCAGAACAAGCACAACCGTATGTACGTTACTGCCCAGCCCCTTGACGAGGAGCTCAGCAAGGCGATCGAGTCGGGCAAGATCAACCCCCGTGACGACTTCAAGGCGCGTGCCCGTATCCTGGCCGACGAGTACGGCTGGGACGTGACTGACGCCCGTAAGATTTGGTGCTTCGGCCCTGAGACGACCGGCCCTAACCTGCTTGTCGATGTCACCAAGGGTGTGCAGTACCTTAACGAGATCAAGGACTCGTGCGTTGCTGCGTTCCAGTGGGCCACCAAGGAGGGTGTCTGCGCTGAGGAGCCCATGCGTGGTGTGCGATTCAACATCCTTGATGTTACGCTGCACACTGACGCTATCCACCGTGGTGGTGGACAGATCATCCCCGTCTGCCGACGTGTCTGCTACGCCGCTTCGCTTCTTGCCAAGCCCGGTCTGCAGGAGCCCATGTACCTTGTCGAGATCCAGTGCCCCGACTCTGCGCTTGGTGGTATCTACTCGACGCTCAACAAGCGTCGTGGCCAGGTGTTCAGCGAGGAGCCCCGTGTCGGTACGCCCATGGTTACGGTCAAGGCATACCTGCCCGTTAACGAGTCGTTCGGTTTCAACGCTGACCTGCGACAGGCTACCGGTGGTCAGGCCTTCCCCCAGTCGGTGTTCGACCACTGGGCGCTGATGAACGGCACTCCGCTCGAGGAGGGCAAGACCAAGGAGCTTGTTACCAAGATCCGAACCAGGAAGGGTCTCAAGCCCGAGATCCCTGCGCTTGACACGTACTACGACAAGCTCTAAACGTGACTGAGCCTGCACGATCTGTGTTTGGTAAAGCATGTTTTGAAGCGTGTCGCGGTGGCGCACGTCATCAGCAGCTAGTATTTGGGTTGATGGTGACGGAGGACGGTGCAGACGCTGTGCTGGATCGTCTGTCGGGAGTTGCGTGTGGCGTCTCTGGAGCATGCATGCCCTGAGGCGCCTGTTGTACAGTTTTTCCACCCGCTCGCGATTTTACAAAAAAAGATGGAAGAATGTATCACTCTGCAATTCCAGTTTTGTAGTTTTCTCTTTCATGTCATGGTGTCTGTCTCTCTCTCTTTCTCTCTCTCTCTCTCTCTCTCTCTCTGTGTGTGTTGGTGTTGTTGCATGTTTTTGAGCCCCCCTACTCGAGTGACAGCGTATTTGATGGTCTACCTGGCCTCCACTTTTTTGTCGATGCCGTTTTGTTGGGAAGCGCGATCACATTGGCATCGCATCTTGCTTCCATACACCACACCGAGATGATGCGTGCACGACTGCCGTTCCGCCTTCTTTCGTCGACTGCACTGCGGACTCTGCGGGTGCCTAACACGGCCACGGCCACGACCACGGCACGGGCCATACCAGCAGTGCGGGGGATGCGCCATAGCGCTGTGTTACGAGCCTCAGTCGCCAACGACAGCGAGGACAGCGAGGACAGCGTGGACAGCGTGGACCTGCAGCGCGAGATGGACCTCACGCTCGACCGGCTCCTTCCGCGTGCGCACCAAGACAAGCTGCCTCTCCCCGCTGACCAGGCGCGCCAAGTAGCCGCCCAAGTGCTCACGCAGCTGCGTACCGCGCCCGAGCTCTCCGCGGCCGAGCGGCAGAAGCTGCAGGACGAGACGGACGCATCTGTCAAGTCCACCCTAGCCAGTGGCGGGGGGGAAGCGAGCTCGCTGCGCCAGCTGGGCAGTGCGATGCTGCAGCTCTCGCAGGATCCACGGCGCGGGCCGATTGCGTTCCGCATCTTTGAGATTGCGTACGCCTGGGGCGACGATGATGCGGGCTACTCGTGGGCCGGCATGGTGCTTGCCAACCAGGCCCCGCCGCCGCCGGACGGCAACATGCGCGCGCGCCACGCCCAAGCCATCGAGACGTACAAGCAGCTCGCCGAGCGCGGCAACCCGAGCGGCAAGCTCGGCGTCGGCAGGCTCCTCCTCAGCCAAGTCATCAAGGGCCACCTAGACAAGCCGACCAAGGCTGCTGTCATCCAGCGCCTCACCCAGCTCTGGAGCGAGGCCGGCGACGCGGGCCTCGCCGAGGCCTGGTACGAACTAGGCACGCTCTACCTCGGCGGCAAGCACGTCGGCGAGGACGAGCCGCGCGCCAGAGACTACTTTGAACGCGGCGCACAGCTCCACCACCCCGGCTCTCACTACGCCCTCGGCGTGCTCTGCTCCAAGCAAGACGCAGCACACAGCAAACAGGCCGCGCTCGACCACTTCCTCGCGGCCGCCGAGCGCGGCGACGTACAGAGCATGTACAACGTAGGCGTGCGCTACCTCCTCCAGCCGGGCGCAGCCACCGCCCACCCGTCCTTCAAGTCCGGCGACGCTACGCTCAAAGACATCCACCGCGCCATGTGGGGCGTGCACCCAGACGACCAGCTCGCCCGCCAGTGGTTCGAACGTGCCTCGGCTCGCAGTACGTACAGCACAGTACAGTATCACCGCCCCCCCCCCCCCGCCTCTGATCGATTGAGACTCACGCAGAAACCCGAACCCAACCCGGGGCGCACAGACTTTGCTCCGGCCATGATGAACCTCGCCGGCATGCTCGTCGAAGAACGCGGCACCCAGGACCTCGAGCGCCCCCAAGCCCTCCGACTCGGCATGGCCCTGTACGCCAAGATCGTAGCCATGGGCTCCGCATCCTCCTCCGTGCCCGGCGGCTCTGGACAGGGCGGCCTCGCCGCGTTCGGCATGGACAGAGAGTCGGCAGAACAAATGGTCAAGCTCGCAAATACCGAGATGGAAAAGGTAGCCAAGATCCTAGAGGCCGAGGGCCACACCCAGTAGCCAGCCAGCCACATAGACAGACAGACACAGCTGACGTGCTGTACAGTTCAGTTCAGAATATCGAGGTGCATTTGCTTGCTTTCTACTAGAGTTACATTGTGTGTGCGGGAGGGGAGTGGGGTATACTGTACCAATTCATGCCGGGGAGACAGACCGAGACTAGGACTCTTCGTTCTGCACAGTCCAGGAGAGCAGCACTTTGAGTGTGAGCAGTACGTGTCGCAGCGCGCGGGTCCACGTTTCGTCCTGGCCAAACTGGAGCCGTATACTCGCTTCGCCGATACGGTCCTTGTTGATGGCGTGCGGCAGACGGAGGTTGCGCTCTTCCGCCCAACTCGCGAGCTGTTTCAGACAGTCGAGAAACGCCACCATGCCATGGTCAAACCTGCGGCTCTGCAGCATCCGGCTGATCTGCCAGTCGCCAGAGCCGTACAGCTCGTACACGGCCCGGTCGCCGTCGAGCCGGTGGATGGTACTGAATGAGCCCTTGGGTACAATCTTGTAGTGCTTGAACGTCACGCCTAGCTTGCGCGCCAGCGTGTCGAGAAGCAACGCGGTTTGACCCCAGGCCGCGTTGATCTCACTCCACTCGACGTTGGCACCAGGCAGCCGGCCCAGCCGCAACCCGTTGATCGTGGCAAAGCCGCCATCGTGCCCAATGCAAAATGCGTCGTTGTACACGTTGGTCGACTGCAGCCGCTTGAGCAGCTCACGGTCATGCGAAAGCGCAGTCTCGAGCGAGCGCTGTTGCGAAACCAGCTGGTCTAGCTTTAGCGAGTGCTCAGAGTACTCGGCCCAGAACCTGTTAGCCATCAGAATGCGTCAGTGTTAGAGCCGAGCGTCGAGATCAGTCGTCGCAACATGGCCACTCACTTTTCCTCTTCCTGCTGGAGGGCCTTCTCCTCCTCGTCGACTTCGCGCAGCTTCTTCTCCGCCTCCAGCCGGTCGTTTTCCGCATTCTCAAGTTCGGCGATCGCATTCTTTTCATCGAGTTCGAGTTTCTCAATTTCCGCGCGAAGTTGGAGCTCCATCTCTTCCTGCTTCCTTGCGGCTTCGGCGTCGAGTTTCTCTTTGCCCTTGGGAGGAACGAGCCCGTAGCGTCTTAGTTCGGCCTCGAAAGCGAGGTAGGCGTCGCGTTCCGAGCGGATGCGGGTCATCTCTGCGTCCATGATTTCGAGCAGGTTGTCCGTACACTCTTTGCACAGCGGATGGTCCATCTTTGCGTCAGGACCAGAGCCAGAGCCAGAGCCAGATCCAGAGCCGCGTGGGGCTGAGAGAAGTTCGGAGAGTGCGGACGAGGCGGCGAGTCGAGACGAGAGCAAGTTGGCTCCTACGCCCGCTCCTCCGCTGTGAGGTGTGGGTGGAGCAGGGGCTGCGAGCCCATGGGCGATGAACGAGTCCTGGACCAGGTCATAGGCGCTTTGGTTCAGGTCTAGCTCGGAGGATACGGACGGTGCTAGCTGTAGCGGCTGCCGACACCGCTGGCAGCTGAACGACATGGTGCTGGTGGTGAGCGGGAAAGATGCAGACCCTGTCTGGCTCGACAGGCTCCATGCTCACTCAGCCTTTCTTGTGTGGAGCTGCTGCAAACGCGTCTTTCAGTCCGACCAACACTCTCCAACGCACAGGACACATACAGCACACACCTACACCTTGAAACTGCTGCTTCCTTCAATCAGTCATCCCGCTCTCACCGTCCACCACGAATCAGACAAAACACCATGACAGGGACCATGTGGGATCAAGTGAGATGCAAGGTGCAGCTAGAGTTGGTATCACATTTTTACACATTTTTAAAAACTGTTGAACAGCGACATGATGCTAAGCCTGTCCGTTGGGTTGTGCAGTGGCCTGCCCCTGCCCCTGCCCCTGCCGCATCTCAGCCTCGACTTCAGCCTGGAGTGTCTGCATCAGTGTAGCAAGTCCAGACAGCTGGCCTGGATTCAACTTGGTCAGCACCACGCTCACATGCAGAATCTGCTGCTTTTTCGACCCCGGCCCAGTCTTGGGTAGTCCCGGAACCGGTGACTCGGTGATTCCGAGCAGTACTGCTGGGTCCCCCTGGTTTGGATCTGCCGGGCGTGGTGCGCCCGAGAGTCCTGATGGCGCCCCGTTCGGTCCTAGCACTGGCACCATATGCGCTGCAGGCACCGGATGGATGCTCAGTGCCGTCAATCGCGGCAGCGCAGAGACCGGGATCAGCAGCGGAATCGGCGTCTTTGGGATCGACGCGTTCGATGGTGCCACATTCGGTGGCCCTGCTACACCTGCGGGTAACCCACTTGGCCGAACAAGCGGCGCAGACACCGGCGGACGCACAATCCCAGCTTCAGATGTCGGTCGAGCTGGTGGACGAACAGGTGTTGCCGGAGTAGATGGAGGTGCTGGCCGCACGGGAGCCACGCCTGTGAGAGCTGCTGGTCTCATCATCGGCGTACCTGGTGCTGACGGTGCTTGTACTGCAGTGCCACCTGTCCCTTGTGCCGCAGAGGCACCACCGGCGGCGGCGGCAGCAGCCGCAGTAGCAGCAGCAGCTGCTGCTGCTGCAGCCGCCATCTGACTCGCTTGCTTCTTTGTCGTTCCAGGCGGGTACTTTCTCGGCCTTCCTCGTCCACGCGGACCTGGAGGTCCAGGTGTCGCCGGCGTTCCTGCCACGCTTCCAGAGATAGGAGCCGGCGTGGGCTTGGGTGTGCTGGGCGTCGGACTGGATCTGGCACCAACTTTTGGCGAGGGAGCGGCAGCTGCGACGGGGGCCGGCGGTGGACGAGGCATGCTTACCGGCGGCCGAGGTGCCTCCTTGCGTTGTGAAGGCGACGTCGGCTTCGGCGGCGCTGGTGCAGCTTTGACAGGCGATGGTGGCCGCGGTGGTTTTGGCAACGGTGCTGGAGAAGCAGCCGTCGCTGTTGGGACGATCGCAGCCGGTGTGACGGGACTCGACAATGGAGGCTGCGTGATGGGTAGCCGCGAGTTGGACGCCCCATCGGGTGTGGGAAACGCCGGCCACATAGGAGAGTTTGTCGGAAAACCGAGAGGCGTAGATGGCACTGAGGGAGTGGATGGCAGAGTGATCCCTGCCGCTGCTGCCGCTGCTGCGGCCGCCTGCCTCTCTCGTTCCTTCTTGGCGGCGGTGGCAGCTGCTCGCTCGGCTTGTCGCTTGAGTCGTTCAGCTTCCCGCTCGCGCTCCTTTTCTCGCTCGATCTCGTCCGTGATGGCAAAGGAAAGATTCAGCTGGCTGCTGAATGTACCTGGTGCAAGGCCCTTTTCCGTTTCTTTCGTCTCGAGCTCCGCCTTGAGTGTCTTGAGCTGCTCGATGCTTTCCAGCAGCTCCTTTCGCTCATCATCATATCCGAGTCGCTCCAGATGCTCGAGCGTCATGCTCATATTGGGAGCTTTTTGATGATAAGTGTCGGTCCGTGTGCACAGCCGAGCCATCCGGTCCTTCAATGCCTTCCTTCGTGCAAACAGCGATTCTGCATACTCGATGCTTGGGAAGGATGGACCGGGAACTTGCGGCAACACTGGAGGTAGACCCAACTCGTTCAGGTATGGTGCCGAGGCAGCATCAGTCTTTACGGAGAGGTCTTCTTCATCCATCGTCTCCTGCTTGACCTTGACCTTGGTTTCTGTTTGGTCCTTGGCAATTCGACGTCTCTTGACATCTCGGATCGCGGCATGAACAGGATCCTCGCGACAGCCAAGCGCCTTGAGAAGGTCGCCATGCGGGATGTTCCATACGTGGTAAGGCAGAAGACGTCGCACTACATCCTCGGTAGAGGTGAAGGGACTGAGATCAGGTCGAAGAATGCTGTTGTGGTCGTTCTCAAGCGCTTGCTGAAACCTGGCCTTGGTCAAAGCATTCAGGGACGAATCAGCATTGCCAGTGAGATTGACAGGTGGCAGCTGCTGAACAGGAGCCGCAACAGGCACGTAGACGCCATTTGCGCCGGGCAATGGTTGAGCCAGGTTCAGGCTCGGGGGCGGCCGCGCTTCTTGCTTGATCTGGATCGGAGGTGTCGCAATCTTTGGCGTTTGCGGCAAAGATGCTGTTGGTCCTGTCAGCGGAGCTGGCGATACGCCAGGCAAACTAGACGGCTGCTGCACTATCGGATCATTTCCTACAGCAGCTCCGGTTGTAGCCTGAGCAGGTGGTGTTGGTGCCGTGGGAGCTGGAGCGAGAGGTGGAGTGGCAGCATTCTGTGTTGTTGCTATTTGCGGCTGGGGCGCATTCTGACTCGGTATTGATGTCGGCCCAGGTTGGGTCTGCTGCTGCTGCTGCTGCTGCTGCTGTTGAGGTGTGATCTGGCGGTCCGGGCTCACAGCCAAGCCGGCCTCCATCCCTGCTGCTGAACGAGAACCAGGCTCCTAGACGTAGCGGGGCCTGGCTGCCACAGGTAAGGGACCCGCGGCACCGCTGGCTGGCTATGGGGCCTAGGCGATGCGGTGATGTACGCCACCTGCCAGTCGAGAGATGGCTTGGCCTGCGTCCTGAGAGCAGGCTCGCGATGGCACCTCGATCCCGGATTCCGGATACCGGACGCTGGACGGGGTCCAATGCTGGCGTGCTGACCAGCTGGCGCACTTGCAGACTTGCTGTAATTGATTGACGTTGCTTGTTCGGTTGCCGTCGCCGTTGCTCGCTCGGCTTTGGCAAGGCAGCGCTCGGTGTGATTTTCGAGTCGAGCCTTTTGGCGCTTGACGCTTGAGCTGGTTGCGACGCTCTTGTTGTGTGTGTGTGAGTCTGCGATTTGGTTGTCGGTGCGATATTTTTTTTTTCTCCCTCCCTCCCTCTCGCTCTCTCTCCCTCTCACTCACTCTCGCGCTCGCTCACTCAACTCGAGGGCCGCCCTTCTCTTTTTCCCCTTTTTTTTCGACCGACTGCGCGCTGCCGATCGGACCGCCCCGATTTCTGGGAACCCCGATTCAACTGGCCTGGGGCCTCGATTTTCCATTCCTTGCATTTTTCTTGACCGGCTCACGCCCACGCAAACAATCAATAGATGGTCCCGTCTTTGCAGCAGTCAGCGCATGCATGAAAAGGCAGCACAGCAGCACCTTGCGATGGCCATGGAAGCTTCTCACAGTACATGAGGACCCTGCTCATCAGCCCCTGCTCCGTCCATCGGTACAGACTGTGGCTCACGATGGCAGTGTACTCTCTTGTTTTCACGGAGTCACTCCGATGTGGCTGTCAGCCGCTGAGTGGATGGCAAGCCTGGTGTCAATTCCAAACCACTCACTACAGTCGTGTCGAGTGGAGATTGTTTGACGTGACGGCCTGCCTGGCAATGTCTGACTGACTGACTGACTACCTCTGCACACTCGCATGGGCCATCCCAAGCAGGTTGAGATCTAACAGCCGAGTCAGCATAGGCCAGCCAACATGTCATGCTCATGCTCCAAAAAAGAAACTGGGCAATGACAAAAACAAGACGCCGCATCCTTGCTCAGTTCCGTCTTGCCGAAGTCAAGGCTACACGCCCTCTCTTCCTCTCGCTCTCGCTCACCGCCACCGGCCGACGTCAAAATTAAGCTCGGAGCACCTTCCTCCAGAGCCAAGGTGCAAGACGGCCCGTCAGTCAGGAGCCAGTCAGCCAGCCACATATTCATCTGTTGCCGGCAGATAGAGCACAGAGATGGCGTCTCTCGGCGAATTCACGGTACCAGCCGCTGTTCGAGGCTGCAAGAGCCTCCGCTAGTCAATTACCAAGTTCCCATTGCGGAGTTGGAATGCCATCACCCACATCCAATTCGCTCTCGTTCGCGCCGGCGAGCTGGAGCGCGTAGGAGCGAGAGAGCGAGAGCCCCAGCCAAGCAAACGCGCCAGACCAACCTGCCTGTCTCTCCTGCAACCGCGCGCGTCTCCTTTTTCTTTTTTTCTCGCACTCTTGCTTGGGCCTGCTGGCTTGGCCTGGCGTTGGGTGCCTTGACTGAGGGGAGGGTCTGAGTGCATGCGGCCCGATTGTGTTTGCGGGTGTCAGTGTGAGCGTGCATTTGTGTGCGTTCGCGGTGTGTTTCTTTGTCGGCCGCGGCCCCAGTGCCACCAAAATCCGAAAGGGGACAGAGGGAGAGAGAGAGAGCCCGGACCCATGGACGGCTGATGCGCACACACGCAGAGTCACAGTATCAGGCAGCACAGCAAGCAGCATCGAGTCTGGCTCACTCACCTTTTTTTTCTCGACCTTGTCACCACCGCACACATCTGCCTGGCACGCAAACTGGCACGGCCCAAGCAGCGTTCCTCTCATCCCGACCCCGCTCACTTGCTGATCCCTTGCCCTTGCCTCTCTGCCCTCTCCAACCCACCATCCTCCATCACCTTCCCCGACAGATTGTCGTGTCGTTTCTCTCTGGTACATCCCGCGACCAGCTCTCCCGTTCTTGCTTGTTTGCTAGACCCTCAGCACCGAGTCTGACACCACCCCCGGCCGCTCTTCGCTTGCTCAAACTGCGCATCAGCTTTGTGGTTACCTGCATCCTCTCAATTCATTAGACGCTGCGCAGCCCCGCCTCGATACTCCCCCAACTATAAGCGCAGGAACGGTTACGCCTCCAGGTTGTCTGGTCCGCATCGAATCGAAACGGCTGCCATTCAACATTTGGTTTCATCACACTTGCAGCTTCACAACAGCCTGTCGCCCTCGCCATTTGCTTTGCGGCCCCCTTCAACCTTCTCCCCGCTCCTGACCGATCTCAGACGTGGCCGACCAACAAGATAGAGCTAGTCCAATTGTCTTTTTTGACTTGGGCTTTCAAGCCGTCTCAGCACCTAATTGACCCACGCAAACAAGCCAATTGGCTGGGTCTCGTTTCCAACCCTCTCCAAGGCAAACGGTCTCAGGTGCCTTCCTCGTCGGCGCACACCATCGGCTTTGCTCTTGAGCTTAAAAGCACGGATTAGCCGATAGTGGGATATTGCCTCTCAATTGACGCTGGCAACAAGTCCTTGAGCCTGAGCCTAAGCTTTTGCTTGCCCTTTTCCCAAATTGCTCCCAGGCTCCGCCTCAAGACAGACTTCATCTTCCCCCGCGCGAGCTCGATTCGACAGACGCGATGGCCAACATGCTCAAAGGCTTCTGGCCGTCCGGACCGGCAGACCAGGTGAGTTGACGCATGCTCCAGTTCCATTCCCTTCTTTCTTGTCTCGCACTCTGCTCGGCGCGCCTCCGGCCCCGTTCGGACACGCTCTCGAAGGAAACTCGCCGGCGTGGCGTGGTCGCCTTTCAACGTACCCAGTATCAAGCCTGCGCTGCTCTGCGCTGCCCTATTGCTCATTCTCTAAGCGCCCGAGCCCTGAGCCCTGAGCCTGCGCAACATTGATGCGCCGCGAATGCGCTGGTTGCAGGCGTAGGCTTCCCCATGGAGCTACCCCGCGTTTGCCACTGCCCATTGGTCGCGTCGCGCCGCCACGGAGACCCCCAAGGCTCGCACCTGGGCGGCCTCCCCCTTCATAACACCCGCCCCCAGCCTCGTCTCATCTCCGAGTCTCGTCTCGTCTCATCTCATCCCATCCCTCCCCGCTCCCTGCATTCCCTTCCTCGCAACCCGTTAAAAGATCGTACTGACCTTGCCATTCAATGCTCTCCCTTGCCCTGTCTCTCCTGCAGACGACGCCAAAGGCATCCTCGTCTGCTTCTGGCGGTCCTGAGCGCAACCCTTTCGACCAACTTGCGGCACCTATGCATCGCACTGGCTCCAAGACCTCCCTCAACAGCCGATACGACGCCTCTGCCCCCGGAGCACCTGGGGACGTCACACCTGGAAGCATGCGCACACCTGGAGGTCTCACCTCTCACGCGAGCATTCCAACCACTTCACTTTCGCTCACCGACCCGGACTTTACCATGAAGATGCCTCCAGCGAAGAACAGGGCCGATCAATCGGGCACGTCGTCTCCAGCCCCTTCGTCAGGAAATGGTACACGCAACATGGCCGCACCTCGAGGCCATCTTACCATCAAGATCGTTTCTGGGCGCAATTTGGCCATTAGCTCGCCCGACGCGCGTCCCTACGCGGTGGTAACCTTTGACAAGAACGAGTTCATTGGCAGAGAACCCATCGACGAGTCTGGCGAAGATGCCAAGGGTGTGGCTGTACCGCGCAATGAGTCTGCCGAAAACGGCCGAAGCCGTGCCAAGACCGTCACCCCGGCCGACGCGCTGTCGCGTACCGGTCAGAATTACAACCCTGTGTGGAAGCATGAAGTCACTTTCGATGTGACTCAAGAAAATGAGCCGATTCACATTTCGGTATACGACAAGCTCGCCGACGACGAAGGCTTCCTCGGGATGCGTGAAATCAGACCCCGTCTCATCCACAAGATGACGAGCGACCAATGGTACCCGCTCGCCTCCCGCGAGGACGACGATGGAACGGAGACGTACCGAGGAGAAGTCCGCGTTCAGATTTCATACACAAAGATGCCGGCAAAGAAGCTTACTCCGGGTGACTTTGACTATCTCAAGCTCATTGGTCGCGGCACGTTCGGTCGCGTATTCCAAGTTCGCAAGAAGGACACGAAGCGAATCTATGCAATGAAGGTGCTGTCCAAGAAGGAGATTGCACTCAAGAAGGAGGTCACCCATACGATGGGTGAGCGAAAGATTCTTGAAAAGTCGCTCGACTGCCCCTTCCTCGTCGGTCTCAAGTTTAGCTTCCAGAGTGCTACCGAGCTGTACTTTGTCACGGACTACAAATCGGGCGGCGAGCTGTTCTGGCACTTGCAGAGGGAAGGTCGCTTTACTGAGGAGCGTGCGAGGTTCTACATTGCTGAGCTGGTCTTGGCACTTGAGCATCTGCACAAGTACGACATCGTCTACCGCGACCTCAAGCCTGAAAACATCTTGCTCGATGCCACTGGCCACGTGGCTCTCTGCGACTTTGGTCTGAGCAAGCCTGACCTCGGAGCAGGTCAGCTGACGAACACCTTCTGCGGTACCACCGAGTACCTTGCGCCTGAAGTGCTGCTGGACGAGTCAGGATACTCCAAGCTGGTCGACTTCTGGTCCCTGGGAGTGTAAGTGCCATCACCATCGAGTGAATATTGCTGGGCAGTAGTGCTGACCCTTTTTGACCAATCCCTTACAGACTCTTGTTTGAAATGTGCTGCGGCTGGAGCCCTTTCTACGCCGAGGACACACAACAGATGTACCGCAACATTTGCTTTGGCAAGATCAAGTTCCCCCGCGGAGCTATCGGTGACGATGGCAAGCAGTTTGTCAAAGGTGTGAGTACCTTGAGAAGTTGTTTTTTCGTTTGGACTTTGGATGACGTGCTGACTTTGCCATCGCTTCTCTACAGCTTCTGAACCGAAACCCGAAGCACCGATTGGGAGCACACAGGGATGCGCAGGATCTCAAGGAGCATCCCTTCTTCAAGGACATTGACTTTGATCTCCTGTCCAAGAAGCAGCTCACTCCCCCATTCAAGCCGCTGGTCGAGTCGGACGAGAGTGTGGCCAACTTTGACCCCGAGTTTACAGAGACAGACCTGAGGGACGTGGCGATCATTCCTGGATTTGAGGGCGCACCATCTGATGCAGCGGCCGCGCTCGAGAACGGCGGACTGCTCTCGGCCAGCAGCAAGAACAAGGGAGTGGCGATCAACAAGGCTAACAAGCACGAAGACGACGGTCCGTTGACCAAGAGTATCCAGGACAAATTCCGCGGCTTCTCATACAGCGGCACCTACGAGGGTAGCGCGGCGGGCAGCTTTGGTGGTCGACGAGGCTCTGGTGGATTCGGACTTGCGGGTGCCAGTCTGGGCATGAGTAAGATGGAGGTCAGCGACCGCATGGACGAATCGTCCGAGCAGGATGATGGATGGGACGACGAAGACTAGGTTACGCTTCTCAGCCCAGCCTAGCCCAGCCCATATATCACTGCACTGCAACTGCAGTTGCAACCAAATACAAACCAACATCACACGGACACTTTTAGGCTAACAAAGTCAACGTTGGCCTCATTTTCTCCCATTTTCCGCTCGTTCTACAGTATCTCACCACACGACACAACACAACACTACCCCAATCTTGTTTCTTTTCAGGTCGCGCAATAGGTTAGGGTTTACTAATGGCAATGGACAAACGATGCTGTTTCTTCTCATGGTGCGCCTGATTCGAGCCAGTCGCCAAATGCATCGGCACGCTGCTCGTCTTCGTCGTCATTCTGCTCGTGCTTGTCAGACTTGCGGAACCGCGGCTTGCCATCGAGCAGGAAGGCATCGATGCGGCGGCCGGCAAAGTAGCGACCGTCCATTTTCTGAGTGTTTGTTTCGTGAATGTCAGTGGCGAGCTCGAAGGGTTGGAGTGAGGGAGGAGAGAAAAGTGAGTGGGACGTACCTTGATGCAAGCCTGAGCTGATTGCGGATCAGCAAAGCGGACTGTCATGATGCCTTCTGGCTCTTTCTGTGGAGGGAGTCAGTGACAAGCTAGCAATGGCAGTGAGTTTTGTGTGTGTGAAGACTCACGTCCCAGAGAACGACGTTGGTGACAGATCCGAGCGACTCGCACTCTTCACGGACATCCTGTTTGAGATCAAGAAGGAGCGTAGGGTCTTCGTCAAGCTCGATGAGCGTAAACATCTTCTTGAGCACCACGGTACGCGGTAGAGCTGCGGACGAGGTTGCTTTGCTGGCAGGGGTAGCTGCGTCCTCGTCCGAAGAGCCCCACTCTGTCAGTTTGCTTTCGAAGAAACAACATGCAAGTCAGTGTGTGCAATTTGGGCGGGGCAAACGAGGGCGGAGGAGGAACTTACTTTTCCATGCGCGCTACTCGTTTTTGGATCTTTTTGCGTTCGTGGTCTGTCAGGTTGCGTCGAGAGCCAGAGCCAGAGCCAGAGCCAGCGGCGGGGTTGGATGTTGTTGAACTGGCCCCCGTCTGCTGCGGCTGCTTTTGACTCGAGTCGGCGGCGGGAAACTGGGCAAGCTGGACTTTCATCTTGGGTCCACTCGTCTGGCCAAGTGCAGCACGCAGGTGCGTGTCATCGAGGAGGTTGATCGCAAGCTCTACGCTCTCTGGTTTAAAGTAGACAACAAGAGCCTCGCCCTTGAATTGGCCCGTGGCGTCGTCGTAATACAACTTGATTCTTGGTTTGCCTTCGTCGTCCTCGAGCAGGAGGCCGTAGCGAGAAAAGACAGAGGCGATCTCGTCTGCGCTGCAGTCTAGCGGAAGACCCGAAACGTATAGCGAGGTGATTGGTTTTGGCTTTTTGCTGGGTGGTTCGGATGTGCCGCTGCCGCTGTTCGGCTTCTTTCGCTTCTTGGGCTGCGCTTCTGCCTGGGTTTGCTCTGGCGCGGCCTCGCCGTAGGCTGCTTGCTGAGCGTTGATGAGGTCTTCGTCAATCACCTTGATCCAGGCTCCCTGTAGCGCGGGGGCAGCTGACGAGGATGCTGACGGCGCGGCGGAGGAGGAGGAGGGCTCTTCTTCTTCTCCCTCCCCGGCCCCGGTCTCACGCGGCGGCGGTCGAGGCGCAGCTCGGGGCTGCCACTCCCACTCATCACCATCGTCGTCTTCGTATCGCCAGCGCCCTGATTGTCGGTCCAGGTAGACTCGAGGATCAGAAGATCCCTCAGGCCCCGGAGGGGCTGGATGGCCTGTCATGACTGACTGACTGACTGACTGACTGACTGACTGACTGGGGTTAGTGATGTGATGTCTGGAAAGGTAGTTTGAAACGTGCGTTGATGTGATGTTTGCGTTTTCTTTTGTTAGAACAATCTCTCAGAGTTGGGGATCCTCATTCCTCCACACGAGATTAGTTGTGCTCTCAAGAAATGAAACGTGGGGAGAGACGTGGACAGTGGGTGATTCACGGTGGCCGTCCCCTCGGAGCCGCGTGCGCGAGTGAGTGAGCTGGAATCCGTCTTTCCAATGACGCGGGGGCCAACGCACAGATGCAGCGCCCTTCTCCCTCTCTCTCCGTTCAACACCACCATCAACCCCACACCCCGCGCTGGCCCGACATGTCATATACCCCAACGTCCTACTATGGCCATTCGGTCAAGGACAGGACCGCCGAGTTCCAAGCATGCGTAGAGAGCATGGCCTCGCGCTCCAACGTCGCACCAGCCAAGCAGAACCTCCTCAACAAGCAGCCTTCAGCCAAGGGCGAGTTTGCGAGCAGGGCACAGGCGATCAGCAAAGACATTGCATCGACAACCAGCAAACTCCAGCGTCTTGCACAGCGTAAGTTCTGATCTCTCATATCAATATTGACCCGCTCCTGCTAACGCCCTCCCACTTTCCAGTCGCACGGCGAAAGACTCTTTTCGATGACCGACCCGTGGAAATCTCAGAACTGACCTACATTATCAAGCATGACATCGCGGCAATCAACAAGCAGCTTGCTGACCTCCAGGCGTTCAACAAGGCACAGAAGCGCGGAGGGCAAGACCGAGCCGAGGAACACCGCGGCAACGTCGTCACCCTTCTCCAGTCCAAGCTCGCCGGAGCAACCACCAGCTTCCAAGACATTCTCGAGGTCCGAACGCAGGTGGGTACTAGCAGCACAATCTATCCCATCCATCTGCCTTGTTCACTGATTAAGATTCGCCTCCACATCCAGAACATGAAAGCGTCCAAAGACCGCACCGAGCAGTTCATGTTCAGTGGCTCATCCGCTGCCGCCGCAGCGCCAGGCGAGAACTCTGGTGCGTAACTAGCCTCATGGGCCGAACCCTTTCCCCCCCCCCAGATCCCGCAGACTCACATTGAAACCAGTGCTGCGTTCACGTAACCCTGTCAAATCCGGAATAGACTCGCCTCTGTACAACCCTTCGCGGACCGGCTCAGCGCTCGCGCAGCCCCAGCAACAACTGCAGCAGAATGATTCGTACGACCCCAAGGGGAAAGGAAAAGCCGATGGAGACTTTCTCGCCCTCGATATGGGAAGTGGAAACGCAGGCGGCGAGCAGTTCATGCAGATGCAGCTTATGGAACAGCGACAGGTAAGCTTTCCTACTCATCCTCCCTTTCCTTGGCTCAGCACGAGCACGTGTACTGACGTCGGATGGAACAGGACAACTACATGCAACAACGCTCGACGGCGATCGAGTCCATCGAGTCTACCATCTCCGAGCTCGGCCAAATCTTCAGCCAACTCGCCCACATGGTTGCCGAACAGCGTGAGACTGTGCAGCGTATCGACGATAACGTAACGGAAGTCGTCGATAACGTAGGGGGCGCACAGCGCGAGCTCCTCAAGTACTATGCCAGCGTCAGCAGCAATCGTTGGCTCATGCTCAAGATCTTTGGTGTCCTCATCGTCTTTTTCTTGTGTAAGTTTCTCTCTTCGCTCTTCCTCTCTTGTCGTTTCCACAATCGTGCTGACCACATTCGACGCGATGCAGTGTTCATCCTTCTGTCATAATGCACCGAATGGAATGACAATAACAAGATAAACATTATGCATCACAGTTGCGGTATTCGGGAGGCATGTAATCGAGATCAAACAGATCAAAGATGCCCTCCTCAGTTGGGGTATCAAGTACTTGCTCATCGCTCAGTCGTGTCACGCCGGAGAAGGAGAACTGGTTGAGATCGCTGTCAGCACGTGCAAATCTTTCACGGCGCATCACAGCCTCCGCACTCACTCGGTATCCCTTTGGCTTGCACCATAGGCGAATGTCGCGCTCGAAGACCGTCGAGCCCGTATAGCCAAGAACGGCAGCGCCGTACACCCGTTCAGGGGCAAAGACAAGATCGACACGCCTACGTCCCGCATTCAGTCTTGAGCTCATCATATGTCTGCGTCTTGCCTTGGCATACTTACCTGTGGATTGGGTGCGGATTAGTGGGAGAACGCGGTGGAAGGACGACGATGTGTGCCACGTCGACGTGCACTACGTTGCTCACTTCATCCTGGGGCGTGGTGATCTTGATGACATGCGACACGAGGCCACGTCGCTTCATCTTGTCGATCAACTGCTGCAGTACTGCTCGACTGGCATCACTGTGTCCAACTACAATATCGAGATCGTACGTCTCGGCCTTGCCGCGTCGGTAACCGCCGCAGATCGTATGCTTGCAGCCGGGAATCACAGTGTTGAGGATCTCCATGATCTTTATATCAGTAGTGTAAGCCCATGATGCAAGCGCGAGTGTGAGAGAGGCGGGGTTGATGGTGGAACTTACATGTCGAGTAATCTCCTCGCACTCGGTGCGTGGAATGGGCGTACGCAGGTCTGGCAGAATACGAAGCGACTCTGAGCGTGACATGTGAGTAGCAAGGCTCCTTCCTCGCCCGATGACGTCCTCAAAGGTGCGACATCCGTCGTTGTACGCTTCACGGGCCGAGACGGGCCCGATTCCGTAGAGCTCCGTGAAGGATTTGATGGTCTCGATCGCACGGTCGCGGCGGATGATTTTCGCCTCGACAATGTGACCTTCGCGGTAGAATTGACGCACGAGGGAAAGCACTTTGCGGCCAACGCCCTTGATCTTTTCGATCTGGGATGGATTCTTGGATAGGTCGTGTGGGTAGGCTTTGATGGCGGAAATGGCACGCATGTACGCCATGTTGGAGAATGTGTCGCCTGTGAGAAGTCGCTCGGTTTTAATCACGTCCAGCTCGTCCACCAGCGCCTGGTTGACACACCTGAGAGGGGAGGGGCGCTTGCAGGCGAAGCGGGTATTGATCCACGGCGGCGGCTCGTCGTGACTCGGAGTCACGCTCTTGCCCTTGCGCTCATGTTCGTCGTCAGTATCGCTGCCCTTTTCTGACATTTCTGTCTCACTCGCTCTGGTTCGCTTCATGCGCTTTGATGGACGGTCTGCGCTTTCCTCCGATTCTGATCCTCGCCGCTCATGCTTGACCTGTTCAGCTTTGGACCAGATGGAATGGTGCTCTGGGTCCACCAGGACCTGCGAATCGCTGACATCTTGAAGCCACGAAGGGCGAACAATAAATTTAGTGTCGACTTCTTCCTGTGATAGGTGCTTGAGCACTCGCTTGGGTGCCGTCAATGCGGTCACCACGATGTTGGCTGCACCGGCATTCGAGACCACCTGCCCGCCGAGTTTTGAGGCAAGGTTTTCGAGTTCGATCACGCCTTCATCATCCAGTTTGTCTTGTAGAATAAAAATACCTGTGCGGAAGTTAGTTTGGCGAGATTCTGTGGGATATTACGGCACCATGGATGAGAGGACAATGTGAACGTACGTGTGGACTGACTGAGCAGACGGTTCAAGTGTCGTTCGTCGCGTCCAGGCGCACCAATGTGGTCCTGATACACGACTGGACCGAGCGACTCTGGCTGTGGACTTGATGCTCGTGACGGCATGCGCGCTTCTGGACGTGTGACAGAGCGTCACTTTTCCATGGCTGGAGGCACAGATGAGGATGAGGGATGGTGGTGAAATGACAAAGCTGGACGGCACCTAATGGGATCGGCAACAACCCTGGCTGAGTCCTGCCTGACATGTGGAGGGGAGCGTCCCGCCTGTCAACCCTCGGGAAGACAGACCCGACTCCCGACTCGACTGAGCGTTTTTTTTTCTCGTTGGGCAGTGTGCTCTTAGGATGGTTGGTAGGTGGATTGACATGCAAGGATTGTCCTATTGGTACAAAGATGGGAAAGGATACACATTTAGCACGTGATTGCAGCGAGCAAAGCTAGGGCAGCGGCAGCAGTGGCAGCAAGGTAGCATGGCAAGGCAACGGCACCGGCACTGTGTTCGTGTGACGCAGTCCAGCTGCGTACAGCCGTGTCATTGTCACCAACAGCCGTCGGAGTCTCAGTGCCGTTGAGGTTGATGAAGAAGAGACGCTCAAGACCCGGCCGGCTGGTAAACATGCCAAGGCCGTCGTGCGATACGTTCGGCACGTAGTTGACTGTGTGAGTTGCTGGGAAGCCGCCGTCCATGTCAGCGAGGTGCTGCATGTAGTTTCGCCCTCGAGTCAGGTGACTGTCTCCCTCTGTGTCGAGAGATAGAGCTTGTAAGTACCGGTGGGAAACGGCGACACATCCATTGTAATGTCATGGAATTTGACGTGTCTTGTTGTGACTTACGAGTCAGAGCTTCGCAGCGGGTGTCTCCGGGACCATGGTCCTCGAGGCCGAAGAGATACGAAACAATGCGTTCCCTGTTTGTTTTTGGGGTTATCCAGAAGCGATCCAGTCTTCAGCCCTATGCTCGGCCAGAATTAGATTTGACTTTCTCAAGAAACTCACCTGTATCTGTCAACGATGCTCTGAATGTCGTTTGTCGAGTCGAGCGACTCGCTTATAAAGTCGGAAAGGTACCGATAGCCATACGCCATTAGTCCGTACTTCCAATTGTTGTACCTTTCGGGGCAGCCGTCGACGCTTTCTGGGCGCCAGTCGGTCAAGTAGGCGAACGAGCCTGGGTTTGCAACAACAAAGTGCACGGGAACGCTGCCGCTTGGAACAGAGCCGATAAGAGCGTATCGCTGTACCATTTGGGCCCCGAGACTGTGGCCTGCAACAATGATCGTGTTGAGAGCGGGGAACTGAGTGCGGTTGGCAAAGAAGCGGACCACCTCGTCCATGGCTTCGAAAGAGGACACTCCTGGAGAGGGGAAAGGAGTGCCATCTCTGTCCGAAAGTGTCGCGGGAAACACCGTGTCGGCACCCTCCGCCCAGCTTGAGCCCCTCCAGACAAGCGCATTAGAGGTGGGCTGGCCGTACTCATCGACAGGGAACGCACCTGCCTCCTCCTCGTTCATGAAGAAGGGCGCCATAATGACGACCTCTTCACGCGTGAGCCTGGCTCGCCGTGTCCCGGTATCCCTCCTGGAGGTGGCATTAGTGAGCGCCTCATTGGTCTGGTCAAAGTAAGACCATGCGTCCCGCGCGAGCCCGTGAAGCGTGATGACTGCGCGGCGTACTTTGAATGGATCGTATCCTGCAGTGATGTAGTTGTACAGCTGGAACTGTGTGCCACGCACCGCATCGCGTTGCTGGGACGTCAAAGCCGGGTCAATTGATGCCCCGACTGGGGAAGGAACGACGAAGCCGGTATCGAGTTGCCGGATAGCATCGCTTGGTGGAATAGCGTCCCAGGCGTGCACTGCAAGCAGGTTGCAAAGTCCTGCCAGGACGAGCAGGGCCAGAAGACGTGGGCTCATGTTTCGCTGGTCTCTGATCGTTTGAATCGTTGGCTGATTTTTTTATGTAGACATCGAGAGCACTTGGTCGGGCGAGACGGGCGAGACAACCGAGAGTGAAGCTACTGTATCCTTATATCTCGCGCAAATGACCAAAAGAGTCGGTGCTCAAGATCGGAACGTCCCGAAAGCGAATGTGTGTATGGTATCAATGAAGGTGATGAGACGAGGGAGTGATGGGGGAAGGTGAGGAATCAAGCTTCTCTTCACCTTCTCTGAGCAAGCCAAGAACACCGATGAAAGCCAAGAAGCAACGGACCACCTGGACAAGGCAAAACGTCGGGATCAGCCGAAGCGTGAACGGTGTTTTTGCGCAGAGCCAGCAGAGCCAGAACGGCAGCTGAGTTTCGCTCACAGGTTCCACATGCTGCGTGGCGACGACATGAACAAGTATGCCGGGTGGGGAGAAGCTGCATATGCCCAGGATCTTGTCCTTGTGAGGGGGACATTGCATGAGGGTGCCGGAAACTTCGGCAGGCAACACGACAGGACACGGAGAGGATTAGCAGAAAAAGGACAAAAGTATCATGCACGATAACGCCTGTCGTGCCGGCACGATGCCAGTTAGCGACGCGGCTTTGAGCATGTGCATGGAGGACGCAGCTCGAGGAAGTCAAGGCTTTGCTGGCCGTACTTTCGGTTTGGGACATGTACATCAAGCGGTGAGCTTGTGTTGGTGGCTGAGCAAGGCAAGGGATGCGTTCAGGGGACAAAGAGCCAAGCACTCGGACTTGCAGCGTCAGAACATGCAGACTGAGAGCCAGGAAAACAGATACAGTAGCTTGACTCAAGTGCAGGCAGGCTTCAAAACCTCGCGTCTCTCGTGCCGGGCCGGTTCGTAGTTTGACATGCACGCCGCCACAACCCTCGAAACGCGTATTTCTTCCTCTTTTCTCCTTGGCTTTTTCGTGTTGATCTTCCCAGCTCGAGCGCATGAAAGCAAAACAGAATGGCAGAGTTCGAGGAGGCCAAGGCTCGTTATCCGCGCATTCGCAGCAGTGCCAAGTGCGAGCTACTTGCTGAGGATTGACCGCACATGCAACTGAGACCCCGAAGCCACGCAACTAAAGAGTGGCTTACGTTCCGGTTCCCCATGGAGACGTGCTGGACAGACGAGGAGTCGCTCTTTTCGGCCGAGTCTAAAATTCATTTATCTCGTACGAGTACAAAGTGCCAGAGTCAGAACAATCAGTTTATCACACACCTTAAATCCTGAATCGACTCAACTCGATCCGACTCAGACACGACCTTGCCGGTTACCTCACCTTACTGTACTCGAGACGAGTCGCGTGGATCGTCGTCGTCGGGAAACGGAGATGGCGCTAACGCCGGGATTCTGACGTGACCCTCCCGCAGACTCAATATACGTTCCTTCCTCACGCAAAGCAATCGGTGTACGTTGTCCACTTCACACCAACTCTCTTTCGACTCAAAGCTACGACGCTCAGCAAGGCGTTCAATGCCTCTTGCCTGCTACAACTCTTGAACTTACCCAGCAAGGCTCGGCGCTCCACATTCGCGGCCGCCATGCGTATCGCCGCTGCACGGGCCTGGCGCCTGGCCAGGGCGCCGTCTTGCCAAAGCCACTCCTTTTCATCCTCGGTGCTCGTCAGATGCGGCCGCCACACAGGACCACTTCGGTCCATCTCATTCCGTGATGCACGCGTATCACTACTCACAGCCCCTTCGCTTTCAAAGCCTCTGCCGGCTCGTGGCTTCCAGCACATGGCTTCAAATGACGCCGCTGCTCCATCGCCTCCCATCAAGGCGTCTGCTTCTACACCAGCCTCGCAGACCGAAGACACCAAGAACAAGAAGCCAGATGGCGAAGATCCACTGAATCTCAACAATACCACCAAAACAACAACCAAAGAGCAGAGGCTTGCCGATTGGGACATTGTAAAGAAGCTCGTGCAGCACATTTGGCCAAACGGCGACTCTTCCACCAAACGAAGGGTAGTCCTGGCTTTATCCCTACTCATCGGGGGCAAGGTGAGCAGCTTTGCGCCGCAGTAGCATGGGACTCAAAATCTAACGTTATACTTCCTCCTCCCTGCGACCGTCAGCTCTTAAATGTTCAAGTCCCTTTTTTCTTCAAATCGATCGTCGACAAGCTCAGCGATTTCTCAAGCACACCTCTTGACATGACGAACCCCAACACGGTCTGGGTGGTCGCCGGCAGCGCGATCCTTGGCTACGGCCTCGCTAGGGTGGGAGCTGCTGCCTTCTCCGAGCTTCGAAATGCTGTCTTTGCCAATGTCGCGCAACGCTCCATTCGTAGGGTAGCACGTAGTGTGTTCACCCACCTTCTCGCCCTCGATCTTGGCTGGCATCTCACACGACAGACTGGAGGTCTGACAAGGGCCATCGACAGGGGTACCAAGGGTATCAGCTTCCTCCTCACCTCCATCGTTTTCCACATTGTTCCTACTGCACTCGAGATTAGCATGGTGTGCGGTATCCTGAGCTATAAATGCGGTCCAAGCTTCGCTGCCGTTACCGCTGTTACTATGGCTTCCTATGCCTGGTTTACTATCAGAACCACGAGCTGGAGGACCCGCTTCCGCAAAGAGGCCAACGCAGCCGACAATCGAGCTGCCACAACGAGCGTCGACTCGCTACTAAACTATGAGGCTGTCAAGTACTTCAACAACGAGAAGCACGAGATTGCAAAGTATGATGCTGCTATGGCTGACTACGAAAAGTCAAGCGTCAAGGTTGCTACCAGTCTTGCTGCGCTCAACTCGGGACAGAATGCAATCTTCTCCTCAAGCTTGACTGTCATGATGCTCTTGGCAGCACAAGGCGTCATGAACGGCACCATGACGGTTGGTGACCTCGTCATGGTCAACCAGCTCGTCTTCCAGCTCTCCTTGCCGCTCAACTTCCTCGGTACGGTCTACCGTGAGCTCCGACAGAGTCTCATCGATATGGAGACCATGTTCAATCTCGAGAGTGTTCAGGTCAAGGTCAAGGAGCTCCCCGATGCACCTCCGCTCGAGATCAAGGGAGGCGAGATCCGCTTTGAGAACGTCACGTTCGGGTACCATCCCGACCGTCCCATCTTTAAGAACGCCAGCTTCACCATTCATGCCGGACAGAAGACGGCATTTGTCGGCCCGTCCGGATGTGGAAAGTCGACCATCTTCCGTCTGCTTTTCCGCTTCTACGAACCTCAAAGCGGTAGGATCCTCATCGATGGACAGGATATTACCAAGGTGTCCCTCGAGAGCCTTAGGAAGCACATTGGTGTTGTGCCTCAGGACACGCCGCTGTTCAACGACGACATTCGCCACAACATTCGCTACGGGAGACTGGATGCCACGGACGAGGAGGTTGAGAAGGCTGCCAAGGCTGCCAAGGTCGATCAAATCGTTAGGAATCTCCCAGATGGTTACGATACCAAGGTTGGTGAACGAGGTCTGATGATTTCTGGAGGCGAAAAGCAGCGCCTGGCGATCGCCCGTCTCCTCCTCAAGGACCCAAGCATTCTCTTCTTTGACGAGGCTGTAAGTGATACCTTTCTCGAGCATTTGCAGGACGAAGCGCTGACTTTGACACTATTCTCTCCTTGCAGACTTCTGCCCTCGATAGCTATACTGAGACTGAGCTTATGCGCAACATCAACGCAAATCTGCTAGACTCGGGGCGCACGTCCATCTTTGGTGAGTTGCCTTCGCTGGTTCTGAACGAGGTGAGATCGGATTTGCTCATCACCCTCTTTACTTTGTCATCACAGTCGCGCACCGTCTGAGGACCATCTCGGATTCTGATCACATCATCGTTCTGAAGAATGGTGGCGTGCACGAAGTCGGCAAGCATGAAGACCTCATGGCCTCCAGGGGGCTTTACTGGGATCTTTGGGAGAGCCAGTCTACCGTCGGCCTTGGGCACGGAGCTGGCGAGGGCGAACACCTCGCCGATGAGAAAGACCGCCCACAAGCGTAATTGCATAGACTGATTGACATCAATGATACGATTGCATGATATACAGTATTGCAGTGTGTATGGGGATGAAGTCTTACATTATCCAAGTATGCGTGAATGGTGTGTTGGTCTACAACCGAAGCGCACGTGAGGCGAATCTCCTCATGATGGGGTCAATAAACTCCAGAAGGCTGGTCCATCTGTCCCGACTAGGATCCCATTTGGGCAAGTTCATCTGCGTGCGACGAAGGGTTAGCTTTGTCGGTTGTTTCATATCGCGTGGAGATATGTGAGGCTGTGCTGAGACTTACCATGAGCTGCTCGCGAGTGCCCTCAAGGTCCTCAGAAACGATCTCTCGGACCAGTTGCATCTTGACTTCGGGCTCGTCTTCATCCACAGCCTTGGACCACTTCTCTCTGAGGATCGACTGTGACAGCTCGAGGGCAAGAGTCTTGGTGGTGCCATTGACATCTATGTGCCAGGTGGCGCTGGCGGGAGGCAGTGGAGCATCTTCTTCAACGATGGGAGGTGACGGCTGCTTGGCTGAAATTGGGTCGCTAGGCTTTTGGGACACCTCTCGTTCGCTGGCTTGCAGCTCTAGCCCGACCTCTCCTAGGTCCGCGTTGTCTCGCTCCTGTTTCCTTTCATTTTCCAGGTCATGATCAAGTCCTTGGTCGGCGTCTTGCTCTGATGTATGACCGTTGTCTGGTACCGCTCCTTGAAGCTGGTCGTGGTCCAGGCTCGACTCTAGTTCTTGCATCTGCAATGGCTCTTCTGGCGCCGTGGCCAAGGTCTCGTCGCTTGATGCTACTTGCAATACTTTGATATACTCATCGAGCTCAGGGAAAATGGCGAGATCGGTCAACTCTACCTGGGAAGCGCTGTGGAGGCGAAGATCAATAGGTCTGTAGGCAGGTTGTTGCAAGACATTGGTGAGAATCACTTTCACGTTCAACGAGTCAGCTGTGGTTGGAACTCACTTTTCTGGGAAGAGGGCATCGGCCTCAGCTTGAGTGGTCCAGTACGCTCGCTTGAGCTTCCAAGATGCATCCCGAACGATCTCAATGTTTAGGGAGAGATGAGAATCCGGCCCGGTATCAGTGACACGATATCGGAGGTGCAGCAGTTCTTGCAGACTATTCCCTTCCTTCTTCCAGCCTTTGCGATCGAGCCAAGACGCAACTTGCTGGCCCTCCTTTTGCGATCGGAAGGGTGATGCAGGAATAAAGTCATATAGATCTTGCTTTCCTTCGTTCCCAGAGTCCCGCAGCCAACCAAGGAAGTCTTGGAGTGGCCAAATACCTGGCCGTGGCGAGCTGAGAGGATCGTCAGCAAGCTTCATGTCTTCCAGCTCGGCCTCTGTGGCGGATTCTCTGCTTCCGTTGCGGAATAGCGCGTGGCCAAAGACGAGCGATACAATGTTGTCAACATGGTCCTGAGACGGTTGAAGAGAGGCCTGTTCGGGGATGGCAGAACCTGGGAGAAGGTCCTTGATGGGATCTTCGGAAGCTTCTCCGTTCCAGGACGTGGTAGCAGTGCGCTTCTCAGGGTTCTCTGCGAGGCCAACAAGCGAGTCGTGGTCAGGTATGAGAGCAACTCTGAAGGTGATATCGGCGCTAGCCCCAGAGTCAAGAGAGTGCTGTGCTTGACAGAGCCATGGAAGAGGCTGGTTCGGAACGAAGGGGAGCATGGAGTATCGTCGAAGGGACGTATCATCCGAGTAGCAGGCTAGACCAACCCTTCGTGCTGAGACGCTTTGCTCGGAAACCAATTGACGCAGGAGTGACATGGCTCGCTCGGCATCTTGAGTGTCAATGTAGTGAAGCTTGATCTTGGCCAGTTGACTGCCTTGATCTACTTGTGCCTCAACGAAGCATCGAGAAGACCTTGAGACGACGGAGGTCAGTTGGGGTAACAAATGCTCCAGAGCAGTAGAGGACGTTGCGGCATCAATAGAGGGGAGGGAAACGGTTTCTTCGCGCTCTTGCACCTCCTGCAGGCCATTCAGAGTTAGGTTGAAACGCCATTTGGTCAGCCATTCGGAATGCTGGTTGTAAGCAAAAGATATTCGGTAGATGCACAACTCACCTGCTTGAACTGCTGGACCCAAGCCTTCATTGCATGATTACCAGCTTGTTTGCCGCGGATCCAGAGACCGAGACCATGATTCCGCTTGTCTTTCTTGGAAGGGGCATTTGCAAGGATCTTGACGTCGTTCTGACTAGTCTGGTTTCGAATGGAGGATTGGCGCTTGGCAAGAAGAAGGAAGACCTGTGCGGGCTCAAAGGGGATGAAGTCGTCGACCTTGTCGCGCTCGGCCAGGCGGAGCTTCTCTTGCCTCTCAACAAGATCGACGAGACCAAATCGTTGGATGAGAATACGCCTGACGAACTCGCCCTTCTTGACTTTGGGGCTGTAGCTGCCCTTGAGTTTTGCCTGCTTGGCGAGTTTGACGAGCTGGTCGCGGGTGAAGGAAGAGATGACGGCATCGTGGGTCTTGTTCCATACCCTGCTGGCGTATGCATCTCTTCGTTCCTTGTCGGTAGAGTCAGCTTGTGGAGGAAGCTCACGCCACTTGAAGTTGGGATTGAGCGAGTCGAGATATTCAAGTGTCGGATCCGCATTCGGTTGGTCCTCTCTGAGCTCGAGGTTCTCACGGAGAGAAGAAGAGAGAGGCGATGAGGACGAAGAGGATGCAAAGTGGTTGTTGGATGATGACAGTGAGCGTGATGGGCCAGCTGTTGGGCAAATGCGATGCTGCAAAGCGAATTGCGCTGGGTTGATGGATCTCGTTGAATTCGGAGAAAACGACCGGGCGAGACGAGAGGCTGTGGTGCCGAACCAAGGGGTGGGCTTGGGGCACACCATGATCATTCGTTTACGCCCGTTCGCACCAATTCCTCTGCCTCCCGGAAGCGCTTTGACAGCTGCTGGTAGACAGGGTGGGTGTTGGTTTGGTAGTCGGTGGAGAAGATGCTGTTCGTGGCAGAGGAAAGAGTGGAGAAAGAGAGGATTTGGCGTTGCATTTCTAATTTTTTAATCATTTTGTGGCCCTTTCTTCCTGTGACTTCACTCGAACAGGGCTTCGGCAAATTTTTACCCACTCAGAATGACGGTTCCGTAACCCGATCTTCTTCGCCTCTATGTCGCGCAAAGAGACCTACATAACGGGTCTTTCCTGCATCATGCGTATGGTGGGTCAAGGAATGCGCAAGGGTATCATTTGCATTAAATAGTGTGTCACAACCGCGTTCAAGGTCAGTCAAGCTTTTGAAGACCACCTCGGCCACGTCGCATCCTTTCGGCCAATTCCACATCGTCCCCAAACACCTTGCGCTGCTGGTCGAGCAGGAAGCTTCCCTTGCCGTCTCCTGCTCCTTTCTGCTTTGCTTTCATCAGCTTTTCGCGCAGCTCCTCTTCTCTCTTGGCTTCTGCCGACTCCTCGGCATTTACTCGCGCCACATACTCGGTCCTCTGAGCATCCAGCGACCGTGCATCTGCCATCATTGCCTCGAGTCTCGCCTGGCGCTCCGCCTCCTTCTTCTCCGCCTCTACAACATCCTCCTCCTTCGTCCTTCCACTTCCACGATGTTTCGCATACGCAAGCCTGCGATCTCCGCCGTCGCTTTCCCTACTTCCGTTTCTGTTTACGCGAGGTGACCGGCTTCGACTACGAGACCCTCGCGTGCGATCGTATCGGTCAGAATCATGTCTGTAGTCCCGACGGCTGTGGTCGTAGGAGCGTCTGTCGCGCGCCTCATCATCTCGATGCCTATCTTTTGCCGAATGATGCCGCTCGCGATCACGTCTGTCGTCCCTTTCACTGCGGTGGTCCCGATGATCACCATCGCGGTCGCGGTTTCGGTCGCGGTCGCGGTCTCGGTCTCGGTCCCGACGATCAGAGGACTCGTGACCTGCATCGCGCGAGTGGCTCTCGTAATGCCACTCGTCACTGCGCGAACTTCGATGATCTCGATCCGCGTATCTTTCCTCTTTCCGCCTTCTCTTCTCCTCTTTGCGCCTACGTCTTTCCTCCTTGCTTTCGCTGTTGCCCGGATCGAGCCCCGCCTTGGCTCGCATCTGGCGAAGCCGGGTAGGGTCTCGGAGGAGCGCTTCGTATGCGGCCTGCTCTTGCTGCTTGATAGCGAGCATAGGATCTTCACGGATTTTTGCAGCAGTATCCTTCGAGGTGTTGGCGTTCTGGAGCGAGATAAAGTTACTAGTATCGTGCTTGGATACCTGCATTCGACCAAGCAAGAAAGGCATGTAAGGTAGTTCAGTCAGTAACAGTATGACAGCAGGGCAAGATAGACTGCCTTATAACTCACCTTTTCGGCTTCGTCACCCTTGAGAAGCTTGTCTACCCTCTTCTTACCGAGCAGGTAGTCTTCGAGTTCGTTGGCGGAGGGCCCTCCCTGAGCGGCCGGGGTGGCGTACATCCAATCAACTTTATCGACACGTTTCTTGCCACCAGCAGCCTCTTGAAGCCTCTGGAGCTCCTGCATTTCACGTTCTTGCTCACGCTCACGACGGAGCTCTTCGAGCTTCTTGCGTTCCTCGAGGGCTTCCTTTTCCCTCTTCCACACCCTCTCCTGATTTACCTTCAGGAGAGGGTGCCACGACTTTTTCATGTTGAGATCGCCGCCACCCATCTTGACAAGCGTGAGCCGAGACCGAAGATTTCAACGAGGTAGGTAGAGAATGACGAATGAGAGGGTGAAGAGATTGCCAGAGTCGATGGTGGAAAGATGTAAAGTACTGTAGTGCTGCCAAGCTCTTCATGGGCTGAGTGAGTGCGCTTTGTGTGGACAGCTGGAAACCCTGAACGCAACGCGTTTTTGTCGACTCCACTTTTGGATTGGGGCTGAGTTCTGGAATGCTTCTCGTGCGGTTCAAGTCAGAACTGCGCGCAAAATAGAGGGTGCTCGATCGCGCGTCGGCGACAGAGGCAGCGACAGAAGAGTGAAGGAGAGAAGGGGAAGGGGTAGAGGGCCTCACGACAGGAAAAGCGCAAGAGCGCGCGCAGCCAACAAAGCATCGGATCATCGCATTCTGGTCTCAACTCAGCAGTCGTCCCTCTCTTTCTCACCATCCATCCTCCGCCGCCACTTCCCCGCCTCCTCTTCTCACTTCATACTCCGGGTTTGCCTTGATTCTCAACATCAAGCTCCCCTCCTCGCCTCCGTTCCGATCTTGACGCAGCATTCGCTTGCCTGCTCATCCGACTCTGGCGTCAACCGTCCGACTCAGCCTTGGTCCTTCCAACCTGCCAGCACTCCACACGCCTAGCACTGTCTCACAGTAGGAGAGAGGCTCGCGTGGCTCAGATCGATTTCTGCGGGCGGCCGTTGTGGTCCACCATTAGAGTCGTTCTTCCCTCCCAGCCAGTCGTCACCGGGATCGCCCACGTCTTTTCAATTTCTTGGCCCCCTTCCATCACCACACTGCAGCGATCGACAAGATGACTGACACAGCTGCGTACGACAAGTACATGAAAGATACCCTCAGTGATGGAGGCATGGACCCTGACAGCTATGACAGCGGCATGGACTACTCCAATGGGTACGGTATGAACAAGAACCTTGGCTACGACGATGGTGACGAGGCCGAAGAGATCAGCCAGGAGGACTGCTGGGATGTGATCCGTGCCTTCTTCGAAGAGAAGGGTCTCGTCCGCCAGCAGCTCGACAGTTTCAACGAATTCATGAGCAACACTATCCAAGAGCTTGTCGAAGAAGTTAGGAGTCTCACCCTTGAACAGTCCGACCAGCACTCTGGCCACGTCGAGGATCGCACCCGACGATACGAGATCGAGTTTGGTCAGATCTACCTCAACAAACCGACGCAGACCGAGTCGGATGGAAGCTCTGCTCAGCTCTTCCCACAAGAGGCTCGACTCCGTAATCTCACCTACTCCGCTTCGCTCTTTGTCGATGTCAGTCAGAAGCTACTTGTCCAAAGCGACGATGAGTTTGACCAGAATGGCGATCCGGCCTGGGTGCCTGAGTATGGCAAGGACGCCATCGAAGAACAGCAGATCTTTATCGGAAAGGTGCCCATCATGCTCAAGTCCGACTTTTGTTGGCTCAAGGGTCTCGATGACGAAATGTCTTTCTCGCTCAACGAGTGCCCATACGATTCTGGAGGATACTTTGTTATCAATGGCTCAGAAAAGGTTCTCATCGCCCAGGAGCGTATGGCCGCCAACCACGTATACGTCTTCTCCAAGGCTCCACCAGCGCCCGTTACTTTCCTCGCCGAGATTCGAAGTGCTGTTGAAAAAGGCGGAAAGACGATCAGCACCATGCAAATCAAGCTATTCTCAAGAAACAAGGAAAAGACACAGAACAACACTATTCGTGCTACTCTTCCCTACATCCGCCATGACGTCCCCATCGTCATTGTTTTCCGAGCTTTGGGTATTGTCCCTGACCGCGAGGTTCTTCAACACATCTGCTACGACTTCAACGACACTGCTATGCTGGAAATGCTCAAGCCATGTATTGAGGAGGCTTTCGTCATCCAGGACCGCGATGTTGCTCTTGACTTTATCGGAAGGCGAGGTACCACCACCGGTCTCACTCGTGCAAAGCGAACTGTGTATGCTCAAGAGATCCTTCAGAAGGAGCTTTTGCCTCACGTATCGACCTCGGAAGGCTCCAACACCAAGAAAGCCTACTTCTTCGGCTACATGGTGCACCGACTGCTGCTCGCGGCGCTTGAGAGACGCGAGATTGACGACCGAGATCACTTCGGCAAAAAGAGACTCGATCTGGCAGGACCGCTAATGGCCAGCCTCTTCCGCATGCTCTTCCGCAAGCTGACCAGGGACATTTATCGCCACCTGCAGCGCTGTGTTGAGGAGCACAAGGAGTTCCATATCCAGGCCGCTGTCAAATCCAGCACGATCACCAACGGTCTCCGATATTCGCTTGCCACTGGTAACTGGGGAGACCAGAAGAAGTTCATGGAGGCCAAGGCAGGTGTTTCTCAGGTACTGAACCGATACACGTTCGCATCAACTCTCTCGCATTTGCGTCGTTGCAACACTCCTATCGGAAGAGATGGCAAGATCGCCAAGCCCCGACAGCTTCACAACACGCATTGGGGCATGGTATGCCCGGCTGAGACCCCCGAAGGTCAGGCGTGTGGTCTGGTCAAGAACCTCAGTCTCATGTCAAACATCTCGGTCGGCACCCCGTCGGCTCCGATTGTCGAGTTCTTGGAGGAATTCGGTCTTGACAGCCTGGTGGATATGCAGGTCACAAATGCCAAGGCAACCAAGGTGTTTGTCAATGGTGTCTGGATGGGCACCCACGACGACCCCGGTCAGCTCGTCGACACGCTCCGCGATCTTCGCAGGAAGGATGATATTAGTCACGAAGTCAGCGTCGTTCGCGACATTAGGGAGAAGGAGCTCAGGCTTTACACAGATGCTGGACGTGTTCTGCGACCGCTGTTCATCGTCAACCCGATGGACATGACCCTCTTGATCAAGAAGCATCACGTCGGTATGCTCGGTCAGATGACCGAGACTGGAGAAGAGTTCCGCTGGACGCAGCTCGTTCAGCAGGGTGTCATCGAATACTTGGATGCCGAGGAGGAGGAGACGGTGATGATCTGCATGAGTCCGACAGACCTGGAACAGTCAAGGGAGTACAAGGCAAGGAACGGTCAAATGCCACTAGAAACTGCCGATCCTAGTGCACGACTAAAATCTCCACACACATTTGCTCCGGACACTTGGACACATTGCGAGATCCATCCCGCGATGATCCTTGGTATTTGTGCCAGCATCATTCCCTTCCCGGACCACAACCAGTCCCCGCGTAACACGTACCAGTCGGCGATGGGCAAGCAAGCGCTTGGAGTCTATCTCACGAACTACCAGATGCGCATGGATACGATGGCCAACATCCTATACTATCCGCAAAAGCCGCTTGCTACCACACGCTCGATGGAGCACTTGCGTTTCCGAGAGCTACCCGCAGGTCAGAACGCGATCGTCGCCATTCTCTGCTACTCTGGTTACAACCAGGAAGACTCGGTCATCATGAACCAGTCCTCGATCGATCGCGGTTTGTTCCGCAGTCTCTACTACCGCTCATACATGGCGGAAGAGAAGAAGGTTGGAGTCATGGTGATGGAGGAGTTTGAAAAGCCTTCGCGCGACAACACGATTAGGCTCAAGCACGGAACCTACGACAAGATTGACGCGGATGGAATGGTTGCTCCTGGCACGCGTGTATCCGGTGATGATATTATCATTGGAAAGACTGCGCCCTTGCCGCCGGACAGCGAGGAACTAGGACTGAGGAGCAAGACGCACACCAAGAAGGATGTCAGTGTGTCACTCAAGTCGACTGAGAACGGCATTGTGGATCAGGTACTCATGACGACGAACGCCAGCGGCAACAAGTTTGTCAAGGTGCGCGTCCGCTCGACGCGTGTGCCGCAGACAGGAGACAAGTTTGCCTCGCGTCACGGTCAGAAAGGTACGATCGGTATCACGTACCGACAGGAAGACATGCCGTTCACGAGTGAAGGCATTACACCGGATTTGATCATCAACCCTCACGCCATTCCGAGTCGTATGACAATTGGACACTTGGTCGAGTGTCTTCTGTCGAAGGTTGCCACGCTATCGGGTCAGGAAGGTGACGCGACGCCGTTCACTGAGCTGACTGTCGAAGCTGTGTCCTCGATTCTGCGTGGGCTTGGCTATCAGTCTCGTGGTTTGGAAGTCATGTACAACGGTCACACTGGACGCAAGCTGCAGGCGCAGGTCTACCTGGGACCAACGTACTACCAGCGTCTCAAGCACATGGTCGACGACAAGATTCACAGTCGAGCTCGAGGTCCGGTGCAGATTTTGACGCGACAGCCGGTGGAGGGACGAAGTCGAGGTGGTGGTTTGCGTTTCGGTGAGATGGAACGTGACTGCATGATTTCGCACGGTATCGCTGGGTTCCTCAAGGAGCGTATGTTTGACGCGAGTGATGCTTATCGCTTGCACATTTGCGATATTTGCGGCCTGACTGGTAAGTGTCTAAAGAGGAAGAGGAGGGATGATAGTTTGCAAGATCTCGGAGAGCTAACTGGTCTGCGATCGAAAACGCTACCCTCGAACAGCTGTGGCGAACCTGAAGAAGAGCACGTTCGAATGCCGATCGTGCCGCAACCGAACCTCGATTTCGCAGGTGAGTGGTTGTACTTTGTGGCACTGCAAAGCGTGTGTTGGGTATGACCGAGATGCTGACACGACATGCTTGGGACACAGGTTTACATTCCTTACGCGGCCAAGCTGCTCTTCCAGGAGCTGATGGCTATGGGCGTGTGCACCAGGCTCTACTGATCAAGAGACGGCACAATTATTCAAGTTCAACGTTGATACCGCAAAGGCCAGGTCAGGAGGACGTTGGTCTGGACAGATTCGATCGGTGCCTCGTTGACTTGAAAAGATTAAAAGCATGTAACATTAGAAGTTTCTCAACTCAACCCCAGCTCACCCCCAAAATGCCCAATGCACAAAGCATGAACCGGACTGCATCGTGAGACTGCGTTTCCCGTATGGTGAAGGTGAGCCGAGATGCGGTTCAGCAAATGAATGTCCCCGCTCAGTCAGTGACTGTTGGGCTGCTTTGAAGTCAAGGCGCGGTCTTTTGGGATTAACTTATTTCCGAGTCGCTGCTCGACTTATTTCCGGAGACTGGAGAGACACTTGAGCGCGAGCGGACTCAGCATTCCTCAGGGCAAAGGCAAGAGCTGAAACCTCGGAACTCGGCTCTCGGATTCCCCACAGATGCACTGCGCTCGCTGCTTTGGCGTGATTGCCTTCAACTAAGCCGTTCAGCTGTGTCTTGCTTGCTCATGCCTCTTGGGACTAGACCCTCGCATGTCTAGTACCCTTCTTTGCAACCACCATTCGTGTCACGCTATCGCCTTAATTACCTTACACGAACATATGCCATCCTGATTCCGATTCTCAGCCACTTCTTCCTCCACATCTCACAATGATTGCTACCCAAGATGTCCAGAACAAGCCACGGACGGTGAATCGATCCTGTGTTCGATGCAGGGAAAAGAGTGAGTTTCTCTGAGTATCCAATGAGCCGGTCAGCATTGTCGTCTCGCAGCTTCTGATCGTCAGCATCTTCGCTTCCCCTTTCTTGGTACTGTCAGAGATCAAGTGTGACAGGTGCGCAGCGCGACGTCAAGCAAGCTGATTGAGCAACGCTCATACTTACCTACAACATATCTGATGTACACAGGCTCGACCCTTGTGGCCATTGTGTGGCAAAAGGATGGTGAGCACCCTACCTGTCCTCATCCCCACGCCATCATCAGGAACTAGCTTAAGTGCTAAGCCTATCTTTCTTCCTCCAGGGAAAATGACTGTAAAAAGGAGTTGCGAAAGAAGAGGAGCAAAAACAAGTACGTAGAAATCTTTATCTCTTTGTTTGATCTCACCTTCTCGTTCTGAACAACCTTCTCCTGCGCCCACTAAACAGACGGCCGTTCCCGAAGAGAAAACCTCGCCAGAATGTTGGAAATTCGGGCCCCATAGGAGAGCATGACGAACTAGGCGACCGTGGTTCCACCTCAGATCGACAATCGTCCCATGCCAGCACAAATCTTTGCGGCAAAGACGATAGTGATGTCGACATGGACGGCAGCGACAGTGATTCCGATTCTACGGGCGCCAGCGAGCTCAATTACCCTCACGCCGAAGTCAAACAGCCTGTCCCTGCTGTTGCCATGCCTGTCGGTGGGCGTTGCCCCTTTGCCGTCCGTGACGTTCTTACCGATTGGAAGAATGACCCTGTCGAAAAGCGTATTGCTATCATTGACGAGATCAAGCAGGCCCTGCCTGACCTTGACACTTGCCATTGGCTGCTTCAAAATATCTATCGCACCCGCGTCCACCCAATTCACGGGAGCATTGCTCCTATTCCTCAAGTTCAAGTCACACTGAATCATATACTTTCCGAGCCTGACTTTGCCAAGCGATCTGGATATCCTTACGGGTTTATCGCCTGCACACTCATGGCTGTAAGTGACTCGATCATGGTCTTGCCCGATTTACTTGTTCCATGTGTTCGCTGAACTCAGCCCCATTCCGTAATTCTTTCTCATCCTCATTAGGTTGTGCTCGCTTTGCGATTCGTTCCGATTGACAAAGATATCCCATGGCAAAAAGGAACGGTGCTTTCTGCCTATGAACACAAAGAACTTGAGGTTCGGCAACGCAAGCTCTATGCCATTGTCAAGAGACTCCTCGACCTGGAAAACAGGAATCTTTTTGGCACTATTTCCGATCTACAAGCAGCTATCTTGATGATTGTGTACGACCACGAGGGGCGCGACTATATCGACCACATTTTCGAGACGGCGGTCCGGTCAGCGATGAGGATGAGGCTTCACAAGCTCGGCCAGTTCGAAGCGCTTTACACAGCATCCCCCTTCAATGCCATCGCGGGAGAAACAGCGATTCGCTGCTGGTGAGTTGTAGCACTGCCAGTCGCGTTGGATACAGTCGGCTGATCAGGCTTGTTCCTCCCAGGTGGTTCCTGGTCCGAAGAGACTGGATGACGAGCCAACGTTACTACACGTATCGGATTGTACCCGGGCAATTCGACACTAGACAGCCACTGAACCTATCTGATGAGGACTTTAACAAGAGTCCACTTTCCCAAGGACATCCGCTCTCTACCTGGACATCAGTCAGCTACAGCCTTGCATTGAATAAGCTCGCTATCGTCACGCGAACCTTTGTGGATGAAGTCAACAGTCGACCACCATCAAGTTCTTCTTCCATCTATCATGCTGCTTTCTCGCAACGACTTGACGAAGAGCAGAGGGCCAAGCTTGACAGAGTCCTGCAGGAAATGGTCGCAAGCCTTCCCCCACACTTTTCCTTGGAAGCGGAATACGGACAGATTCGCCGATCCGACATTGAGCGGTGGCTCTTGCATCAGCAGGTTTTCCACCTGTTCCTGCAACTTCACATGCCACTGCTATCCGAGGCACGATCTCCTCATGGAAGCTGTATCTTTATGTCGAATCACGTTCTCGAGATCCAGGGCAAGGTTTGTCGACAATGTTGGGTGCTGGACAGGCTCAGGTAAGCATCCACCGTTTCGGATCTTGGACTGCTTGACGTTGAAAGAGACGCTGACTTTGAGCTTGCTAATACCGCTGGATGACAGCCTCAATGCCAAGCATGCTATGCGAGCCTCCATCGTTCTCATCATTGACCTGTTCTACTCTCATCACGGACACCTTTCGGGCCTTACGAGAATGATGACACGCAAGAAGGTGGAGATGGCACTGGAAAATATCGACCAGCCAAAGACCAGCATCATTAAGCTCTGTATTCAGCTCGTGCGGTCCTTGTTGGAAGTAGAAGAGACCCGCTTCAAGATTTCGAACGGCTACAGCAACGCGGGCGCAAGCGTTGATTCGCCGCCTTGTGCTGTTGATGTCAGCAAGGAGCTTGAGCAGCTTGAAGCCAAGTTCAAGGCGATCTGTGAGGCACTTGACGTGCTGATGAACGAGAGCTACTGGAAGGCTTTCCGAAAAAACACGAAGCGCTTTCATGATCTGATTCCGGAATGGTTGCGCAAGCCGTATGCGGAAGCCGGTCTTATTTCTGCACCGAAGGAGCAACACTCGAGCTCGAACTGGGAAAGGGTGTTTTCCACTCCATCATCTGGCAGACAAGCAGGCGCATGCGAAGCGGAGATGTCGATGGAGATGTCGATGGCTATCCCGCCAAAAGACGCATCCCCAACTCTGGTCGGCACTCGGCGAGGGGAATACCCGGGATCAACACCATCAGCATCTTCACCGTCCTCTTCACTGATGTCCACGCTCACGCAGAGCAATCAGTCGTCGCTTGTTTCTCCAAGTGGGATTCCAGTGGACGGGCTGAACGTCTTGAACGCAGACCTGGGGCTGGGGAGAGAGATGGGCTTTGACCTGAGTTTCCTGAATGGTGCAGTTCCTGGTACGATGGCTGGTACGGGAGTCAAGGACGCATCATTGCTGCCTGTGCTGGACGTGGATCTGGTCGGGCAAGAGGACTTTGAAGGTTACATGAATGCTTCGCGCGAGATTGACTTTGAGAACATGCTGATGCAGTGGCAGTTTGATTTGCCACAGGCCTCAGCGTAGCGCCCCCCCCCCCCCCTCCTTCCTGTATCCGTGTCCACGTTGTATTTTGTCAAGTTCGCTAATTTAGTGTATCGTGTGCGGTGTTGAGCATGAATGGATGCTGCAAGGGTGTCTTTGCGTCGCCTTCCTCCACATGAGTGCAGCGCAGCGCGAGCGCGGTGTTGGTTGGCGAGGACTGGCGGGAGACTGAGGCGTCTGTGTTTGACTGAGCTGTTGGTTGGTACCAAAACTGTGCGGCGCGTTTCTTCTTTCCTTCCTCACTTGCCTCTTCTTTGACCGTGCTTAGTTTATCTGGCAAGCATGGCGGCATCACAACAGCCACAGCAATCGCTCGACCTCATGGTCTCCAAGCATGTCGCCTTCATCCAGGCACTCGACCGCAAGAGAGACTCGCTCGCATACCACCTCACCACCCATCTCCGTATGAATGGTGTCTATTGGGGCCTCGCCGCTCTTGAAATCATGGGCAAACCAGAGGTGCTGGACAGGCAGGAGCTCATCGACTGGGTCATGAGCTGCTGGAATCCCAAGACTGGTGAGTGTCATTGCACTGCAGAACAATCCGCTCACAATCGCCAGATCCTGATTGTTCAACCTCATGGCCCATCACAGGCGGATTCGGTAGCTTTCCTAAACATGATGCACATATCCTCAGCACGCTCTCCGCAATTCAAATCCTGGCCATGAAGGACGCTCTATCCGTGCTCGATGAGCAAGGCAGGCGAGACAAAATCCTAGAATGTAAGCCCAACATGAAACTAAGCCGGGGACCATCTCTCACTTTCTCACCTCCCAACTTCATCTTTCCAGTCATTCTCGGTCTACAGCGTCCGGACGGCGCCTTCCAGGGAGACAAGTGGGGAGAAATCGACTCTCGCTTCCTCTACTGCTCTGTGTCGGCTCTAGCCCATCTTGGAGCCCTCGACCGTCTGGACCGTGAGAAAACAGTAGCCTACGTCCTCCAATGTCACAACTTTGATGGAGGTTTCGGCACCAATCCAGGCGCTGAGAGCCACTCGGGCCAAGGTGAGCCCGACACGAGCCTTTCGTCATCAAAAAACGACGCTGACCTGTCCTTTCCGAGCAGCTTTTGTATGCGTAGCAGCGCTTTCCATCCTCGACTCTCTCGACAAGATCGACAAAGACAAGGTTGGGTGGTGGCTCTGTGAGCGTCAACTCCCGAACGGTGGCCTCAATGGGCGCCCGCAGAAGCTGGAAGATGTAAGGTTTTACGCTCAATGCTGAGCTACGCCTCCAGCCCTACTCACATCCCGGCACCCTTTCTTTTCATTCAACGCCCACAGGTCTGCTACTCTTGGTGGGTTCTCTCCGCCCTGAGTATGGTAGGAAAGCTACATTGGATCGACGCAGACAAGCTCTCTCGCTTCATCCTCTCCGCTCAAGTGAGTCTTTTCAAACAATGCTTACCTTTGCAATTTCATTTGAGCTTTCTCACTCATGCCTGGCCCCTTTCTTTGCTTTGGAGCCTTGACAGGATCCAGACGATGGTGGAATCGCAGATCGACCAGACAATGTGACGGACGTGTTCCACACTCTGTTCGGAGTCGCAGGTATGTTTTTGACTGTGACGTGTATTGTGGCCACATGATAGACTGATTGAGGCTACTCTTCTCGTCCCCGTGATCCAGGCTTGTCATTGTTAGGTTTCCCTGGTCTGCAACCAGTTGACCCAACCTACTGCATGCCCGCACAAGTCATCGGCAGGCTTGGGATACAGCGTGACTATCAGACTTTGCCGCGTGAGCGAGCTGTAGATCCCTGAGGATCTTGTAGAATGCTGATGGGATGGTATTTCAATCAAATTACATGATGGTACACATCGGGACTACGTTTGTTTGCAACTGCAACCGGAGGCGAACGAGGGATCTGGCCGCTCTTACGGTCGGTAGGCGGGCTCAAAATAGATGGAGCTGTTGAACAGCACAGGTGGTCAGACAGGTGCCTGTGAAATTTCAGAGATGCAATGAAAGCGACCACTCACTCTGGATTGACCGTAAAGTTGCGACCATTCTTGCGTACAGTCTGTTTCTTTGTGTCTCTTGGCAGCGCTTTCCTCATATCTGAGTGATGAACATCATGACGATGATGATGACGCAAGTCGTGTGAGTATATCTCGAGAAGCTGGTAACAAGGAGCATTGACTTACCGTATCCATCTTCGTCTTTGCCATGCGCGCCACCGCCGTGGTAGTACTCCTTGACCTTGCGATACACGTCGTATCCCATCTTCTCATACATGCTGACCGCATTTGTGTTGCTCGGACGTACGAACAGGTCGACAAAGTAGCCGTTGTAAGCTCTGTCTGAGACGTCTTCGAGTAGTTGCATCATGCCGTTGGCCAAGCCTAGACGCCGGTATTCGGGAGCAACCGTGATGGCCGTCACGTGGCCGTGCAGCGTTGGGACAGTACTCCTCGAGCCTTGATCCGAGTTCACATCGTTCCCTTCAGCCTTGCCAATCACATAGCCCATTGTGCGTCCGGACGATGGCGCAGTCTGCATGAACGAGAGATCTGGCCATTGAGCAAGATATGAAAGGTAGAAGGAAAGCGAATACGTCTCCGTCCAGTGGTCCAGATTGATGTTGTTGAAACGGAACAGATCAGAGGCACGAAAAGGTCGGAGAAGCGACATGCTGTTCTGATGTCCTGAAGCTATTCTAGCTCCTCGGGCGACAGAAATGGGATGGGTCGTGGATGAGAAGAGGAAATGAAAGAAATGCAAACCAACCTATCATCATTCTAGTGGAGGGCGCATTCTCTCGTTCCCAGCGCGTCATTCGGCTTCCAACCACAGCATTCTACCAGATACAGTACCGTACAATACGTCTCGCACGTCTAGATCGCCAGGCGGCACACTCTACTCGGACCTTGGACTCATAAAACGCTTGAACACAGGCATAAGACAAGGCAAGCACAGCCCAAAACAATCTTGTGTATAGGTTGCAGACATTGTTGGTGAGAGCGATGATACAGTGGTTGGCAAAATTCGCCTGATGTATGAAGACAGTAGTCCGAAGAAGGGAGATAGAATATAGCAAACGGTTTTGCCAGTGCGACAGACTCACGCTCAGCAGAGGTCATCGTTCTTGTGTCCGACATGGCCTAGAGGCAATGGCTGCTGCTCAATTGATGACTTGCTTGTAGGGCTCAGGGGCACATGGCTGACTTGGTCGTTGGGTGGAAAGGTTGCGCTCAGAGGACTGCTCGGACTGGTGAACTTGGCGTTGAGACGGGGTGAAGGAGGAAGGGCACGGAAACGTTGTTTCGGGGAAAACGAGCCCGATCGCTTGGAAGCTGCCGAGCCACGAAGAGCTGGATCAATGTCCTGATGGTAAAAGGCCGGCCGTTTCTTCCCGGGTACACTTGAGCCGGAAGATCGTCGACGAGCATCCAAGGGCAGTTCCGTCGAGATCGCATGCTGGAAAGAGAGCGACATGTCACCTGAACTCCTCCTTGACTGTCTTGCGGGAATGCTTCCAAAACTGGGGGCTGACGACGACGACAGTGCCTCTCGCACCGCAGCCCTGGTAGATTCATTCATCTGACGAATCTCATTCTCGTCCAGAGGTATGCCAAGCAGTTTGCCCGAATCGCTCGCTCCCAAGGCTGAATCACCCAAGTGGGGCAAAGAAGTTGAAGTGCGCACTAAGCCGCCGCTGAATAGCATGCTTTGCGATTCGGCCTGACCCGAGTCAGCGATGTGCTGCTCGGCTTGGGCGATTTTGGGCGTCATCATGTCGATGGGTTCGCTCGTGTCTTCCTCCCTTGTGGTTTCGACCTGATCGAAAGACTCCATCTTCTCACCCATGTGACGCTCAAAGTTGAAGACCGGTGTGTTGAGCTCGGGCATTCGCCGATCCGATGGTGATCCAAAGTCATGTCCGAGAGATGACGACTGTACTGATTGCCGCCAAGCCCCTGTCCAGTTGGTCTGGCTGTGGCTACCTTGACTCCATCTGTCGACGGATTCGGGCCTCTCGGAAGACACTTGATCGACGACGGCGTCAATGGAGGGAAGATCTGCAGCTGGTTTTACTTCTGCTGACAATTGAGATGAGAGAGCAGACGGAGAATGATGCCCAACATCCTCCTCGCTGGCAGTCTCGATACCGTTGCTGGGGATAAAATCTGCGGTGGAGTCAGCCACAACGTTTTCGCGGAGGAAGCGCTCAATGGAAGCCATGTCTCGTTCGTGATCCTGCGATAAAGCTTCGAGATCCGCCGTGGCGGTCTCTTGGGAAGCAGGTAACGGTGGAGCGACAACCGTAACAGACGGGTCCGCGATCGATCGGGCCTCGGGCGCATCTTCGCCTTTGGTATCTTCGACTGCATCTGCAGAGATTGAGCCTCTTACTTGATCCTCCTGAATGCTGCTGCGCTTTGATTGACCGGCATCCTCGTCGAAAGTCGAATCGTCCACGATCACAGTATTGTCGCCTTCTCGTTCTGCCCCGCCGCTCTCTGAAACGCTATTAGATCTTGCCTCGTTGACAGAGGAAGCTCCATTGACAGAGAAAGCTCCATCAGACTGTAGCGGCTGTGGTCCAGGTACACCCGGTGATCCAAGTGAACTCCTTTTAGTCGGTGACCTTGAGCTAGCGGATTCGCTAAATTGAGCCAAACGAGAAGCACTGACGGGAACCTGAAGATCATTGCGCCTCGATCCGAACATTGTAGCAGAGGCACTGGCGGGGCGGGGCGAGGTCCGAGTACCGTTTGAATCCTGACTTGGGACGAAGACGCTACCGGACTCACCCAGGGTCTTTCGCGCCTTAGACCGAGAGAGCCATCGGGGACTTGGCGTGACTGATGCAGAGAGTGTCTTTGCAAATGCGAAACTGTCTCTACTGGACATGCGTGGCACTTCTTTCTTGCCCGCCAGGCCAGGATTGGGTGAATGGCCAGGGCTCAGCAGCTCAAGAGCCTTCTGCATCTGTTCCAGCGAGTCACTGAGGTCTCCACTGCTCCTTCTGCTGGCAGCGCGTGGCGATGGCCTGTTCGGTTGCAGCGAGAGAGGAGATGGCCGATGCTTCGGAGGTCTGGCATCAAGCACAGGTGTCAAAGGATTGGACGTCGAGGGCGGTCCCTGCAGTTCAGGACCCAAGCCATCGATTTCGCTGTGAATGCTGAGCTGAGGGCTTCCATCAAAAGAAGAAGGACTAGCAAGACCTCCAAGGTTTGGACGTGGGCCAGCGAACGCAGAGGTGCCCAGGGCGATTGGGCTGAGGAGGGAATTCATAGAACTCTCTTCTTTAGGACCGTCAACCACAAGTCTTCGTCCGCCGCTTCCTTGTTCAACGACCTCGAATGCAGGATCTTTATGTGTCAAAGAGGAGGGTGCATTGATCACAGGGACATCTCCTGAAGATTCGGCCACTTTTGTCGCCCAAATACTGACTACCTCCTGAACATCCGTCGGGAAGTGGTCCTCGTCAAACTCCATCGCGTCGACGTCGTCATGGCCGGGAACAAGGTTGTCGAAGTTGTCGTCGAACCCTTGGTTGGGACTAGAAGCATTCTTTCTGATCCAAGATTGAACATGACTTTCATGTGGTTCCTGGCTGGGTGAGAGAGACTTGTGACGGTCCATGGCAGACTTGGAGAGCTGATGAGCACCATCAAGAGGAGCTGTAGAAAGGCGATCTCCGTACGACAAGTAGCTAGCTTCACCACCTGAAGCGGATGGTGATTCGTGCGCTTGTGTCAAAGCATCCTCCCGAGGTATGATGGATGATTCCTGAAGGTCTCTCCACATGTTCTCATCATCGCCGATCACGACAAAGTCATGTCGTGTCGTGGGGTCTTCGTGAATTGACCTGCCCTGAGAAAAGCTTTCAGATTTGGCGGACTTGGCGTGGAAGTCAGAAAGTTGCTTTGCCGAGGCTCGATCCTTTGCAGAGAAAGACTCTTCGCCATCATCCAAAAGCGCAGAGTAGCCGGCGTAGCTCTCCCCGTCGTACGCTGCAGGGGCGGCACGTTCGTCCGCGCCAGTCGGTAGCTGCTGGGCGGCGTTCAAAATCTGTTGGTCTTCGGTTTCTCGGCCTCCGCCATGGGGTTCAGAATCTGTGATCTCTGCTGTTGTAGCTGAAATTGATGGTGCGGCTCGATTGTCAGGCGCATGATGAGGCTCATCAGGCTCGTTAGATTTGAGGTCGAGCATGCGTCCTCGGGCTTTGCCAGATGCGAGTTGCATGTCTTCGTCGCTCGAGACACCTTCTCCTTCAGAATTCAAGATGGGTTGTGCGGATGAGGCAGAGGAGCGAGAGCGGCGACGAACTGACTCATCGCCAGTGAAGCTTTCCGTTATTGATGACTCTGTTTCTCTTGTCGCTATCTCGTTCCGATATTTGGTCAGGTGCATGCTGCGGCGCGAGCCGGAAACTGACTGGCCCGCAAGCGGGGAAGATTTGCGGGCGCACCAGCCTGCCCACCAAGGCGCCTTGTCTTCGTCCACCATCCATTCAATCTTGCCAACAATAGGCAAGCGAGAGGCAAAACGCTCGGGCGGTCGAGATTCGATGGGCTTCCCTTCCGCCGAGCTGCCGTGGCCAGACCATGCAAGGCTCCTCACTGAAGGACTCCAGTCCGCAGAAACACCACGCTTGGGGGCTGGAGTGAGCCCGGGCTTGTTCGGAGCAAGCGCCTCGGCATCGGAATCGTGTCGTCCTGGGATCGGGTCTGCGAGACTAGATCTCGACTGATTTGAATGGCGGGAGCTACCAACGTCGTCGGCGAAGTCTTGACGGGGCTGGAGAGCAGCTTTCTTGAGGAATGACGATGGGGTGCTCGAATGGCTTGCGAATGGACTATCGTCCTCCGTCAAATACCTGGCCCACAAGCCTGACCAGGCAGCAGCATTGATACGAGGCCCAAGGTTGCCTTCTAGATCTTCCGCCAGAAAAAGCAAAAGCCCACCGACAGATGGCAAGCCATACTCACGTGCAATAGCCCATAGTTGGCCACCGAGCGTGGGATGCAACGGCAAGAGCGAGCCGCGACGAATCCGCGCTCGCGACTTTTCGTCTGCATTTGGAGGAAGTGGGAAACTGATGGTGGTTGAACAATAAGGTGAAGAAGATTTCGTTCGATCAGTTTTGGGGCGAAGGAGCGATGATTCAGCAGACAAGCATGCTTACTTGGACGGAGGAACGACGGTGATGAAGAGCGAGCTAACGGGGTAGGGAGAACGTTGTGCTCCAACGAAGGAGCTCACACCCTGTTCTGCTTGACCAAAGCTCGCACTAGCCAAGCTCACGTTCCGAGACCTTTCCGGGAAGCTTTGCTGATTTGGCAGGTAGCCAAGGGCAGAAGCTGCCTTGACATGAGATCTGACTGGAGTGAGTTGCGCATCATTTGGGTGTTCACTGTGCTCTGGCGCCGTCATGGGTAGTCCGATGTCAACTTGCATAAGGGAGACTGGTGCTCCAGTCAGATCTGGATTCGAGTCTGTGAGCACAGAAGAGGGGTGCATGCTGTTTGTTCTGCCGATCAGCAGCAATGAGGAGGGAAGCGTGAGTACCGGTACCCGTCAAGGGCAGTGATGAGTCGACTCCCTCTGGAGGTTGCGAGGTGCAAAGAGGAGGGCGCGAGAATTCGAGACTTTGTCGTGAGCAGACCAGCTGCACCTGAAGATGGGACGAGATGTGGCGCTCGCTTGATTCGATCCGAGGTAGGTGAAAGAGCAAGGTGCGTGCCGAGTAAAAGAAGGTGATTGGTCAGGGTCGAATGAGATGTCGTTGTCGTAAAAGACTGAGGAGTGCTGAGAAATAGGTGGAGATGGGTCGGCAGACAGGAAGGGAGGAACAAGAAAGAAGAGTAAAAGGTGGTGGGGCGAAGAAGGGTCGTCAAAATACAGGGGCTGAAGCTAGGAAGATAGAAGGAGGATTAGGGAAGATGGAGGAGAGGAAAGAGACTAAGCGGTGAAAGAAAGCATGCAGCAGAAGGAGGCTCCTTGGCTGGCCGACCAAGTTGGGTGATGACCCGCTCTCGCCCTTTCGTGGCAAAGCACCGGTGGAGTGAAAATTTGTGAGGAGGCTCAGGCAGGGAGAATAATGATCGAGAGTGCATTGAAAGCTGCCGATGACAGCTGAGTCTGCAGGATGAGGGGCCAAAGTCATGGCTCGAGCTTGAGTGTGTTTTGTCTGTCTTGCTTCCTTCCCTTCTTCTCAGAACGCGACCAGTGAGCGGGCTGAGCTGACAGCGTGTCGGTCCGCTTGGCAAGCAAGCCCGAAGCAAACCGGAGTGGGGAGGTGGCAGCAGCCGTATCGAGTGCTCCGAGTGCTGCCTGGTTACAGTACTGTAGTTGGGGCTGGGAGTTGGGCAGAGCAAGGGGCGAGTCAGACTGAGTGGCATGCAAGGTTATGGCCATGCAACGTGTGAGGAAACCTCACAGCCCTGCAGCTAGTCGGTTTCCTCGATTCAGCAGGTACCGTACCGTACCGCTACCGCTAAAAAAAAATGTATACACCGTGCATCATCACGACAGACAAAGATGCACACGCATCCTTTTTTTCCACCTGAACTTTCGCCGAGCTTGCGCGCGCCTTTCTCCGCCTCTGCTCTCTCCCATCTCTCGTCATCCAAGCCTTGGGAGCCCGGTAAAGTACCGTACCATTACAGTATCCGTCGAGAGTCGTCTTTTTGGGGCAAGCCGGGAGAAGCTTCGCTGTAGCTCACACACGCTCGGGTGTGTCCCTCGCTCCCTCTGAGGCACGGATGAATGCACACGATCTTGGCTGCAGCGGTCCGCGTCGCATACCTCAGATGTTTCTCCCTCTCTTTTGAGCTGAGGAACGAGCAGAGCAACACTTTCATCCAGCCGACCGCGTCCCTCTCTGCCCCTGCCGGGCATTGAATCCCGCCCGTTCGCGAAAAGGCACCTGACGCGCCAGCCGAACAAGAAACACTTTCACCTTCCTTCCGAGCACGTTGTCTGCCGATCAGCTGATCCCCCAGCCTCATGCCCGAGCCCTTGATCTCGCTTGTCCTGTGCCTCCAAGCCCGTTGGCGACGAACGACCACAACTTGCTTCCGAACGCTCATATCTCAGATCGCAGCCCCTCGCGAGCTTTGCGTTCAAACAGAGTCAGATCGTGAGTGATTGGAGGGCATTTTGCCGTGTCTACCTTACCTTGCCTGACCGCATTCTGCCGCGACCCCTTTACGCGCCGGACCACGCGTCCTCATTCGTCCGGCATCTTGTTCCTTTACGCGTCCAGACGCGTTCGTTGCGCAAACACGCATAGAGGCCTGTTCCCGCAATACGTACGCAGCACGGTATTTTGGGGTGCGCCTGCCTTGCAACACCTCTCGGGCCTGTCCGTTCGGAGTTCCGAATCAGATCAGGCTCGTGTTCCACGAAAGACCGCAGCATTCTGCTGCAGCTCTTGTTTGCAAGCGATACTCCGCTGACTTCCTCAGTAGGTTCCGCTCATCACGGCCCAGTTGCAACACAAGGCCCGAACAAGCAACCCCGTAAGAAAGTCCATCTATGCGTACTAAAGGCGAGGTTCAACCAGCGGTCCCGTGGTTCCTTGAGATGTTTCGCAAGATCCATGCCCTTGTGTTGGTTCTTGAGGTCAATGGGGATGGAGGTGTTATCCAATCCGGTCCCTTGAAAGAAGAAAAAATCTGAATAAACGCAACCAGCTTCAAAGGCGGGGTCAAACAATTACTTTTGGCATTAAAAGTGGGCAGTGTGTCATAAAAATAAGACCATAACAGAAAACTGTCGGGCTAAAATGATTTGAAGAAATGCACATTATTCTAATAGTCTTCTTCAGATGCCAGACCTGGATTTGGCCATTGTTTATCTGGTCCTACGCTGCTTTTTCATGAAGTGATTCTTACCAAACAGCTCCATCTTGGTGCTTTGAATGGCTCAGGAATGAAGTTCGCAAGTACAGTCCCTCAAAGTTCAACAAAAACGGTCCATTGAATTTCCCTTGTGACTCCTGCCAGCGCAAAAATTTGAGTTCCAATATTTTAAGAAAACTGCTTCCCAGCCATGCAACTTTACATATTAACAAAAAGAACCAAATCCAAACTCAACACAACAAGATCACTTTCACTGATTGCAGAATGATGTTGCAACTGTAGAAACATGCGGGAAATCTGTGGTTGTTTCCCACTTGTTCAGCTGGACAGTGACATATTGTAGAAATTCAATGGGCCTGTCAAAGTAAGTTTTTTTTTTGTCATTTTGTAACCTTACTGTCTTCCTTAAAGTTTGGCACATCTCACAATGTAAGAAACTGTAAATTAGAAGACATGATCATTATGTGTAGTACCTGATTTAATGCTGCATCCATGGCTTAGCCTATCATCTCACAAAATCTTGCGGCATCCAAATCAAAGTTGCAGCTTTTACTTAAACCAGGAACAGACAATTTGAGGAAGTTCCTTCAATTGCTTTAGACATTGCATTTTAGCTCCTATTTTGGTATACTGGTTGAAAACAGGACAGTGCATTGGCTGTCAAATTGTTGATGTGAAGTGTTCAAGGCTGTAAATCACTCTTCTGTGTATGTTGGTTGAATGTGTGAACAACTGTTCATTTTCTTGCTTTTGGTTGTAAATAGGTTGAACGGCATGATTCACATCTAAAAAAAAAAAAAAAAAATCTGGAAAACAACCCAAGCGCAGCTCTTCCCGGAGTCTCGAGACCACCCCTGCGGTGAAGAGCGTAACTGAGCTTGGCGAGCATCCACATTGATACAGACCACAGATCTCAACCACAGCAGTTTCGTAGGAGATGGTCTGCGGCGACGGCCAGTTTCAGACAGCGCAAGTACCGCCGCCGGAATGAGCCTCGTCATCAAGAGCCAATGCGGGAATACCCACGAAGGTGAGGAGGCTAAGAAGTTGGCTCGAGGGAGGGAGGGGAAGAGGGACGAGACGAAGTCGACTCCAGCGATGGCAAACGCTGTGTTGGCTGAAGGGGACAAAGAGGAGTTACTCCCGACGAGGGCTATCATTGAAGGGAGGGTACAGCTGCTGCGCAAGGATGAAAAGTGATGTTGAAGGTTAAGGCTCCACGAACCCAGACAAGGTCGTGCCGGGGAGGAAAGGCCATCGCGGCCACCCATAAAGCGCGGGCCCAACGACAAGACCATGCACTGCCACTTGTGTCAAAGGCAAAGATGCGATTACCTCAAGCACGAGTTCCAGTGCGAGAACAAAGGGTGTACCATCTCAAGTAGTACAGAGAGGTCGCCGGAGAGGCAGGCCATGGGCTACGGACTGCACGTTTTGATACATACCTGAGCCTGACCTACACCACCCGTACAAATGGACAGACAGCGAGTATGCGCAAGCATACGGCATCCATTGCCGCGATTGTAAGCAATCATGTCGGACGATGATGCAGAAGGAAAACTAAATTGTCACAAGTGATGGGTGGGAAAGCGATTGCAGTGCGATGACAAGGAGATGCGTATTTACAGAGACGGAGCAGGACTGAAATGATTCGATCTAGTGCAAGAAGAGAGATACAAGTTGAATACGGAACGAAAGAGCATTGTTTCGATCTATGGCGATGCTTCAACGTCGACGTTATTACGCCATTTTCTCAGAAGTCGAGGAGGAAGAAGGCGAGGGCGACTCTGGACCCTCATGATCGTACTCGGAGGAGGCTGGAGCCTTGATGTGCCTGGGGAGGTATGAGGCAGGATCGTAGAGGACGAAAACGATAGCAGCAAGTGCGACCATGGTTGCATCAAAGACGTAGAAGGACCACTCGGCGTGGGCAATGACGCCGGTCCATCCGACGGCCATTTCGATGGTTCGATAGAGGCTACGGATGAAAATGAGCATGCTGGAAACAAAGGTGGCTTTGAGGAACGTTTTGGTACGCTGATTCCAGAGCTCGGCGCCCTTGGGGGGGTCGCGGGAGACGGAGTAACAGAATCTCAAGAAGAGAACGTCAAAGGTGAGATATCCAAACAGCTGGATAGCAAGACCGACTACGACAATGTTACCGCCGGATGTAGTGTCTCTGCCGTCAATCTGGGCGATAGCGGCCACACCAGAGCCTCCTCCCTGAACAGCGAGAGAGGAAACGTCGAGGACAACGAAAAAGGGAATAATCCAGCGAGGGCTGACGAGTGAATACTTTGGAGGGAAAAGGGTTGCCACCTTGCCTAGAATGGCAAAGTCAATCTGTTTGATGAAACAGATGGGTGTCAGAAGCGATCTATCCAATGTGCCAGAGGCAAGAATGGAAATGCGAAAACTCACTGCAGCGATAAATGCTGGGGTAATGACGAGGATGCACTGCATGGCAATGTAAGCGTTGGTCACAAACGGTTGGAAGTGTCCATAAATCCGAAGAGCATGTCCAGCAGTCTCCAAGGCGCATGCAATGGTGAAGACGACCATCCACCACTGCTTGCTCCGAACGTTGTACCAAAAGTGGATGAGGGTAAGAATGGCAAATACAACGGTGAAGACGATGGGGGCGGCTAGAATTGGCCTGTAACCATATCCAGAGAACTCATAGGAGAGAGTCTCTGGGGTCATGCCCTCGGGCAACTGCATGGCGCGCCTGTATAGGTCGAGGGCAACTGAGCCGATTGCTGGCATGGTGTCTGGTACGGATGAAAAGGGTGCTTGACTGTAGACAATAGGGTATCAAAGTGGGGGAGGAGGGAGGAGAAGGCGTTGCGTGATGCCGAAGACGGGAGGGATGATATGGGGCTTCAGACAGGACTATTTATGATGATACACAGTAAGTGTGAGTGATAGAGACTCTCACATGTGCACAAAGAGCGCTGGTGGGCATAGGACACAAAGTATCTTCTCTTTCTGTGTGTGCATGTGTGTGTGTGTGTGTAGTGCTGTGCTGTACGGTACAAAACAGTATTGACCCCGATTGTGTCAAAGGGTCAGGCACAAAAGTTTCGCATGCTGTAGCTCAGTCATTTGCGGCGCCCACATGGCTTAACACCGAAAGCGCTTTCCGGAGGACCCGGATGGCTCGGAAATTTTAGCGTCGAACGAATGTAGAAGGGCGTAAGCTAACGATTAAATTGCAGCTAAGTTGGTCGCTAGTCACGGCGACAAGCTCGGCGTCATGCAGCTGCAGACGAGACAAGAAGAAGCCGCAGGCCTGCAGCGTCTACGCACAACAGGTGCGGTACGGTACGGTACTGTACGGTACTGTACTGCACGGCGCCGCAATCTCTTGTCCGACTTCCGAGCGACAGTAACCACTCCGAGTCCCGACCCGAAATTCAACAACTTACTCTTACAGACACTACCGGGAGGGTTGTAGGATTCCAACACGAACACGGTCCAGGCACACACACGAATCAAGCCATGTCCCGTTCCCTTGGTGACATCACGCAGGGATCCCATTGATAGCTTCTTATTCCCCCAACTTGATATCAACATGTTCTCCTTCTCCGAGTTCCGCACCTTCATGCTCCCGATGTGCATGGAAGCATGCCCCCTTCTACAGACACAGCCTCTGCCTCCCCCACATGGAAGCCATTCTTACTCGTTGCATCGCATCCGACATTATGCACGTAGGGTCCCTCACCGACTCCCCTCCTTCCATCAGCAAAGCACAGCCATCCCTCCCATTCCTGCCATAATCTCGCTCCGACTTCCGAGAGTCATGAGCCCACAGTACAGTACAGTACAGTATCTCATCTCCTGCGACCACACCACAGACATGCTTCACCGAAGAAAAGCAGTATCATGACTCATGACTTTCACTAAGCGCCTGCATGGCCGACTGTTCGAACAAGCATTGTATAGACAACAAACCCAGGCAAAGGCGGAGTATCAAATCGGGTCAGCAACGATAGGCGCCCCCTGTCCCATCAAATCTGGCTGTTCTACTTTGGTTGCAACCAGCGACTTGGACGACGAGGCTGGCGTGAGCCCTTCGCCCACCTCATCAATGATTCCACCCTGGCCTGGCACCAAGAGCGCCGAGCCAAGAGGACCACTTGCATAGCTCTGACCACTGCTCAACAAGGCCGAGTCTTCCGATGATGGTGTTCGCGAGTCTGACCGTCGCGAGCAAGCTGACTCAGCTTGGTCCCGGTAGGATCGCTCCTCCACTTTGCCACTTGGTACGTCTCCAGCCTTGGGCAGGCCAAGCTGTTCCTGGGATGGCGGAACGCTAAACACGTAAGCCGAGCGAGTGCCAAAGCCGCTCGCCGCCATCTGACTGTTGATAGGGGCAAGCTGCTCATCGTCCTGTCCAACTTTCTTCTTATCCGCCGCATGAGCCGACGTTTCCACCGGTTGGCTCTCCTCCACGTTGATCATCTCAAAGTTGACGTCCTCATTGCGGGTGACACTTGCCTCTTGGTCAAGCATATCCGGAGTGATGCTGTGTTGCAGAGAAGCAGCGTTCGGCGGTGATGCTTCTTGCTCCTCCTCATGGTACTTCTCCGACTTATCAGCCCCCGACGCTGCAGCAGACTGCGCTGGGACCGGGTCCCCACCCTTACTTTCGCTTTCGATCTCTTTGGTTTTCTCGACAGCGGTGGTAGTGGCTGGTAGATGTGCTGGCTTCGGCATGGTAGAGGCGTCTGGGAAATTCGCTTTCGCGCTCGAGTTCTTCACGGCACGAGCGAACGTCGCCTTTTCAGAACTGTTTGCCGGTCCACTCGAGGCGCCAAAACTACCCAGACGTCGAAGCAGCTTCCTGATCCCTCCATTCTTCCGATTTCCCGGCGCTGAAGACACTGATGCTCCGGTTGCGTTATCTTGGTTTGCTCGAGAGCTGGACATTGACTTTGATGAGCTCACAACGCTTGTCTTCGATTGAGCTTTCGCAGGATCAGACACGGGAGCGCTGAGTGCAGAACCCTTATCGGCACTTGCTGCAGGTAGCGAGGACTCGCGCTCAGGAGGAGAGCGGACACTGCTCGCCGCGGGATTAGGTCCCGTGACGAGTCCCAAAGCCTCTGAGGGCTCGGAATTCGCTTCACGTCCCGACGCTGATCCAGACTGACTGGGCGCGATGGAGGGAGCGAGATTTGCTTGTGAAGACATCGCTGCACTGCCCTTAAAGTTCATATCAGTGAGAGGAGCCGTTGCTTGACGACCAGAAACAGTCGACACCTGCGCCTCGCTCGATGACTGCGCACCGATGCTTCCGCCAGCAATCGAGCTCGGCTTACTTTCCCGTGCATCTACTTGCTTCTTAGCCTTCCCGAATCCGAAGATGCCGGAAAGGCGTTTGTTCTGCCTATTCGCAGTCCGCCGGACTGAAGCCGCATCGGCGGCAGATTCAGGAATGCTTTCGGCTCCTTTCAACGACCTCTCGGATGTTTTCAGGGCTTCAGCTTTGCTGACCTCCTGTGTCGGGGTTGCAGCGTCTGTTGATCCAACCGTGATCGTATTGGACGAGAATGTTGGAGTCATGTCCTTAGACGAAAGGCCGTTTCCGGGGACAGGATCATCCTTCATACCAAGGTGGTTGTGAACAGAGGGGCTCAGCGTTGTCTCCGGGCCAGGGCTCGGCTCTTGGATAGAGTTGATAGAAGCAGCCGCATCGACACTCTGCTTGTCTTTCGACGAAGCCTCTGAGCTTTCCCTGACGCCATCGGGGGATCGCTTTTCAGCTTGAGCGAGACGGAGATTCGTGTGTGAAGAGCTCGGCGTTACGGCGCGACTGCTAGCCCTGCTACCGAATGGGGTTGATCGCTTGCTCTTTGGCAATTTCGTCAGGCCTTGTAGTTCAGCTTCCGGATCATGCATCGTCATCTGCAAGACGCTTCGGCGCGGTCCGTTGGTCGAGCTTCCACTGGAACCAATTCTGTTACGAGAATGGGCAATCTGAGTGGGAGAATGATACACGCTGGTCCGATTCGCATATGCACTGGTGGCGTCGAACGGAGATTCATGAATCAGAGGAATACCGAAGGGATCCAAATTGTCGATTCCGTCCAAGGGATCGCGAGGCTTCCTAGGCAACGCTGGGTAGGGTGAATCGTTGAGACCGGTCAACATATCGTGAGGGACCATGCTGTTGGCTTTAGCCGAATAAGAGGAAGGAATGTCTCGCGCCTGAAAATACGGGCTTCCAGGCTGGCTGCTACCTGGCGTGTGGTGCTGAACGGCTGGAGAGCCGCTCGCGTTCGAGAAAGAAGCCTCTCTTGATCGCGACATTGGGCTCATTTGCGTAAGTGGCTGCATCATCATGTTTGACAGGCTTGTCTGACTGAGGTTGAAGTTGGACTCGCTTCCACTGCCAGTGCTGTGGAATGATCGACGACGTGCCTCGTTAGAATATTGAATGCCATTCGATCTGCCCAGGGAGCGAGGGGTACTGCTGCCGCTGTGACTTGGGCGGGCGAAGGGTTGGCTGGGCACTCCACTAGCGAGAGCTTCGGCAGCGAGTTCGTAGGCCAGAAGATCGAGATCACGGGTATCAACATAGCGTCGCCTTCGCGTTGTGCCTCCAGGTGTGGTGCTCCCACTGTTGCCACCATCTTCGCTCCCATCGCCACCTGCACCAGCGGAACTCTGAGACGCATTCGTGAGCGAATTCTTTCGGCTGCGCGCTTTACGGCCCTTTGCCTTGATAGTGCCGATAAGGCTTTTCCTGCGTTTTTGAATGGCAGGCCGAGCGGTCTCGGATGTCGACTCTTCTTGCTGCAGCTCGGAAGACTTGTTGTCATCATCATCGTCAGCTGGGCTTGGGTTGGAAGTTGGAAGCGACGATGGAGCAGCCGACTGGGGCGATGGCGATGATCCGACAGGGCCACGTTGGGGCGAGGCAGGTGCGGACCGGCCCTTCTTCGTTTGTTCAGCTCGCGCCTGGCGGCGTGCAGCCTCGAGAACCTTTTGGGCAGCATCATTGACTAGTTTGTTCTCCGACAAGGATGAAGTAGTGGATCCTCCTTCCATGCGTGCAGAAAGACGAGGACTTTGACTTGCTTTCCGTGTTTCTAACGTGGCTGCCGTGGGTTGTTCACTGCTCGAGGGGCCCATAGACGAGACTTGAGTGACTTGAGCAGATGACAAAGATTCGGCGACCGAGGCAGGAGATTCTGGCTCTGCCTTGCTTGGAGAAGAGTGAGAAAGGATACCAGCGGTAAGCCCACTCTGGGAAACAGCGTTCAAGGCTTGTGAGGCAGTGGGGACCGCAGTGGGATGAGCCGTGGCCGAGGAAGGCATGTCTGGAGAGCGAGAGGGGCGAGCAGAGAAGATGGGCTCTCCAAGTCTCATGTTCTCCACATATGACTTTGCAGCAGCGGTGCTACCGGAGGAGAGCATACGATTCTCAGCCCGCAGGGATGCGGTAAGAGCATCCTCCCGAGAGGAGCCGGCATCCATGAAAGGCTCTGGCACGTTGTACTCGTCCCATTTTGCGCCACTCTTATACTTGCCGGTAGGCTTGCTAAGTTCTGCGAGCTCAGCTTTGCTCAATCGGCGTGCGGTATGAGAGTGAGGCTTGGGGGATTCGGCGGTGGGCGATTCTGGAGACCTGGAAGCATCTGGAGAGGCGAGAGGGCTGTCTTGATCTTCTCTTGATCGCGTGCTGGTACGACTGGCTAGTCTGGCAAGAAGACTGGTTCCCGAGGCTGTGGCAGTGAGGGCAAGGGATAGAATGAGCGATTAGTACTCGTACCCGATGATCAATCAGTATGGCCAGCCTTGCCGAGCAGCGATGGACACTTACCTGAAGAACGACGTGGAAGTGGGCCTACATCTGTGGATGAGGCTTGAGGATTACTGGGCGCTACTGTAGACGGCTGCAGGGTGGACTGAGCCTGTTCTTGGGAAGATGCCATAATAAAGGTGTCCAGGGGGTGAATGCGAACGCAATGGAGAGATATTGAGAATTAGAATTGCTTTGAGGCCAAACAGGGTCTGAAATCGTCCGTGCTAGATCGTTGTGTGTGTGGGTATGGAGGCAAAGTTAAAAAAGGATGTCCAACAAGCGAGCTCGTGTCTGACTGAATGCAAACGATACGAAAGAATCTGAGGAAAGAAAAGTAGAGATGGAAGGTGGTTGCCGGAACAGAAGAGAAGGCTGTGCTGCTGCCGGCTCGGTTGGACGGTGCGGTGATATATACTGTGTCCCCCTAGACGACGGTCCCCGGTCCCCCTGAGCCTTGTCCGAGTGAGATGATGAGACAGCGAGAAGGTCAGACGGGGTGAGATGGTAGAGGGGGAAAAGGAGGGGGGAGGGAAGGGGTGGTGGGGAAGAGGAAGAGCAGCTGGGTTCGTGTGGGTTGGAATGAGCAATGGCGCCGTACGAGCTGGACTGTATGAACTGACTTGCAGCCGCCATCCATTCCTGCAAGTTGCAGTGCGTTATTGATCAAGATCGACCGGGAGGATTTTTTTTCTGGCGCCAGCTTGTCGTCTGCTTGTCGTTTGCGCATGATGCATCCCATCCCGCCAAGCAGTTGTTGCTCACTTGACGCACTGACACACTGACACACTGACACGTCCCAACCGATCCTGCGAGAACCCTGGCTGGGCAGAAAGCAGGCCAGAAGGGCAGCTGGGCCTCGCTTAGACGCGTTCACCGCTTCATCCCATCCCTTTCCTCCCAAGGGTGCCGCTGTCCCGTGTCGTTTTTGCTTTCTTTCTGCCGTACTGTGTACTTCTTCCTGTCCGCGTGTGCCCTCCCCTCCGCCCTGGCGACCGGACCAACTCAGCCTTGGTTTGTTTGATTACAGAAAAGAGAAAGAGGGTTGTGATGAAGCCCCCCTTTGCATTGCCGCGAGTGTGATGTGTGATGTGTGCGTTTGTGTCTCTCGCCTACCTCACCGTGACATGACTAGGGAGTATGTACGGTACAGTAACGTGCTCTCAACGGTTAGGGTTGATTCCGATCAGCCCGGATGATAAGCAAGCAGGAAGACTGGGAGTCGGGCAAATGCAACACGGCGAGGGCCACCTTGGATCGATTGTTCAGGCAGAGTTGCTAGCAACGCAACATGTGTGTTGCTCTCGAGTGCATAAGCGAGCAGCCGGCAGGAACGACGCCTTCCTGAAAGCACAGCGTGTCAGCAAACTCTCCGTATCTCAGCGCAGGCACAAAAGCTTCGCTCAAGCGTCGCTCTGGCCTCAATGGCTGTACAGCTGATACAATCGTCCAATTCATTTCGCGCCTGGCGAACGTGTCAGGTCAATTTGTGGGTAAAAGTACAATGCATACAAACATGTGAAGAGCGATGCTCGAGAAACGGTCCGGTCCGGTACAGTACAGTACAGTGCTGTAAATACGGTTTCGTATCGCACGGTACCGTCCCAATCAACGCGTGATCCTGACCACCTTGGCAAACTGCTCGTCCATGGCTCGCCGATCGTCCGAGTCGTATTCGTCCTCGAGAGGTGACCCACCATGGCCAATGCCTTCTTCCCGTTCCAAGCTGCCTTGCACACCTCCTGACTCCTTCCACGCCCTCTTCTGCTCCTCCTTCTCGCGCTTCTCTTCTTCGATCATGGCCTGTGCCAGCTGGTCAACCTCCTCCGAGCTGCTGCACTTCTGATACGCCTTGATCCATCGCGAGTTGATGTGCGGAAAATGCTCCCCCCAGCTAAACTTGGAAAGGAGCAGCCGCCCTTGCGCCGGGAAGGAGCACACGTAGAAAGCCGCAGCCAGCTGACCGGCGAGCAACACATGAGTCAGCACTGGGCATGATAGCTAAGGCGGCTTGGCCAAAAGAAGGTATCACAGTATGACTCACTGCTTCGACACAATTGAGCTTCATAGGCTTGCCATAGTTGATTGGATTTGTCGCAATCATGTGAGGCACTTGAGGCGTATGCAACAATAACGAGGGTCAGCTTTGAGCGATGGACAGGCATACAGGCCTTTCCGTCCAGGTCACTTACAAAGCCGTTCGTGCGGGCTTTTGAGCTTGCCGAACGGGATCTCATCCAGCCTCGCCCAGCTACACTCAACAACGGCAACGCTATGCTGCTGAATGATGTGCGCGTCGGCCGGCGAAAGCGTCTGAGTGGCGTTCGGACTGCAGAGATGCAAACAAGTCAGTCACACTGTGTTGGGGCAGTCAGACTCGACCATGTACGTTTGGACTCACGTCAGCACAACACCTCTAAACTTTTGGCCTACCCTCATCTCAGTGATGAGCCCCATCCTGGATAGCTTTTTCCCACTGCACTTTTTCGGGTCACAGTGATTAAAGTCCTGCAAGGTGAATCAAGTGAAGCAGATATGTTAGAAGACGGGCCGTTGGCAAACGATGAGACAAAGAAAGACAACTCACCCACATTGCCACTGGCATTTCAATCGTGTCGACATCGCTTCCGCCATCAATGCTGTTGCGCCCCTCCGAGTGGCTGCTGGCATCGTCACTATCCTCTTCTTGCTCGTCGTCGTCATCGTCATCGTCTGGGTCCGAGGAGTCTTCGGGGGAATCCTCAACTACGCTATCGGGCTTCCAGCTGTCTTGCTGGTAGGCTTCGTACCGGGCAGCTAGGCGTCCGCCGCCCCTGGAACCACCGCCTCGCCCGCGGCCACGTCCAGCTCCTTTTGCGTTGGGATGTTTGCCCATGGCTTTGTGCGAGAATTGTGTGCAGGCGCAAAGTGGAGGAAACGATCTGGTCTATCGAGGCCAGGGGCGGCAGAAGAAAAAAAAAATCCAACCGTTCATCTGTTGCTCTGCTCTGGATCGGGAGTCGGAACTGAAGCTGAGTTGAGGGAGGCCACGTTATCTTTCGCCCGAAACAAGGGCGGACTTGCTGGACTTGATCGCTCTGAGCACGTGACCTAAATCAATTGCAGTGCAATGGCTTGAAAATCCGCTTGGGCCGGAAGTGGAAAGGCCTGGCGAAGCAGCATCCGTTTGGCGGCACTTCCCCGCATTCGGCCAAGACAGCCTCGAGACAGCCACAAGTAGTGTGGCCTCGCGGCTTTCAGCATTCGGATTTGCAGGGCGAAGAGACACCGCTGCTCCACTCCACAATCGACAAACACACGCAGTGAGCATTGATTTACCTGCGTTTTCACGCTCCAAGAGGGTCCAATTCGCCTCCCCGATCCAGGCGGACACCCTGCTCGAGGCACACCAACACATCCATTCTAGCCCGGTGGCTTCATCCTGTGACGGATGAAACACGGCTGTCTACGCAAGCAAAGAAGCAGTTGTGACTCTCTTTTGTGATTGTATGCAACTAGGCGGTAAGATGGCCTGGGCGCTGGATTTGCTCACGGGTCTCGACGGGCAGGCAAGCAAAAGGGGAAGCGGTGGGAAGCGGTGCGTGACCGTTGTTGCAAGGCTCGGATGGATCGGACATGCAGGGCTGGGCTGGGCTGGGCCGGCTGGCTGGCTGGCTGGCTGGCTCGTCAGTTGTCAACTCTGATTCCTTCGTGCGTCATGGCTATACTAGTAGAGCTCACTGGTGCATTGATCCATTCCGGTAGAAATGCGCTTGCAAGCCGAACATCGAAAGTGACGATTTGCGCGCGTCTCTGGCAGGCTCAGGCTTGAGACAAGCCAGGCGCTGTGACTCGCATGCTCTCGCCCTCTCCACATTGTCTGCGGCCGGCTGCTAGGCTGCCAGGCTGCCAGGCTGCCCTGCAGCCTCTCCCCCCTGGTCTGCTGTCCAAATGTGTCCTTCGACTAATGCATACAGACCGGTCCCCTGCTCCCTTACTGCTCCCGGACTGCCGGTATTGGCGCTCTGAACCCGGCCTGGACCATCGTGAACGTGAATCGACCATCGGCCTTCCAGGCGTTAGCTCAATCCAAGCCCATCCAAGCCCATCGCCCCCTGAACTGAGCATCGATCCTTCGACTTGGTTTATAAGAATCTGTCTTTGTCCTTTTCCCCTTTGCACCTTGAACCTTCCTCTTACCCTTGCACGAATTGTCCCTTTTGTGTGTCACAACAACCCACGCTTAGGAACAACTTCCACTCCACCTTAGAGAACCAATCTACACTTCCCTACTCTCTTCCGCATTGGATCACGTTCCCCAAAATGGTCGACCAAGAGACCCAACTCTTCCTCGAGGAGGTCGGTGCTGTCAAGCAGTGGTGGAAGGTAAGTTGAAAAGCAAAAGCCTGACAATGCTGGTCTTCAGTTGTCGGTTCAAGTTCGTGCCTGCTGACTCTTGCTCGTGTTTTCCTTCTCCTTGCTCAGAACCCCCGTTTCCAACACGTCGTTCGCCCTTACACCGCTGAGCAGGTTGTTGCCAAGAGGGGTACCATCCCCCAGACTTACCCTTCCAACATTCAGGGAAAGAAGCTGTGGAGGACCCTCGAGCAGCACGCTGCTAACGGCACCACTTCGCACACTTACGGTGCCCTCGACCCCGTTCAGATCACTCAGATGGCAAAGTACCTCGAGACTGTCTACGTTTCCGGATGGCAGAGCTCTAGCACCGCCTCGGCCACCAACGAGCCCGGTCCCGATCTTGCCGACTACCCTTACAACACTGTCCCCAACAAGGTGGAGCACCTCTTCATGGCACAGCTCTTCCATGACCGCAAGCAGCGAGAGGCCCGTCTTTCCCTTTCCCCCGAGCAGCGCGCCAAGACCCCCGTGGTAGACTACCTCCGACCCATTGTTGCTGATGCTGACACTGGTCACGGTGGTCTCACGGCCGTTATGAAGCTCACCAAGCTCTTTGTCGAGAAGGGTGCTGCTGGTATCCACATTGAGGACCAGGCTCCCGGTACCAAGAAGTGTGGTCACATGGCCGGTAAGGTGCTTGTTCCTATTCAGGAGCACATCAACCGTCTTGTTGCCATCCGACTGCAGTACGACATTATGGGTGTCGAGAACCTTGTCGTTGCGCGTACCGACTCTGAGGCGGCCACTCTGATCACTAGCAACGTTGACGAGCGTGACCACGCCTTTATCCTGGGTACCACCAACCCCAACCTCGAGCCCCTTGTGGACGTCATGACCCGCGCTGAGCGCGAGGGCAAGAACGGTGAGGCGCTCCAGGCGATCGAGGACGACTGGACGCTCAAGGCCGGTCTTGTTCTGTACACGGACGCTGTTGCCAGCGCTCTGGAGAAGAAGGGTCAGGGCGAAAAGGCGGCCGCATTCCGAAAGGAGGCCGCGCACCTCTCGCACGGCAAGGCCAAGGCTCTTGCCAAGAGCTACGGAGTTGAGATCCACTGGGACTGGGACGCTCCCCGTACGCGCGAGGGCTACTACCGATACCAGGGTGGCACACAGTGTGCCATCAACCGTGGTATTGCGTTTGGTCCGTACGCGGACCTGCTTTGGATGGAGACCAAGTCGCCCATCCTGGCCCAGGCCAAGGAGTTTGCCGAGGGTGTGCGAGCTGCGCGCCCGCACCAGTGGCTTGCGTACAACCTGTCGCCTTCGTTCAACTGGGACGCGGCTAAGCTGAGCACGGACCAGATGAAGAGCTATGTGTGGGACCTTGGCAAGCTCGGATTTGTTTGGCAGTTCATCACTCTGGGTGGTCTGCACTCGAACGCCTACATCTCGGATCTGTTCGCTCGTGGCTTTGCCAAGGAGGGCATGAAGGCGTACGTCGAGCTGGTACAGAGGAAGGAGCGCGAGATTGGATGCGATGTGCTCACGCATCAGAAGTGGTCTGGTGCTGAGTACGTTGACAACCTTCTCAAGACGGTTACCGGTGGTGTGACGAGCACGGCGGCGATGAAGGGATCAACGGAGGACCAGTTCAAGCACTAATTTTTTTTGTGTAACAAAAAGCGCTTTGTTTGGTCGTTTGTACCTGTCTATTATTTTTTCCCAAAATATTACCCAGTGATTGCCGCCCAGACATGACTTGAACGTGTGACCGTGTGATACGAACGAGGTGGTTTGATGTTGTTCGCTACCTGATGACGGGCACGGTGCTCACTTGGCTCTGCTCTGCGTGCGCGCGAGATTCACGACTCGGCATTTTGTGACAAGTGACAAAGTTCCGATTCGTGTGGAGAAAGACGCGTGACGTGTGGGCCCATGCAGCACCCAAGGCAGGCAGGCAGGCAGGCAGGCAGGCAGGCAGGCAACTGACTAACTAACAATTATTGATTGACGACCGAATGCCCACCCGGTTAAGCAACCGAACCGGTTGCCATTGACCTTTCCTACGCAATAGACGTACAGAGTAACCGGACTACCATCCTGTCAGGACAGGTAGGTGCTCTATAAAAACGAGCCACTTGTAACCAAGCCCATTCAGTAGAGTCCATCGAGCTATTCTAGCCTTCCAGCAAACCGACCATGTCGCAAAACCGCAATCAAAACCGTGGTGACCTCCTGGTGCCCAACTTTGATCCACCGGCCCCAGTAGCCCTGTTGGGCGAGGACCTGTGTCACGGACCCTCCAGAGACGAACATCTTGTCATCGTTCTGGGTGTAAGTTTGCTCACCACCAATGCGTGTTGCTTCTCACGGTATCTGACGAGACAGAGCATTCTCATCATAGGTCGGGCCGGGATTGGGTATCTCGATTGCCCGAGTGTTTGCCGCACGCGGATACACCACTGCCATTCTGTCCCGCACAAAGTCACGCCTCGATGGATGGGCTCAAGAGGTGTGTATTTGACGCTCGGAGCATGCTTTTGGCAACAACAAACAATGGTTGACGCTTAAGTCTATGATCGCTGGTCAACTCGAGCAGCTTGACCAGACGGCTCGCGCTGCCCGTGGCAATCTGCCGCCTGGCGACAAGCCTCTGTCGCAGTCCTTTGCATGTGACGTACTCTCCAACGAGTCGATCAAATCAGCCATAGCAGAAATTCTAGCTTTCTGGCCCAATCTCAAAGTTGGAACTGCCTGCTACAACGCAAGTATTCGCAAGCGCGGCCCGTTCCTCGAGCAGCGACAAGAGCAAATTGAGCATGGCGTGCAGGGCAGCATGTGAGTTGTCGAGCTAGCATCAACTCGAGGTTGACCACATGCTGACCGATACATCCCACAAGTTTTGGTGGATTCACGTTCGCCCAAGCCATTCTGCGAGCTATGGAGGCGCACGGTCAAGGCGGGAGCCTTCTTGTGACTGGCGCCACTTCCTCCACCCGCGGCAGGGAAGGTTTTGCCGGTTTTGCTGCAAGCAGTAAGTCAAGGGACCAGCCCATCACGATCCCCTGTTTGTGACACCGTACAGCCTCTCTCTCTGACACTCTTCTGTTCTCTTGCTGCCTGCAGAATCTGGCTTGCGAGCAATGTGCCAGTCGATTGCGCGCGAGTACGGCCCCAAGAACGTGCATGTGGCACACATTGTCGTCGATGGCATCATCGAGTCGCAAGAGGCCCTCGACTTTCTCGGCTTCCCAAAGGGTAGCAGGTTTAGCCCCGGCACGGCTCTCTTGCCACCCGAGATGGCAAAGACCTGGCTCTTCCTTGCCCAGCAGCACAGGGGCAGCTGGACGCATGAGATGGACCTCAGACCGGCAAAGGAACACTTTTGATTTTTCTTCCCGGTAATGCAAATCGACCTCATCGGCCCCGACACAAACGAACAGCTCCTCTTTTGGAAGAATGTCACTGTGAACAGCACACAAGCGTGATAGTCTGATTCGATCAGACCAGCATAGGTAATGATGATGTAGGAGTTTGAATTGTCGGTGATTTTCGTGCCTGAAAGGGCATAGTCTGATTATTATGAAGCAAGCGGAACGGGAACGCGGTGAAGCTCGCTCGAACGCTGCGACCTTGCTGGCGACTAGAGAAGTCTGTGTACGAAGAGAAGAGGTCGCTTGTCAGCAACCTTGATCGACAATGCCAAGTTGTAGCGTTGAACCTCCCGAGCCTTGACCTCGTGTCCCGATGACCACTCGCTTCACCTTCCACCTCTTCCGTCCGCCTCATCCACCCCTCCAATGAAAAATGACTGCCAAAACTCACCATCCGAAGTAAGGTCGAGGGTTGAGTTGACTTGGCCACGAATCCGCAACGTCAGGGATCTGCACGATCGACCCTAGCCAGGGTTAGGTAGGTCTAGCGAGGACACGTTTGAGGTGATCTTGCTGGGCTTGAGTAACGTCCGGAAGGAGAAGATGTGCCGATGGACCTGGCCGTTTACTTGGACCTAGCGCGCATCTTTCTGCGCTTCCTACGAAGTCGGCGCATACGCTTCTTTCTCCACTTGGCTCGCATCTTGTCAACAACACTGTTGGATAGGTAGGGCGAGACGGTCTAACGGTTAGCAAATACGCTTGAGAGTAGCTGAGACAGGTGTCCCCGTCAGCGACAAGCTACTTACGATGTGTGATAAAATGAAAGCTGTTGGGGGAGAGAAGGGAAGGATAGCTGTTCCCGACCTAGCTTTGTACGCAAGTGGCGCTCGTCCCGGCCCTGGTCACGAGTCCCGAGTCCCAGGCGAGCCATCCACCTGATTGGGCACGCAGAGGCAGTACCGCCCAGGCCTGTAAAATTCCATGTCACGTGTGGTGAAGCTCGGCCGAGGCTCTTGATACGGTCGACCACCTCAATATTTGTCAGCATGACATTACCCTCACTTGTTTTCATCAATCGGGATTCATGTGCAATCGGGATGAATAAAGCGGGACCGAACAACTCGGTGCCGACATGTTTGAGAGTTCCGGAACCCTTGCTCCACAGGTTTACGTCAATGTTGAGCACAAATCCGCCGAAAGGGTTCGTCAATGGATCCTCCCCTAACCAGCCAGGCCCCAATAACATATGGACGCCGGCATCGCATCAGACAAGAAAGGGCAGAGAATGCAAGAGTAGGTATCAATGCTTTTTTGATTGCGTTCTTTCAAATTAGGGTGACGAACGCTTTCCCTTGTGTTATAGGTAGTATGTTACATTTTCAGATGCTATCAGTGAAGGCTGGAAGACAGGGAGAAGGAAGAAGGAGTGACGAGGAAAGAGTTGCGGCGAGAGGAGGTTAGTCGCTGGTGATGAGCTCAGCCACAGTCCAGTCCTCGTAGCTGCCGTCGGGGAGGTACCTTCGGACAACGAGGGGGATCTTCTTTGCAGCAAGCTCCTTCATGGCAATCTCGAGAGGATCTGTCTCGCCTTCTGTGGGGACAAGAATCGGGGCATTCATGCTGCGAAAGAGCGAGGCGAGAGATGAGATTAGCGGAGTGCTGCGATACTGGGTTTCAGAAGGACATGCCAAGACGCACCTGATCTGCAAGGCTCTGGTACCGAGGATTCTCGCACGCTCGTACTTGGTCATGTATGGGGTCGTGATCCTTTCGGCGTTTGGCTGACCAGCCATGGCAGTGGAGGGATCTCCACCGCCGGCATTAGAGTGGACGATGCCGTTCGCGCCATCAGCACCGGCGTCGTCAAAATGCTCGTCTCCAAGGTCATCTCCATCGATTTGAGGCTCCTCGTCCTCGTAGAAGCTGGGGTTACGAAGCGTATCCAAGAAGAGACAAGGTGTTGATCAGTATGTGCCGAGTACGTAAAGATTTGTCCCGGGTCGACTGCGAACAGGGTCCAAACTTACGTCTCCTCTCCTGCATCTTCGTGGTCAGACATGATGGGATGGATGCGTGGATGAGCGTGTGTGTGCGAGGCGGAATGGAGTAGTAGTGGCGATTGCGGGGGATGTCCAAGGCGTCAACAAGTAGACAAATGTGCTCTTGTGCTGCGCTGATTGCCGCACGGACAGGGTTGGTGGTGGACGCAAGAGCAAGAATGTGGAGATGAAAGTTGGCGGTCAGAAAAAAACTGAAGAACGAGACCAAGGACGTTGGCTAGATCGCCCGCTCCCGATTTGCGCCTACACGTGACGAATGACGCGGCCCGATGGTCATGAATCGGGATTGGCGACGGGGTCGCAAGTTGGAGCATTCTCTTCCGCTGGCGAAGACGGGTCTCAAGCCGAGGGATGCACGACATGCAGATGGGCGCCGGCGCACTGCAAGTGCTGTTGCGCGCTAAAGAGAGCCGTCTTGCTGCTGCTGGCATGACTGGTGTGGCATGCATGCATCCTTGCTTTGCTTGCCGATGCAGATCCAACAGAGTGTGCTCGGCCAAGAAGCCAAGGGGCAAGGAGCCAAGGCAGCAGGCATCCCACATGCCATGCCACTGCGTGTTCCTAGCCACCTAATGCTTTTGCTGCTTGAAGGGGTCTGCTGCATCAAAATCAAAAATCTTGCCAGCCAAGCCGGCCAGAGGACCAGCTGGCCAGCTGGCAAGCCACTCGGTATTCGCTTCCCCTTTGTAGCAACCCAACGCGCTCACATTCAAGCTGCGATAGCCTCTGTCCATAAGCTACAATGTGGGCGGCAGACCGAGATGAGAATGAGAGCAAGTGGCGAGCAGCGCGGCTGCCCGTCGAGTCGAGTCGAGCGAGACTGAGCCGAGCCGCTTAGGCATTCATTCTCGCCTTCGCTACTCTAGCTGGCTCTCCAGCCGAGATACAGCAGACATACAGATGTGCAATACAATGCACCCGATCCAATCTACAGACGCAGCACATATTCTGCTGTCTTGGCTGGGATGCCGTTCATGCTAAGTTAGTACAGTAATAGCAATACTGTAGTTCCCAACCATCCCCACTCTCCAACTGTCTCGCTCGGGTTGTCCTTTTACCGTTCCCCACCCATCCACCACCTCACCACCGACCATCCTTTCCTCTCCCTTTTCCACTTTGTCCACTTGCTCCTCCATTTCAAGCGCAGCATACTCTCGTTTCCTCTGCCGCCATCCTGGTGATTGGCCCCTAAGCTGTGCTACATCTCTTTCTCAGATCAATTCAACATGAGCTATCAACATCATCATCAGCAGCAGCAAGGCGGGTATCACGGTGCCGGTCACCAATACAACGACTATTACGATCAACACCAACAGCAAGCCCAAGCCGCGTACCAAGATGACAACTTTTCTCCGGATCCCCAATTCCAGGCCGTGCCTGTCAAACCCCGAAGGTAAGTTCTGGTTTCAACTCGTCCAATCCTATCAATCAGCCATATCCCGCCTTTCCCTTCCCTTTATTCCGTCTTGCTCGTGGAGGACTGTGGGTGGACACGGGACGAGCGGGACCCCTGCTTTTTTCGCATGCACGCTCCCCCGAGTCCCAGTTCCTGCACCATCTTGCTTCTCCATCGCATCGATGCCAACTTGCTTTCTTGATGGTTTCGCGCTCTCCTGCGCTGTCTACTCAGGGCAGCCGGGGCCCTACCTTCCATGTCCGAATCGCACGGGACTAATCCTTGGCAATTGCCACTTCCCTTTTTCATGTTTCCCGTCGCCCCGACTCGCTTCGGCGTCAATCACACAATCGCTTTCATCCATTGTCTCCATGCGCTACTGTTGCAACCTTGACACATAAAGGCAACCGTCCCAGCTCCGCTCCAACTCATCCCCTTCCACTGGATTTCAGCCCTCCTCCTCATACAACGAGCCTGTTCCCCCAGTGCCTCCCAGTCTCACGTCCGGCCGTGGTCACAATCAGGCGTACGGCGACACACAACTCCACAGAGGTCAACAGGTCACCTCTCCTGAACCCTATAGCATTGATCCTCACTGGGAGCAAAACCACCAGCCTATCTACGATCCTGCTCCTCAGCCAGGCGTAACTCTCCCCGGACACTTCCGTGCCGATTCAGTTTCTACCAGCGTAGACCTGGGCAACCGAAGCCTTCGCGACGTTCGCAACGACTTCCGCAACAGATCTCAACCCGATACAAGCTATCAGACTGCCTCCCAGCCCGCTCACAACATGGATCCAGCTGTAGGCTACGGCCATCCTCACATGCAGCATTCCAACAGCTATGGTCGCCATCCTGGTCTGGACCACAGTAGCTCCTATGGCGCCGGATACACTCCAGAGGATGAGAAGAGCATGTACTCCAATTCTGGTATGCATGCAGGCTTTCCCAGTAACAGCTACGATCACACCTCGATCAACATTGCCCAGCCCTCCCTACCACCGGAGCCCAATGCATACGGCTATGGCTATGGTGCTCAACCCATGCCCCAACCGCATTTGTCTTCCGGTGGCCTGGGCCAACCTGGCTTTGTAATTGCGCCTGCACCTATGCAGAGCTACCAGTACCAGGACCCAAACGCCTTTGCACAAAACCGTGAGAACATCATGCGCAAGCGCACTGTCAAGCGTATCCCGCTTCAGAATGGAAACCTGGTTCTCGACGTACCCGTCGCATCAAGTATCTCCAAGACTGACTCGACCGCGGCTGCCGAGTTCAAGGAGATGCGTTACCAGGCTGTTACGTGTGATCCGGACGACTTTGTTCACAAGAAGTACACGCTGCGACCTTGGCTTTATGGCCGCAAGTGCGAAATGGCTATCGTGCTCACTGCGTACAATGAAGACGACGTCCTCTTCGCCCGTACCATGAGCGGTGTCATCAAGAACATTGCTCATCTCTGCACCAGGAGTCGCAGCAAGACCTGGGGCGCTGACGCATGGCAGAAGGTTGTCGTCATTATCGTCTCGGACGGCCGAAAGAAGGCTAACGAACGTATGCTCAAGGCTCTTGGTCTCATGGGGTGCTACAATGAGGGTGTGATGAAGGACCACGTTCTCAACAAGCCTGTCGAGGCCCACGTCTTTGAATACACGACTCGTGTCCAGGTGACCGAGAAGGGCGAAGTCCAGGTGACGCCCTGCCCGATTCAAGTCGTATTCTGCCTCAAGGAGCAAAACAAGAAGAAGCTCAACAGTCACCGATGGTACTTTAACAGCTTCTGCGAGCTCCTGCAACCCAACGTCTGTGTTCTGCTCGATGTGGGTACAAAGCCCACGGGAACCTCCATCTACGAGCTCTGGAAGAGCTTTGACAAGCACCCCAAGGTTGGCGGTGCCTGTGGTGAGATCTGTGTTGACTCAGGCCGCGGCTGCTGGCAACTGATCAATCCTCTGGTCGCCTCGCAAAACTTCGAGTACAAAATGTCTAACGTTCTGGACAAGCCAACAGAGTCGCTCTTTGGCTTCATCTCCGTACTTCCTGGCGCCTTCTCGGCATATCGTTACAAAGCTCTCAAGGGTCGCCCGCTTGAAATGTACTTCAAGGGAGAGAAGCTGCACTCAGGCGAAGGCGGTAACAGCATTTTCTCAGGCAACATGTACCTCGCCGAGGACCGAATTCTCTGCTTTGAGCTGGTTACCAAGAATGATGCAGGTTGGCTTCTGCGCTACGTCAAGTCGGCCAAGGCATACACGGATGTTCCAGACCGCGTGCCAGAATTTATCTCTCAGCGACGACGATGGCTCAACGGATCCTTGTTTGCCTCGTACTACGCCACCTGGCATTGGTACCGCATCTGGAGCTCGGGCCAGAGCTTTGGGCGAAAGTTGGTGCTCATGCTCCAGGTATTCTACAACCTGTTCCAGCTGATTTTCAGCTGGTTTGCGATTGCCAACTTCTTCCTTGCTTTCTACTTCCTTCTGACATCGTCAACGAGCGCGAACGGCAAGGATCCATTTGGCGGTGAGGGCGAAGCAGTCAGCTCGATTTTCCAGAACGTGTTTATCGCCATGGTCATTGTCGTGCTGGTCTGTTCGCTGGGCAACCGACCGCAGGGAAGCAACTTTGCGTACACGTCGGCGATCCTCGTATTTGCTGTCATCATGGGTCTGGCACTTTATGCGGCTGGTTACACGACCTATCTTGCGCTGGACGCTGCAGGTCTGACCACTGCAGAGGGCTGGACATTGACCAACTTTCAGAGTCTGTTCAAGGTATCAGGTTTCAGGGACATTGTCATCTCGCTGGCGGCTACATACGTTCTGTACCTGGTTGCCTCGCTTGCGCATCTCGAGCCGTGGCACATGCTCACAAGTTTTGTGCAGTATTTGTTCTTGACGCCGACGTACATCATTATCCTCAGCATATATTCGATGTGCAACACAAACGATCTGTCTTGGGGCACCAAACAGCAAACAGGTCCCGCCACTGATCTGGGTTCTGCCACGAGTGGAGCCAAGAAGGACGGCAAGGAGGTGGTCGAGGTCAAGGTGACTGCCACTGCCGACGATGCCGAAGAGCTTTGGCGTCACTACCGACAGGCACTCTCTGTGCCCGTCAAGGAGGTCAAGGCGAAGCGTGACAAGGCGACCAAGCAGGAGGACCACGCGCGCAACTTCCGTACCAACCTCGTGCTGATCTGGATCGGCACGAACGCGCTTGTCGTGATCGTTTTTACAAGTCGCTGGTGGACGCGATTCGCACGCCGACATCTGCAGGGTAATCCAGAGGGACCTCTGATCAACCCGTATCAGTCATTCATCTTTTGGGCGACTGCTGGTCTGGCTGCGTTCCGAGCGGTGGGTAGCTTCGGCTACCTGCTTGCGCGACTGTTTGGGCACTAAATAAACACTCAGATCGGCTTTATACCACCAATGTATATTTGTTCCTCTCCTCACTATCTCCTCGTTCCGCTCGCTGGTACAAGAACAAGGCACATCCACATCCGTGGTGGATATGACCGGATACATTGTGTTGTTTCGCTAAGGCATGTATGTTTAAAAATTGGTCGCGATGACATGGAAGTGCTTTTTGCGATTTCACAGGTGTGAGAAGGAGAGGTACTACTACGCCTTTGCGGTTTTGCGCGGGGAGGGGTTCTTGGTGGTAGATTTGGACTTGGGCCCGAGCATGCTGCGGAATAGGTCTCCGAGGAAAGCGACGTCCGTGTCGAGCACATGATTGGTCTCGTCCGTATGGGAGAGGTATGACTGAGACGTCGACGTGGGCTTTTCCGATGTGGATGATGGGTCCTCCTGAACGGGAGCTGCGTCTGCGGCCGTCTCTGGGACCGTCGGTGTGTCTTGAGCACGAGGGGGCAGAGAGCGCTTGATGAAATCGTCGAGGAGAGCGGTGAGTGGCGGGAGGAGGTGGGGTGGTGCGTTGAACAGTGCAGAGGTTCCCGTCGCCTGCTGTGGGGCTGTATCGACAGGTGCAGGGACTGTAGTGGACGAGGAGTAAATGAGGGAAGGGCCGAAGAGGTCGTCGAATAGAGTACGTCGTACGGGCTCGATGCCACGGAGAGACGCGGCCTTGCTCGCAGGTGGGAGGGATCCGATGCGCACGACATCGTAGTCCACCGTGAGACCCACACGGGCGGCGGGAAGAGCAGCACGGAGACGGAGTGCGCGCATCTCGTCGCGGGCGGTGGTAGATCCATCGTGGGCAGCAATATGCTCGAGAGACGTGAGGCCGCGCTCGGTACAGACGAGGAGCGTCTCTTCGCCCTTTGCACTAGCTTCGAGGGCAAGTACGCGGCCGCGTGTCTCGCGACGCCACGCAACGCGCGCGAGAACCAGGTCCCACGCTACGATGGTGTGAGCACTGGCGAGGAGGAGGTAGCGTCCACTGCGCCCAGCGAACGAGACGTGCGAGATCTGCGCGCGCATCTCGGGGCACGATAGAGTTGTCTGGAGCACAGTGGCGTCTGGCGCCCACAGAGTCACGAACGAGCCCTGACCAACGGCGAGCAGCGATCCGTCCGGCGAGAAGGCGCTGCAGACCGGGATCGACGAACGGTAGTGGAACACGCTCCGGCACACCCAGTAACTCTCTGTTCGCCCAGACTTGAGAGTGCGCGACATGACTGTCCAGCTGCGCGTGCGCCCATCTCGGCCCGTGGTGATGAGAAGATCACCAGCGCCAGCGGGGGAAAAGGCGAGCGAGGTGACCCGCTTGCCGGCGTGTGGCGCATCGATGCGGGTATTGAGCATGTATCGGCGCGCGCTACGGTCCCAGCGCCAGAATTTGAGCGAGGACTCGGACAAGACCTGCGCGCCGGGGACCACGGGCTCGTCGTCCTCGTCCTCGTCATCGAGGTTCCGCGAGTCAAAGGTGACCATCCACTCGCCACGCTCGCCCGTGTGCTCGCTGGGCGACGGGGAGAAGACCACCTTCTCAACGCGGGTAGGCTCGATAGGTTCCTCGTCGGCTCGCGAAATGCGGTTCGAAGGTGCAATCTCGAGCTCCATGGCGTTCACGTTGCGCTCGGCATCGTAGAACTGAATCGAGGACGGGTGTCCGGAAGCGAGGACAAGGTTGCCAGTCGCAGGGTGGATTGCGAGGGGCACAGTGGGCGTGCGGTCAGCCACGGGATCAGCCACGCTGGACGAGGCGGCTGCGTGACGAGAAGTGTCAATCTTGATACGCGAAAAGCTGCGTGTTGGCTTGAGCTGCATGGCTCCGACGAAGGTGACGGTGCCGTCAGCGAGACCGAGTGCGTACTCCTGCTCGCGACCGTTGAGGCCGTTGGCTACGGCAATCGAGGTGACAGGGGCACCGAGACGGGGGACAAACTCCTTGGATGTGCCGGCTCCACCGGACGAGTGAAGCTGCCAGACGACCAGGACTCCCTCCTCACCTCCAGACAGGAGATGGGCACCGTTCGGGGTGAATGCGAGGGAAGAGACAGCGTGAGCGTGCCAGTGGAGCACAGTGGAGGGTGCATATGCCTCCAGTGATGCAGAAGAGGCGTTGTTACCGGCAGCCTGGGCGATGAGCTTTTCGTCGAGGCAGTACCAGACACGAATTCGGCCCTTGTCATCACCGGTAACGATGCGTGCCTCCTCAGTCGGGTGGAAGGCAAGGCACGTCATGCGGTCACCGGCATCGCCCTGGGCGGTAGTGGAGAACTTGGTGAAACCAGAGCGGAGATTGGAAGTGTTGGCGACCTGGACTTTGCGGTTGCCGATGACGACGAGCCACTTGCCATTGGGGGAGATGCCGAGTGCAGTGGCGTCGCGAGTCTTGCCGATTCGGACGAGTTCGGGCTTGTATGTACCTTTGACAGTCTGGCGGAGCGGCGAGGACAAGGAGACGGTGTAGAGGATGCTGTTGAACTGGTTGCGGTCGGCGTCCAGCTGGTCATAGTCGTGGGCGGCGGCGTCGCTACGCTTGGATTTGGATGAGGACGAGGGTTGGGCAGACTGATCAGTATGGGACTGGCGGAGCTTCTTGACCGTGACGAAGACCATGTTGGGGAAGCTTGCGTGCGCGGCCATGTTAGTGATGGGAAGACCGACGTTGAGGTCCTTGAGGAGACGGCCGTCTAGAAAGTCCCAGACCTTGATGTGACCGTCGAGGGAAGAGGTAAGGAGCTGGAGCGGGTTGTCTGGGTTGATGAACATGGCGGTGATGGCAGCCGTGTGCGCCGACTTTGCGGTGGACAAGGTAGACACGACCTGGCCGGTTTGGCGGGAGTAGATCTTGATGGCGGTCTTGGCAACGAGGAAGAAGTAGTCGGCATCGCGGGTGAACACGACAGGAAGCTTGGTCATGCTGCCCTCGACGAGCGTGTCCCACTGCACCTGCTTGGCCTTGAGAGGAGGCGGGGCGATGGTATGAGCCACGGCAGAAGAGTTGGTGGCGGCCATTTCAGTGCCAGTAGCATGCTTGGCCTGTCGCTTCTTTCGGCGATGCTCTGTGTTGGCGGTGCTTGCGTTCGAGTCCGAGACGGGTGCCTTGCCCTTGGATGGGCTGGCAGGAACAGGGACCGCCATGGCTGCTTTATGTCTCTCGATCCTTGGTCTCTCTCGCGTTGATGTGGTGTGGGAGAGGGAACGAAGAGAGAGAGAGACGAGGAATGAGGGGTGTGATGGTGAGTGGTTATGGTTACCGTTATGCTATCCTGAGCCTGACTTTGTCTGTTCGGTCTGTCCCGTTTGCACTCTACAGGAAACTAAATCACCAAGTGACTGAACTGAATTGACTGACACTCGCCAAAATGACTTTTGATTCCAAAAGGAAAAAGCAAAAGCAAAAGCAAGGACAAAAAAAAAAAGTTTCTTCGCCGTCGCGAAAAAAAAGGGCCTGGAGGTGCATCGTGCATGAGCCGGCCGACAAAGGAGTCTTCCCACCCGTTGGCAGACCGATTCCCGAACCCAGTGACAAGGCCATCGTTGAGCGACTGACTGACTGACGGACAAGTGTGGAGGGCGAGAATATAACTGACACTGATTTGCTGTAATTTCTCTTTCTCAACAGAGACAAGCGAGACTAGATCATATGCTGTACTGACAGACGACGCTACCACCCAAGAAACTGAATCCTGTTGTACCCTCCTAATTGTACTCGTTAAACAACAATGTCCTTCCAACACCGGTCAGCGGACTGCGCAGCTTGCTTCCAGACGATTCCGAGTCACTGCGCGGCTTGCTTCCCTCCTTGGGAGTCGCTGTTGCTGTCGTCCCATCGCCAAAGAAGCTGTAGCCAGGCTCACCCACTGCATGATTGTCAAGGTTCTCCCAGTCGTCCGTGTACCCGTTGCTGCCCTTGTCGCGTCGTGAGCCGATCGGAAGACCAGTTCGCACGTCGCACTCGACACCGGCATGGTCAATGTATGTATCCTTCGCACGCACGTTGGCCGCCTTAAAGTTGTCAATGATCATCTGCTGCACCTCGAGCAGGTACTTTTCCAGCGTGCGCAGGTACCGCTTGGTCTGTAGGTGCTTGGATGACGCGCACACCGTTACTCCATCGTCCTTGATAATGTATCCAATACCGAATCCATCAGGAGCAACCGGTCCGAATCCAAAGATGCGCAGTGCCGGGTTACCGCAGTTGGACGTTGAGATCACAGTGTGGTTCAGTCGAGCGTAACCGCCATCTGTAAAGATTTCTGGCACCGCCTCTTTGCCGCCAGACTCGGCTTGCTGCTTCTTGAACAAGGCCAAGAGCGCGTACAGGTGTCGGTCGTGTCCTTGCCCAGTGGCACACGCTTTGGACAACTTGGCGTGGCCCTCGCACGCCTTACGCAGTGCATCCAGCTTGGTGTCCACCTTGGCCTCGGATGAGACAAACGTCTCGACAAACTTTTGAGAGTGCGGCTGTGCTGTTCGGATAGCCTCCGTTCGGCCGTGCAGGAATGCTTTGGTCATCGCTGGCTCGTACGTCGTTTCGCTTCGCCCATACAGCTGGTAGTATGCCGCCTGGAACGCCATCTGTACAAACGCATCGGGCGAGAACTTGTGCCGTGTGATAAAGTTTTTGCCAAACGCATCAAACTCGAGCACCTCGCACTCGTTTTGGCAGATCAGGTCCGAGATTCTCGTCTCGCCGTATTTGATGCCATCACGCAGCTTGGGCGTCAGCGTCCACTCGAGCTTCTTGGGTGCCGTGGCACGCTCAATCTCCTGCACCAGTTCCGCATCCATCTCTTCCGTGTTGGCACCCTTCTTGCCACCGCCCTTGGCGTATGGGCTGGTGCTTGCCTTGAAGAGACTCTTGGTCGCGCTGTTGATCGACTTGGCGAAGCGCATGATGAGTTCCGTGTACACGTCGGCCGCGAATCGCAGCACGGTGTGTCCATCAACTCCCGTGTGTTCAAAGTTGATGCCTGCCGCACCGTTGGCACAGACAATGATCTGCAGCTTGTCGTACCATCGGTTGGTGCAAGTGCCCACCTGGACGCCCTCAAGGAGCTTGTAGGTACCGCAGAGCATGTTGTTGCTCAGCTCGGCTGCGTCCTCGGGTGACGAGTCATCCATGCAGACGACAAAGAGCGCACTATCGAGCACCTCGAGACACTTGCGGTTGTTGTTGTTCTCTTGAATGTGGTCGCGGTACATGCTCCAGATGGGCCTCTTTTCCGTCGTCAGCACACCGATCGCTGCCTCGGATACCTTATGTGGAGGTGTCTTGTCAGCGTCACGGACAATGGCCTGCAGGTTGCCAAGCATAGCACGTTCGGTGAGGAGCGGGCGGTGTTGCTCGTCGAGCGCATCAAACCAGTAGATCTGGCCACGTCGCATAACAACAATGTGCCTGCTGTCTGGAGAGACCTCCATGCGGCATCCATTGGCTGTGGGCACGCGCGAGGTGGCGAAGAGGCGAGTGAACTGGAACATGTCGAGCGGCGTTCCTCGGACAGTATCCGGCTCGAGCACACCGGTGCGTAGATCGTGGATGAATGCGAGACTGGCAAGAATCAGGTTTGCGGTCCTGACCAGCTGGTTTCCTCGCGTGGGAGTCGGGTCATCTTCGAGGATAAAGAACGGGTTGAGGTTAAGAACGACCGAGTCGCTAGCCTGGAGGTAGCTCTCGTCCCAGAACTCTTCAATGTAGCTGGCACGGGAGCTGGCATAGTCGATGAGAGACTGCTGCATCTTGGGTCCCTGGTCTTTGAGGAATTCGTTGACTACCTTTGTGGTCCTTTCATGCTCGGCGGGGGTCTGGAGCGCCTTGAGACTGCTGAGGTACCTCTGGCACGTGTCTTCGAGCTTGGGAATAGGCAGCTTGGGCAGCTTGGATTGGAACTGGAACGTCTTGCCCGCACCGATTCCCTCTTGCTTGCCCGCATCTTTGTTGGCTGTCGCAGTCTCGACGGCCTGGGCATTCTTGACGGGCGCCGCAGGCGCAGCAGCACCGTCACTCTGGGTGAGGCCGGGAGCCATGGCTGAAGTTTGTGATTATGGCGAGGGGATGTGATGTGATCACGTATGTGTGGGAGAAGGAATGAAGGCAAACCTGTTTCGAGGAGGCAGGGGAAGAGGAGTGCCCTTATGCCGAGATTGGATCGGCCGTATTTCTACTCATCCAGGATGCCCTGTCCAGCTGCTTGCTTGCTCGTCGGGCGGGCCAAGGGCGACGAGGGCGGTACGGTATTCTGCCACTTTGAACGCACGCACCCTGCCGGACGCTGCCGGCCTCTACGGCAGAGGATGTGACACACACACACCCCGATGTGGAGTGTCGAGTCGAGACCACCCACCCACACAGGGTTGCAAGAGAGTGACTGTGAAGCTTGAGTGTCTGTGCAATTACGCATCTGCTTGCTTGGTTGGCTGGTTGGCTGCATCAACTTGAATTTGCTTGGCTCTCCACATTTTGTTTGCCTTTTTTGTTCGGGCCAAGCGGACAGAGAGACTGCTGGCTCCTGGCTCCTGGCTCCTGGCTCCTTTGGCCATGTTCCCGAACGCGCATCTCCGTCCCTGTGGGCGGTGCGGTGCCTCCCGCAGACGCACTGTTCTGGACTGCACGGTATCCTTTTCTTTGCCCCGCGTCCAATGCGGGGAAATGTCAGTCTCCCCCTTCCCGGCAACCCGATATGGCACGGCGACGGGGCGGACATGCACAAAGGGTCCTGCCCTTCACTTACCAGGCTTGGTTTGGCTTCCTACCCACGGCTCCGACTACGATCTCAATGTCCGCTTGCGCCGGTTCTTCTCAAAAGGATTTGATAAAAAAAGTCGATCATGCTACAAAACTGGTGTATACTGTATGTTTGTTTGTGTGCATTCATTGCTCTGTCGTGTTCAAAAACGGTGAACGGCTAGATGCCTCACTCAATTCTCCTCCATGCGGTGTCGTTTCCTCTCCCTGTCGTCATTCCCGCCAGGTGGGGATGCGCCGCCCATCATGCCTCCGCCGCCCATCATTGGTCCCCCCATCATGCCAGCTGGGCCTCCGAAAAAGTTGGGGTTCTGTGGGAAGCGGCCACCAGATATCAAAAGTCAGCGCCATCTGCCTGCCAACCATGTGCCTTTTCGCTGTCTTGTATTGAGTAATACTCACAAAGTGTCCTCCCATGCCCATGTTGCCTCCGCCTCCGCCCCGGCCACCTCCACGCCCCCCGCCTCGGCCGCCACGGTAGCCACCACCGCCGCCTTGGTATGGCCGCCCGCTTCCAAAGCCACCAGCGCCAGGCGGGCCACCCATCATGCCCATCATCATCGGGTTCATCATGCCCATCGGCGGTGGCCCTCCTGATCCACCCATGCGGATAGGCGCGCCTGCCATGGGCGCTGCGTTCGGCATGCCACCACGCATCGATCCGCCGCCGCCGCCTCGTCCGCCGCCTCGTCCTCCCATCCTCTCTGTCTTGGGCGGTGGCTCTGCGGGAAAGTTCGCTTTCAGTCAGTCTCATGCTGTGCGACACGTTGAGACCACAGACTGGCGACTCACCCTTGGGCAGCGTGCGGAATGGATTGCCATTCGCGCCCGTGGTCAGCGTAATGTTGACCGTCTTAAACTGAAAGTCATTCTTCTCAAACCACTCCTTGATCCGGTTCGCATCCTCATCCGAGTCCGTCTCGATGTAGGCGACACCCTTGCTCTTGCCATTAACCTTGTGCTCGGAAAAGGTAATGTCGTTCAGGCTAACATTCACGCCCACGTTCTCCGCCACTTGGCGCAGATCCTCGTCCGTGGTCCACCAATGCAAGTCGCCAACGTATAGAGCGTTCATCACGCTCGGGTCTGTGGGTCTTGGACGTGATGACGTAACTCGAGGGGCCGGGGGCTGGTACAGGGTCGTGTCAATCATCAGCATGCCAGGCAAGCGAATGGCAGGTGTGTCTGAGCATTTGATATTCACCTTGGCACTGTCAAAGGATTCCTCCCTTGGCCTCTTTGCCGAAGATGACGAGGCACCGTTGGAGGCATCCGCAGCGCTAGTCGCTAGCACGGGTGCTGAGCTCGGTGCAGGTGGTGCTGCAGCGGATGAGGCTGAATCGGGCATCTGCTCATCCTTGGGCTTGTTGGGCGCGACATCCGAGTAGAGGTCATCCTGTTCAAAGGGTACATACATGGCAAGGGTCCAAGCTCAGCTGAGGCTACTCGATGAAAGTGACACAAAAGTGACAGGCCTAACACTCACGCCATAGAGGTCAAAGTTATCGTCATCCATGGTGACAAAAAAAAAGCAAGCCGAGGCTCGAGGCTCGCGGCTCGCGGGACTGGCACAGGTGTGGTAGATGGACCGGAAGAGTATGTCTCTCGCTCGCTGGCTCGCTGGTTGGATCGGCTCGGACGGATGGGCTTCTGTGGTTTGGTTTATAGCCCTGGGCTTGTCTTTTTAGGCGATAGTTTACAGCATGGTGTCATGCGGAGGAAGTGTACAGCAGAAGCGGTAAGGGATGGCAACAGGAAACAAAGGGTCAAGCTTTAGTATACAAGACAGTTGCTGTGCAAGTCATGCGAGCCATTGGGAATAAGGATGAGAAGCGAAGAGGTTGGGAGAGGAGGAGAGAGAGAAAGGTTTCAGGCAAGCTTGCTGTGTAGCAATACTCACATGAGGAATCAGTAACGATGTGGAGTGGAGTGAGGTGATGTTGCCTCTGCAGTGAAGGACAGAGCAGAGGGGACGCTTTTCTTGCCTGGTTCTCGTCGATCACGAAAAAAAAAACGCGGGGCGGGGGCAGAGTAGAGCGGACGTGTCAGCATGAGTCAGCAGCCACGAGGCTCTCCACCAAATCCGCTTTCGGGCAGCCGGCGAAACGCCGAGCCTGTTTCGGAGGGTCCCGTGCGTCGCGGGATGCGCAGGCGCAGGTGCAGGCGTAGGCCAGGATGCGTGACTCGCGAAAAAAGGCATCCACGCTTGCCAAGCTGTGTTTCTTCTCATACGCTTAATACGGGAGCAGAGCAGAGGTAGACTTGCTCCATCACTTCCATCACACTTATCACCCTTCAAACACCCCCCAGTCCCCCAAAAGTTAGAGCCTGTATCGTTTGCTGGCTACCACACCTCTCCTTCAGTTCCCACCGCAACCATGACCCAGCCTCTCTACCTCCGCTGCGAGATGAAGCCGGCCGAGCACCGCGCCGCGCTCACTCCCACCACCGCCAAGAAGCTCATCGACGCTGGCTTTGACATCACCGTGGAGCGTGACCCGCAGCGCATCTTTGACGACGAGGAGTACGAAAAGGTCGGCTGCAAGCTTGCCCCTCACAACACCTTCCACAGTCTCCCCAAGGACATCCCCATCATTGGCCTCAAGGAGCTCGAGGAGCCTGGTCCCGATCTCCCCCACACTCACATCCAGTTTGCCCACTGCTACAAGAAGCAGGCTGGCTGGACCGACGTTCTCGCCCGATTCAAGAGGGGCGGCGGAAAGCTCTATGATCTCGAGTTCCTCGAGGATGCCAACGGCCGCCGCGTTGCTGCCTTTGGCTGGCACGCTGGTTTCGCCGGTGCCGCGCTCGGTCTCCTTGCGCTTGCCGAACAGGTTCAGGGTGCTGGCAATAGGCTCGGCCCCCAGAAAGCCTACCCTAACGAGGATGAGCTGATCGCGCACGCCAAGAAGCAGATCCAGCTCATCCGCGACTCGCGCAAGGACGGCAAGGTCAAGGCGCTCGTCGTTGGTGCTCTCGGCCGCTGCGGTCGTGGTGCGATTGACTTTTTCGAGAAGGCTGGTGTCGCGTCGGAGGACATTGTGCGCTGGGACATTCAGGAGACCAGCGCCAAGTCTGGTCCTTACCAGGAGCTGCTTGACGTTGACATTTTCGTCAACTGCATCTACCTCAACAAGAAGATTCCTCCCTTCCTGGACGCTCCTACTATCCAGGCCGCTGGCCCGGAGAGGAGGCTCGGTGTTGTTGTGGACGTGAGCTGCGACACTACCAACCCCAACAACCCGCTCCCCATCTACAACATCAACACCACCTTTGACAAGCCCACTGTCGACGTTGACGTGGGTGCTGGCAACCCTGCGCTCACTGTCATTTCGATTGACCACCTCCCCACTCTCCTCCCTCGTGAGGCGTCCGAGGGCTTCTCCAACGACCTGCTTCCCTCTCTCCTCCAGCTGCCCCTTGTTCTCGGCAAGGACAACACCCAGGGTGCCACGCTTGAGGAGGGCAAGGGCGCCGTCTGGCAGCGTGCTGAAAAGCTCTTCCGCCACCACATGGCTCTGGCTGAGCAGGAGCAGGCGTAAGGCTTTCGGACAGTCTCTCTCTCTCTGCTTCTCTCTCGCCCTTGTCATGTAATGTCCCCGCTGTTTCTGTGTACACTTTCAAAATAAGAAAAGAAAGCACACCATGTCTGCACCAGTGTGCCCACGTAAATGTGTTGAAAAGACGTTTGTGAGTTTCCTGTTGATACAGATTTCGCGATGTAGCGCGTGATGATGACGATGATATGTACAAAGGATGCGAACGTGCTGGCGAGGCTGAGTGTGTGAAGAGGGGAGGGGTAAGCTTACGCCTCAGCGGCTTCGGCGGCGGGAGAAGACTGAGTCTGTTGCCTCGCGGCAGCCTTTTGGCGGCGGCTAATGTCACCGTAGCAGAAGCCGCAGATGTGGTGGTGGAGTTTTGGGCGACCGCATCCCTGGCAGTGTACCAAATCTATCGGCCAAACGGGGGCAAACAGTGCCAAAGCGGTTACGACGGTCAGTAAGTGAGGAAAAGCTTGTGGCAGTCTGGATGATAGAGGTGCGGTAACGTACCCTGGCGATCTTTGAGGCCCTTGTTGGCAGCACGCATGCTCTTGCGCGAGTGAGAGACCTTCTTCTTGGGTACGGCACGCAGCAGCCCGTCCCATAGCGCCGCACCGAGACCAACGGGAGTGGGGCTGGATGATGGAGCAGCAGGAGTCGCAAGCGCAGGTCGGAGGAGTGGTGCCGGAGTCTCGAGGAGCGAGGCGAGCGAGAATGCTGGCAGTCGGAGCGTGAGCGATACGTTTAGCCCGCGTCGTGTGAGTGTCAACATCCTGGCGTAGGTTACTAGGGTGACGATGGTAGTGATGATGGTTGTCGTGACGTTGAATCGACGACATGTTCGGAATCTTCTCTGAGGAGACTCGATTTGGCGGTCGACTCTAACGGTGAAAAAATTACAAAACAGGCGCGTCCTTCTCGCCCGAGTGAAATTCTCACTCAACAACTACCACCACTTGGTGAGCAACCGCTGTATTGAATATCACGAATGTGCATTTGCAGATAGAGAGAGAGAGAGAGAGATTGTGTGTGTGTGTGTGTGTGTGTGTGTGTGTGTGTGTGTGTGTGTGTGTGTGTGTGTGTGTGTGTGTGTGTGTGTGT